>CM053624.1:258535770-258561138 GCA_028646595.1 Phalanger gymnotis
GAGGGAGAGGGAGAGGGAGAGAGGGAGAGAGGGAGAGGGAGAGAGGGAGAGAGGGAGAGAGGGAGAGAGGGAGAGAGAGAGAGAGAGATATTGAGATTTGAGAGGACACTCCCAACTCACCCCTTCCTGGAGGTGGGAGACACAGGTGTAGCACATTGCATATTGTTTTCAGACTTTTCAAGATGTTGATTGTGCTGATTTTTTCCTTCTTCTTTTTCTTTTTCAATTTTTGGCTTTAAGCCAAAAGTAATATTTGTTATATGAGATGGCTCTTTGGGACAGGGAGGAGGAGAAACACTGGAGAAAACTATAAGGATGTAAAAAAAAGCTGAAGATAAAAATTTAAAAAAAACACCTTTAAGAAAAGGGAATAGGTTGCATGAGTATCCTCATTTTACAGGTGAGGAAACAGGTTTAGAGAGTTTAAATAAAGTGGCCCAAGAACAATGGTGAGTAAAATAGGAGTCAGGGCTTGAACTTAGATGATGTGATTCAAAATCCACAGTTCTCACACTATCAACCCCTAGTGACAGTACGTCTTTCCTTTGTCCCACACAGCTATGGTCATGAACATGTTGATGTGAAATCATGATTTCATTCAGTAAATATTTATTAAGTTCCTATTATATACAAGAAACTATAGACTAATGTCTCTTCCCATTTCTGGGCAACCTTTAGAAAACTGGACTGGAAAAGGAGTTCTTAAGCTTGGAATCTGTAAACACACACTCTCTGTCTCTCTCTGTCTCTCTCCACCTCCCTCTCCCCCCCTTTCTCTCTCCTCTCCCCCCCCTTCTCCACACACACACACACACACACACATGCATATCTGTTTTGATGTATGTATTTCAATGTAATTGGTTTCCTTTGTAATCCTACATATGCCATTTAATGCAGCTAAAAACATTATTCTGAGAGGAGATCCATAGGCTTCTAACCCTATCATCAGCTGAACTCTAAGGTGCTGTGTGGCTCCAAAATTAGATGATTCTAGAAATGATGACTCTCAATCTCCAATAGAACTAGAGCTAGATGACATTATATCTTGTACAAATTTAGCTGGTGCTGTGTCAGAGCCTCACAGAGGTGTGTCTTAGAGGGGATAGGGAAAGCAACAGCCAATTACACAAGGGATGATTCTTCCTCAGCTGGCCTGTGGGGTTGGAGTTGGGTGGGAGGGGTGGCCCATGACCCCATTCCTTAGGCTAGTGGTGTCAAACTCAAATAGAAAGGAGGGGCGCTCATAAGGATCCAGGAGGACCACATACTGACTTAGTTTTAAAATAATGTTATCTACGTTTTATTGCATTTTAATGTATTTTGTTAAATATTTCCCAGTTATGTTTTCTTTGGTTCTAGATGGACTTGAAAGTGTTGAGGGCTGATGTCTGAAACTTCTGCCTTTGATGAAATGAAACATCTGCCAAAGGAGATGGTTAAGACACAGGCCTCTGGAGGACCAGGAGGTTAAGGACAGACAGCTTGTCATAGGGAAGGTGCCTTTCATACTGGTACTCTAGGACTAAACCCTTTGTGCACCATAATAATTATGGCTCTGATCCCCAGATAATTTAGTCAATCATTTATTATCAATCAATAAATTAAGTGCCTACCAAGTGCCAGACACTGTGCTAAATTGTGGGAATATATAAAGAGGCAAGAGACAGTTCCAACCCTCAAGGGGCTTACAATCTAACAGGGACAGACAACGCAAACAGATATAGAAAAAGCAAACTATATGCAGGATATATGGGAGATAACTGACAGAGGGAAGGCACTGGAACTAAGAGGGGTTTGGGAAGGCTTCTTGTAAAAGGCGGGATTTTAGTTGGGACTTAAAGGAATACAGGGAAGTCAATAATCAGAGCAAAAGAAGAAGAGTGTTCCAGGCATAGGGGGCTGCCAGAGAAAATGCCCAAAGCTGAGAGATGGAGTATCTTGTTGGGGAAACAACCAGGAAAACAGTGTTACTGGATCTAAGAATATGCGTCAGGGAGTAAAGTATAAGACTGGAAAGATAGGAGGGGTCTGGGTTAGGAAGGGCTTTGAACGCCAAACTGAGCATTTTGTATTTGATGCCAGAGGCAATAGGGAGTCAATGGAGTATATTTTGTGGGGGAGTGACATCCTCAAATGCATGCTTTAGGAAAATCATATTAGTGGTTCAGTGGAGATTATCAAATTAAGCTGTTGTTGTTTGTCCTTGGTTTCAAAGAGGACCAGTGATATCATGGAGTGATATCTCGACTTGTGCTTGAATTGAATTGAAGTTAGGCAGAGTTGCATAGAGTCATCAGTCTTTCTCTTCTAGAGTCATAGAAGCCCAGTGGCAGGACAAATGTCAGGATGTATGGCAATGGCCCGGGATACGGCGGAAGACCTTGGTGTCTTTAATGCCTGACCAAGTTCTAAGTGCTGTACAGAGTCTGCGTGAGCCGCATTCATGGTCTCGGGAACAAATTATTCTCTCAGCACAGTGCCTGGCACGCAGCAGGCACTTAATGTTTAGGGACTGTTAGTAAATCATTGAATTATCTGGAGATCAGTTGAGAGAAGTATTCATACACTTGGGGAAGTCATCCCCCTAATGCAATTAGGGGTTTTAGATCTTTCAGTTATCCTCAACCTAGTTTAGCTTGTCTGCTGAGATGGTTTTAATGGGTTGTGGCCAATGTACATGCTACAGCTTCTTAGAGCCACAGGTGAGAGTTTGGTGAAAGGTAGACATGAAAGGGGGATGGGAAACCTTGAAAAGAGCTCAGCAAGCCCTCACACCAGTGGTCCTAGTCCTCCCTGAACATCCCATACACCCCAACCAAAAAAAAAAAGGTAGTATAAAGGGGGAAGGTAAAAAAGCCCAGGACAGAACCTTGAGGGATGTCTATGGTTAGAGGGCACAATCTGGAAGAGGAACCAGCAAAGGAGACAGAGAAGAAGTAGAGTAGAAATAGACTTGAGACAAGTAACTGCAATAGTCCAGGTGTGAGGTGATATGATAAGGGCCTGCACCAGAGAGGGGTAGTGTCAGAGGAGAAAAGGGGGTGTATTTGAGAGAGGTTAAGGTGAAATCTACAGGCCTTGGCAACAGCTTGGACATAGCCGGGTGAGTGATAGTGAGGAATTCAGGCTGAATGCTGAGTTGGGAGCCTGAGGGACTGGAAAGTCAAAAATGGTTGTTGTGTTTGTCCTTTGTTCTTAAAGAGGACCATGACATCAGGGAGCTGACTTTGATGTGAGTGAGGGAGGGCTGTGTAAGGTCACCAGCCTCTCTTTCTCCTCTAGAGCCATCTGGGTCCAGTGGCCAGATATTTATCAGGAGGACTAGAGATGGCCCAGGATGCAATGGGAGACCCTGTCCCTTTTAGGCTAAGGTTTTTTAGGTTCTTACTTTGAGTGAGGTAATGCCCATTCAATGAATAGGTCTTTTTAAGAAGTGAGTCAAGGGATGGCTCATTTAATATTCAAAACAAAACAAAACACAACAACGGAAAAAAAACTGGGAGGGGAAGACCCTCAGGGTTGTTGACCAAAAGAGAACAACAGTTACTATTTACATTCATTCTTGCATCCTGGGCCACCTCCAGTCCTCCTGATAAATATCTGGCCACTGGACCCAGATGGCTCTGGAGGAGAAAGTGAGGCTGGTGACCTTGCACAGCCCTCCCTCACTCAAAGTCAACTGCAAGTTATGTCATCATCAGCTCGATGTCATGGTCCTTTTAGAGAATGAAGGGCTTGAACCAGGATCCAGCCAGTTGGGTAACTCAGCTCATCTTCTTCCTCTTCCTCTCCTCCATCTCCGTCTCTGTCTCTGTCTCCCTTTCCTCCTACTCTCCAAAGGAAGATAAATTTTGATTGCGAAAACTGTGTAGTTAACTTGGAGTTTACTGGCTGGATTTCAATTTCAAAGACCAAACCTTACCATTTCACTCTGGAGCTCATAGATTGAACAACAATAGGTTCCTGCCCAAGCACCACTTAAAGTCAAAAACACATGCAGAGACAATGCATGAAAGCAGATAAATGTAACAGAAGTTATTTACCTAAGGGACGAGGAGACCTGAGATAATGAAAGCGGGTATGGTTTATTAAGGATATCCTCCTAAAATACACACACACACACACACACACACACACACACACACACCAACTTTAGCTAGGGGTAGATGAACTCCTTATCCTTTTGATCAGGATTTGGAGGGAAGGAAGGAAACTATGAAAGTGTAGAGAAGAGAGGGAGACAATGATTGGACAAAAAATCTAGATAAAAATATATAACTGGGAGCGATCAACTGTGCAGGGAATAAGGCAGGTTTCCTTAGCTGGGGCGCATAGTTAGATGTGGTAAATGATGCAAATATCTTTTTTTTTTCTTTGTCATACAACCTACATTTATACCAGTCCAGGCAAGTGGAGGAGGAACTACCAGAAGGCCAAGAATGTTTGGTACCATTTTGGGTTTGGCTTGTGTTTTAAGGCCTATCTTACTCTATTACTCAGGTGGCCTTTCCTATTCTCTTTCTCTCACTACTCATATACTCTTTTATATTAAAGTGGTTTACTTAGTCTCATAGGATCACAGGCTGCGTGGCATCTGTCTCTCCCTTCATGCCCTCCTTTTCCATTTCCTCTCTCTCCTATTCTTAGCTCCTCTCTATACATATATACACATGCATGTATATATGTATATATCATACATACAATACCTCACATTTGTATGGTGCTTCAAAGTTTATTAAATGATTTTGTTGAAACTATGCTGTGAGGTAGGCAGTGTAATTTGAGTAGGGGATGGAATTCATAGACACTTTATAGACAAGGCGACCAGAGTTCATAATGATTAAATGATTTGCCACTGGTCCCATGGCTAGTAAAACTGCTTACTGCAGAAGTCTTGAAAATAATTTCCTTTAGGTTTATGATATTTCTAACAGGATTGAAGCACAAACTTCATTTTTTTTAGAGAGTCACGAATGCCACAAGAACTCAAAAGGATATTTAAGTAGTTGTGACAGTATGAAATTCTGGTCATACAGGAGTTAAAAACAAAGAGTTTCTACTTGAAATACTTTCAAGATGATCTGGTCATATTGTGTGTCAGAGTTAAATCTTAAAAAAAAACCCCACACATCTTTTAATTCAAATTCATAGCACCACACTGCCTCTCTTTTTCAGAATGAGCGCTTGGTACAGTGGAAGAACACTGTATTTGGAATAGGAGGACTTCTGTTCAAATTCAATCTCTTTCCTTTACTATCTTTGTGACACTGATCAAGTCCCTCAACTTTCTTGGGACTCAGTAACTCATCTGTCAGATGAGGGGGTCAGGAGCAGAAGACATGATCTCTAACATCATTTACAACTCTAAATCTATGCTCTTAAACATTTCAGACCTTGTTCCTTAGTAGCCTTCTTTATTACTTATTACTTACTTTATTACTTAGTACTTAGTTCCAACAATAGGACCCAATCTGAGAATTAAAAAATAGTACTTGGAGGATCCTGATTATAATTCATTTTTCGAATGGCTTGAATATTACCAAAGCAAAGCAAAACTCCCCCTTTCCAAACCCATCCCACATTTTGAAGAATATTCTGATTTTTCTAATCAGAATTCTAAATTATTTTATTATTATAAGTTATAAATTATTTTATTATAAATTATGAATTATTATAAAATTCTAAAATTAGATTCTTCTAATTTTGAATAAGCCAGGGCGTTTTCCTATTCCAAATGCTGTCTTAACTGGGGGTGGGGGGGTAGGGAAGAGGAATCAGCAATCTTCCCCTAAGGTATATAAAGTTTGTTCATTTTTGTCCCCCATGCCTCATCCCCAACCTTTTCACCCCTCCACAGTTGGCTTAGGCTCTCTCAGTATGATAATGGTAATAGCTAGCATTTATATAGCATTTAAATGTTTGCAAGGCGCTTTATTTGTGTTGCCCTCATTCACCCTCACCATAATCCCTTAAGGTAGGGGCTATTATTAACACTCCCGTTTTGCAGATGAGACAACTGAGTCTGAGAGAGGTTAAATGATTTGCTTAGGGTCACATAGCTAGGGACTGTCTGCAATAGGATTTGAACTCAAGCCTTCTTGATTCCAAGGGTAGCACTCTGTCTACTCTGCCACCTAGACAGCTGCCTGTATGTTAGCATATCTTGTTCCCCCTCCTTTTCCCCTCAGGCCATAATTTCTCTTCCCAAAGGAAAAGGATGCTATTTCGCTGGTGTGAATATCTTGAAGAGTATAAATAATCTTACAAGAAGCAGGCTATATACCTGTACAGTCATTGTAGGTAAAGGCACTTTTCCCCACAGTGTTACTGAAGAGAAGCCTAGAAATACTTCAAGGCTTGTAGTCAAGAAATACATAAGGTGCTATAAATGTGTGTTTCTAAATCATTGCTGCATTCCAATTTGGAAGTATGGGTATAACGTGGAACTTAGGGTCAGTAAGACCCAGGTTTAAATCCAGGCAATGAATGGCAGAAGGTTTGTACGACCAAGGGAAAAGCCTTTATTATCTTTGGGCTTCCGATAATATTCCAAGACTCATTCTGGAGCTATAGGTGGGCTGTGATTAGTACTGATGGAAAGAGTTCCTACAGCAAGGACATCTTGAATCCTTGAAACATGTGATGATTACTTTTTATAACCATTCCTTGTGACTGAATTAGATTCTACCACTGCTATGTGTGTGTTGGGGGAGGAAGGGGGAGACATCCCAAACCAGGTGAATGTAGTGCCAGAGGGATTCTTCTACTGAACTCCGAAGCCACCATATATCTTGTTAGAAAAAAACCAATCAAGACATATTCAACACAGATCGGGTTGAATCACTTGTGTCAGTCTCTCTGGCACCCCCAAAGTGAAAGGGTTGATTTTTTGCTACCTATCTACGATGCTGCTTCCCTTAAGAATCAGACACTAGATCTGAATAGAGGCAAGAGTGCCAAGGAAGACGCTAAAAAGGGAATAAAGAGTGTGAAAGAGCAGACTGTCTTCTCCCTACCCAGCCCCAGTTATCAGTGCTAAAAACTTGATTTTGTATTGTTCCCTGCATTTATCCCTGCTGTGATAAGCCTAAGGTACCATTCTTAGAAACTCAAAATGTGCCTTTCTGAAAAGCCATTCAAATTTGACAGTTATCAGATGTACTGAAAACAATCGTTTTTGAGAGATTAAAAACAGAAAGTTTAATATTTCTTTGCTCTATCTCCTCTTTTCAAATTCAGCTTTACAGAACTCACCATTCCCCTGAGCTTTGCACGTAAAGGTAGTTTTAAAGTACAATTTTAAGCCAAGTGAATATTTCACAAATGAAAAGGCATGTGCTTTCCAAACTACAATATTCAGAAAGGTAGATTTTAATTTCCGCAAAGACAAAGCCAACAGAAAAGAGAATGCATATCTTAATGTACTTAAAAAACTATAATATTACTTAGATGGTAAAGTTTTATTCGGAAAAATGATTGTCAATTATGATTAATATTCTCCTTATAATTAATTCAAAATCTTATTAAAATCCAACTTTTATAACTTTACATATAATAATGTTGCCCCTGTCAGGACAGAGACTAGGCCTCATCATTAATTTTACCTGTATCATTTCTCAGCCCTCAAAAAAAGGCAATAAAAGAAAACCTCCTTAGAAATCAGCAAGGCCCCGACCACACTCATCTCCATAATAGCACAATTTCCAATTCACGCCTCATTTTCATTAATGTTTCTCGCCATAAATTTTTAAGCATATGATAAAAAATTTCTGAAGCGGCATAAAACTAACATGAAGAGGGAGTTCATTAGCATGTGACCCTAATTAGAAATTCCATATTAACTTCCCATTTCTACTTGTGCATATCCAATAACATTGGGTCTAATATCCTGGATATGGCTTTTACATTCTTTGGGGGAATTAAAAAATTTTTCTTTCTTTTTATTTTTAAACAATCTGTGTATTTCCATTGTTATTGAATAAGTCAACAGACAATGGTATCACAGCTGGGCCTTTTGTGTCCCAAATTATCTGAGAGAATTGTGAGAAGGTACTAGCACAATGCTTTATTAATGATACCAGATCATAAAAAGGGGGAAATATGCTGAGTCCAGCTCTTTCCTAATGTTGGGTGATAAAAATGCTACTTCAGGATTCAGAAGGTTAAGTTCTAATGTGTATTTTGAATAGAGTGTGCTGGGATAATTGCCTCATAAAGCAATGCATTGACCAGCCTGCTAATGGCTGCAGAGTGCAGAACTCAGCAAAGAGTGCCAAGCTTACTGGAAAAAATGCTGTGGCTTGACTTTTGTAGATTTTCCACATTAACTTCCCCCACCCCCAATTCCAAAATGGATAAAACATTGGTGTATCTGTCATTAAAGAAACCTAAGAGCAGAACAAGGAGGTGAGTTAGTTATATAGCAAAAGTGTGGAAAAAATCTTGACTCTGGTTAAGAGATTAAGAAATACAAAACTTCCTTTTTTCCTTGGAGAGGTGGGGTGCTATGGGTACAGAATGTTGTATACCTTGTCAGATAACAGTCACTGTGTCAGTTGGGCTTGTTAGCTATTCTTCTTTAAACAAAGGAACATCTACTAGTCAGAGTTGGGGAGAGAGATGATGGTATAACCACAAATGCCTATGATGTTAAAAACAAAAGAAATCAATGAATGTTATTTCATTTAAGAGAGCAAAGGGTGATTTGTAGCCAAACTAGTATGTCCTCAAGCTAACAAGAAGATACAGCTAAGGCTTCCTAGTTTGTTTGGTGGATGCCCTATGGATAACTTATACGGCAACATGGACTGGAATGAACAGGACAGGCAGACACGAATGGTTTAGGATATGCATTACTGGAGGCCATAGCATAATCTATCATGGATCCATTAATATATTGGAAAAAAGATGTGACAGAGCTTTTAAAGGACGCACCCTTCCCTGCAACCTGAAGAAATGGCAACAGATTTTCTCAAGGATTACCTTTCTGTAGCTCATCTACAGTGTCTACTTCCTTACCTCCTATTCCAAAATAGATAAAGCATAATTTCCACTGTACTTGCTAATGATCCATGGAAGAGGCAACCACTCACATGATAGGCTCACAGGAACATAACTGGATTGGAAGGGACCATCTACTCCAATGGCTTCATCTTAAAAGTGAGGAAGCTGAGACCTAGCAAGGTGAAGTGACTTTCCCACAGTCAGGAAGGGAGTGAGTGGCAGAAGTGGGATTTGAGTCCAGGTTCTTTGACTTCAAAGCCAGTGATATGTCTACTGGATCGATGAGAATCACATCTTGTATTCTTTGCCTCCACTCAATGAAGGGAAATTTCAGCTGATTTCTTCAGTCAATTTCGTGAAAGCTATCACCCTACTGCTATTTCAGGCTAAACCCTGATCTCAGTCCTTGCCAATAAACATGCAAATAAACAGAATGTGTGAATGTATGAAGTTAATATTAAGCTGTAACTAATGGGAAAGCTATTGACAAAGGAGTGTAAAAGTACAGTTTTTAAATCAAACAACTCAGGAATTTACCTCAATATGTCAATTATTAGAAAGACTTCTTTTTTTTTTAAAGGAATCCATTCATGCAACAAAATGCTTAAGTGTTTCCTACATAGCTCTTTACTAGGGGTTAGAGAAGATAAAAAGAGTGAATAAGATAAGGTTGATATCTTTAGTAACCTTAACAGTTTGTGAGAAGATTAAAAGATACAAACCACATTAACTATAATTCACAATATTACATGAAAAGTACATTACTGAGGTTCAAGTCAATGCTATATTAAATCCCATGGGGAAGGTTATTATCAAAACAAAAACAAACAACTGTATGGAGAAATTCCAAAAGATGGTGTCATTTTAAGTGCACACTAAATGATAGGATTTCAATGGGCAAAGAAGACCAGAGAAGCATTCCAGGCATGGGGAACGGCCTGAGCAAAGGTACAGGAGAGTTATGAGTTTCTTCAGGAGGCAGAGAACTGTTTGGTTTGGCTGGAGTTTATACAAAGAGAAGTCAAGCAAGACAGCTAGAAAAACAGAATGGTGCCATATGATGAAACACCTTGAATGCCAGGCCAAAGAGCATGAACTTTATCCATTACGCATCTGGGAGTCCATAAAGTTTGGGCAGAGGAGTGGCATTACAAAAAAAATAATTTTGGCAGGATTACAGGGGATGCTTGGAAGTGGGTCAAGAGAAGACACCAAAGACTACCTGATAGAAAGCAACAGCTACAGGATAGTCAGATGGCAATTGGGGCCTATGCCATGGTGATAACATTAAAAGGATGGGAAAATCTGATTACTAGAGATGTGAATCAATTTCTGGCACATGAAAAATAACAAAACAACTTTCTCTTGCACAACTAGTGAAATGAATACAATCACTTGATTGATGTGTAAGTCACTATTTTTTTGGTAATCAGAATCCTTGCTTTTCTACTCATTATCTTTCACACAAATGCATGAAAATCTTTTCTTGTTGTTGAAGTCGATGAGATCGAAACTCTTAGATCTAAATATCTTTCCAGAAGAGCTTGAAAGGGTGAATCAAAAAATCAAGATGTTCTGTGTTCTTTTATGTCACTGCTTTGTTGAGGGAAAAGACAGATTACTAAAATAATTTAAGTTTTAGCATCTGAATGAGGTGTGTGCTGGGGAAGGGCACCACAAATCAGAAGAACTGTGTTGGACTCTCAGCTCTGCCACTCTCTATGTGATCTTGGGTATTTTTCCTCTCTGGGCCTTAACTATTTTCTCTGCAAAATCAGAGAGTTCTATTAGGGAAACTAAAGTCCACTAAATTTGCACATTTGTAATTCTATCAAATAACATACCTATGTTTGGAGAAGAAAAACAAAACAATAACACGATTAGCAGTTTCATGAATTATGTTTCAGTTACCCCTCTGATCTAAAATTGTATTTTGTTTCATTTTAAGTTAGTGCTGTCCTCTTGAAAATAAACCTCCAAATGAATAACCTTATCAGAACAGAGACGTTCACATGTGAAAGTATGTAAACATTTGATGAGTTTGAGTTTTGTTTTATATGACATAAAACTTGCAAAATTTAAATATACTCATGAAAATACAAAGTACTTTTTCATTTACTATATCAATTAGCTATGGTAATAGAAGCATAAACACAAACACTATTCACTTATTGCTTTTCCTGTTGTAGTGTCAAGCTAGTATTTGGTTGTTAGCCTAGACATAAAAAGATAAAATACATAAGATACATAAGGCCCTTTTTCTGAGGACCTTAGAGCATCGTCTGAGTCTATGGGTAGATACACTGTCATTTATACAATGCACAGTAAAAAGTTGAAACTGTCCCTTTGGCATGGTTTAGTAGGACTTTCCATATTCACAACATCATCCTTTACAATTAACTGGGACAGACACTAACCATCACTCACTTGTGACTTTGAAAAGTCATTTAATCTCTGTGTCACAGTTTACCCATCTGTAATATGCAAATAATGCTTGATGTGCCTCCCGGGTCTATAGTGAGAGACAATGAAGCTGTTTATCGTTCTCAGGTCAAGACATAAATACTATTTTGAAAATATTTTCCATTAGATCTAAACTAATGAGGAGAAAGTATGTAATTGAAAGGGCACTGATTTCAAGCCTGAAGATTTGGGTTTGAAGCCTAGCTCTTCTACTTATCACCTGTGTTACTCTGGGCAATCACTGTACTTCTCTGGGTCTGGTTTCTTCATCTATATGGGACTGGGGATGATTGAAGGTATCTTCCAGGTCTAAATTTATGATCCTACAACTATTTTTTTTAAAATTGGGTTTTACTTCTATGAATATTCTGATATAAAGAATTATTTACATGTGCTTCAACCCCACGGTGAATAAATTTTTATGTTTATGGGTTATTTTGAAATAATCAACTTATAAATTTATGAACTTGATATTTATTCTCTTTTCTAGTGAACATAGTAGAAATACATTATTCATTTAGAAGTTTATTTTTTTTTGAGGGGTGAAGGCAAGGCAATTGGGCTTAAGTGACTTGCCCAAGGTCACACAGCTAGCATGTATCAAGTGTCTGAGGTAAGATTGGAACTCAGGTCCTCCTGACACCAGGGCCAGTGCATCACTTAGCTGCCCTTAGAGATTTTTTTTCAGAATGATTTCAATAGGTTTATTACTTTTTTCTCTATTTTTAAATAGTTGAACCAATAAAATAAATTCATTCACATTTATTGTCATTCCCACTTTCTCCTCTGCTACAGTGTTCAAATTAAGCATATATGTCTAACCTAAAGCCCCTGTCCTTTCCATATAGATTATGATAGGTTCATTTGCTTCCCATGCTTTACCAGTCCAGTCATTTTTGTATCTTCATTTTAATATTATTTCTGAATTTCAGCAATCCCAGGAATCCCAGCTGTATTGAATCCCTGATACATAGCAGGAATTATTAAAGCTAAAGACTTTCCATTTAATTGACTGAAAAAACATGTATTAAGGACATCTTATTTTCAAGGCAGATGTAGTATTGCAAACAGAGAGCTAGCCATGAAGTTGGGAAGACCTGAGATTAATGATGGTGATGATGATGGTGGTGATGGTGATTGTGATGACGATAACACTTATATAGTGCTCTAAGGTTTGTAAAATATTAAATATATATCATCACATTTGATCCCCACAATAACCAAATGTACTAGGAGCTATTATTATCCCCATTTTGCAGATGAGTTAAATGAGGCTGGAAGAAATTAAATGACTTGCCCAGGGTTACACAGCTCATATGTGTGTCTGAGGCAGTCAAACTCAGTTCTTCCTGATTCCACGTTGAGCACTCAATCCAGTATGACACCTCGTCCTGACTCTGAAACATAATGACTCTGTGACTACAGGCAAATCACTTAACCTCTCAGTGCCTGTGGCAACTCTCTGAGGCTGTAAGTTACAAAATAGCTGCCAATGTGCCCTGAAAGAGGAAGATTCCTTACAGTGATGGGCATCAGGTCCATATCTCTACCATGCCCACACAAAAATGAAAATCATTGTGCCATTTTACAATCAAATAGATTAAATTTTACTTGAAGGGTACTCTCTATACAAAAAGATGACTGAACTTTCTAATGGATCTTAGAAAGACAATCTGATGATCACAGGCTTCCCAGAAAAAACATTAGGAATCAAAGATTTCCCAAATATGATATATGATATCATATTTCAAGTACTTACAAAAGAAAACTGCCTGGAAGTACAAGGAATTAGAGGGCAAAGGCAGCTCTACAAAATCCACAGTACGCCAACAGAGAGAAACATAATGTTAACTCAAGAAGAAAAATATTCATCAAGTTTGAGATCTTTGGATCCAGAATCTTGTAAGCTACCAGAGACAGGCAGACAAGGACAGGCAGGAAGAGAACAGGTACTGGTACAGGGAGAGACCTAACTACTGAGGGGATCAAGAAAGGCTTCTTGTAGAAGATGGCAGTTGAGTTGAGTCCTGAAAGATCCTAGGTATTTTAAGAGGCAACTAAGTGGCTCAGTGGAGAGAGTACTGGGCCTAGAGTCAGGAAGACTCTAGTTCAAATCTGGCCTCAGATACTTACTAGCTGTGTGACCTTGGACAAGTCACTTAACCCTGTTTGCCTCAGTTTCTTCATCTGTAAAATGAGCTGGAGAAGGAAATGGCAAACCATTCTGGTATCTTTGGCAAGAAAACTCCAAATGGGATGATGAATACTTACGCATGACTAAAATGACTGAAAAACAACAACGATACTTCTAAGAGATGGAGGTGAGGAGGAAGCACATTCCAGGTATAGGGTATAACCTATACAAAAGTACAGAGCCTGAAAATAGAATGCTGAGTTCAAAGAACTGCTAGTAGGCCAGACTTTTATAGGTTCCCAAAATGGGCAACACCGCCCCCTAGGAGGCACTGGGATGATCCCGGGGGTGGTAGTAGTCTTCTGTGCATTTGGGGGGCATGGAATAAAGATAAGGGGGCAGTGGAAGCATAAAGAAAGAAGAAAAGAGAAGAAAACTTCGAAAAACTGCTTGTACATATTTCATCTGTTATGTAACAAAATTAAAGTCATAATGATTACATTATTTTCCAAATAAACACACAAAATGCAAGTAATAACTGATCAGTGGTAAAATCCACTGACAGGTCTTAACAAGCAAGTGAGTGTGTTGCACATTGTTGGGAAGTCCAGAATGCATCAGCAGGAATATGTACATATAATCACTTGTTTACAATACCAAACTACATGATGTAATATTGCAATACAATGTAATATAGCAATTTTTACGATAGTAATATTGCACCATCAAAATTTCAGTGTAGCAAATTATTAAATTTAAGACATGTGATTTAAAAATATGTTTTATGTATTTTTAAAATGACACAAATTTTAAAAAATGTTAAGGGGTTAAAGAAAGTAGATTTCCAGGGGGCCACTGAGTAACTTTCTTTTGAAAATGGGGTGGTAGGCCAAATAAGTTTGGGAACCTGTGGTGTAGAATATAATTTGTATGAAGGTTGATGATGTAAAACAAGTCTGTAAAGTGGGAGTGGGAACAACACTATAGAAGGCTACCTGACCATGAGTGATGCTTCCTTCTTTGTGTCTAGGTTTTAGTAAGGGAGCAAGGAAACAATGATGTCATATACACACACATATATGTATTATACACATACACACACACACACACATATATTTTCTTTAAAGAGGTCTAATTCTCATTGCATTTTCAAGTCAGGCTAAATCCTAAAATGTACTTTCTGAGAAGCACACTAGTATACTTGATGGAGCTATGAATTGGTCCACCCATTTTGGAAAGCAATTTGGAATTATGTGACTAAAGGTAATAAAATGTCTATAAACTTTGACCCACTGCTAGGAATATACCACAAGGAGGTCAATGTCAAAAAGTGGGATCCTATACATACCAAAATACTTCTGTAGTTCTGGAAGGAACTACAAAATGAATATAAGGTAAATAGGCAAACAAATTGTGATACATGAACATAATGGAATTTTTGTGTTACAAGATATGAAGATGATGGATATGAAAAATAAAAAGAAGCATCAGAAGATTTACATGAACTGATGAGAAAGGGAAGTAAGTAGAATAGGAAAAACAGTGATGGTAGCAATCTCAATGGAAAGGACAACAAAAAATCAAACTTAATGCCATGAATTAATAATGACAAAGTTTGGCCCCAATGAGAAGGTAAGAGGTGACACCTTCTTCTCTGCAAGGTAGGACATCATAAGTGTGGAAAACTGCATGCCATTTCAGACTATATTGGTGAGTTCGGTTAACTTTTTTTATCCTTTTCTTTGAAATTTTTTGTTGGAGGGTATGGGTGTCTGGAGGGGAGGGGAAGGGAAGAGATATTGGGAAATGGAGGTAATTTTTTTGAAGAAAAGTTTTCAATACAAATTTAAATTAAAACAAAGGTAATGCACATTCTACTTAGAGTGGGAAACATCACAGGCGAGCATGAACAATGAACAAACTCCATTCAAATAAATGGAAGAAACAAATGGGAGAATAAGTGACTGCTGGGCTATTACTTTTTAGTTTTTAATTTTCCTCTTATGCTCTTCTAATTGTCCGCTATTTGCTGATGTGGCAGGTTTTCAAGTGCCCAGCCCCTAATCCATGATACATCTTTGTCATCTTCTATTCTGAATGTTGGCCTTTATTAGATGAAGTACCAGTTCATATTGTTCATTCCACCTGTACTTATGCCACAGGGCTCCCTCCCAAGCTAGAGAGGGTTATTTGTTGAGGACATGAAGATTAGCCTAATATATTTTTCTTTTGCCACTTAAAAATGCCACCAGAATAGATCATTGCCTCTCCTGGCTGTCTTTCCATTGACTTCACTATTCACTTACTTTCTGCCCACACCAGTATTCTCTCATTTAATAATAATAAGAGCTGACATTTATAGAGCATCTTAAAGTCTGCAAAGTGCTGTACACAGATTATTTCATTTGAGAACTCCAAACAGCCCTGTGAGGTAGGTGCCAGAGGTATTGTAACTCCCATTCCACACAGGAGGAAACTGAAGTAGATGGAAGTTAAATGACTTAGGATCCTAGGCATGGAAGTGAATGAGACCTGACAGATAAGAAAAAGGAGGCCCAAAGAGGTCCAGAGACTGACTGGAGGTCACAAAGCTAACGAAAGTTACAGGCAGGATTTGAATGGAGGTCTATCCAAATCCAGGTCTAGCATTGCAGCCATTATGCCTCTCTTCCTCTCAGCTTTAACAGGTTGCACCTGCTTGCTCCTTATAGGATCATAAATTTAGAAGTGGAAGGAGGTGACCTAATTCAAACTCCCTCCCTTATTTTACATACAAAGAAGCCAAGGCATGAGGAGAGGTTAAGGTTGCAGAAATAACAAATTGCTAAGCTAGTATTTGACCTAAGGCTCTCTGACCCCTGATTCAGCGATCTGCCCACTGTGTCACTCATGACTAACTACCGGAGCCACTGTTTGAAATTAGCTCAGTACTTTGGGCTAACGTAACAGAATGGAGAATTGGTATCGTAATCTAGAATTCGACCCCAACGAACCTGACAAACATTAGTGGAACAGAGAAAATAGGTTTGGGAGGTTATTCACGATCTGAGTTATGGGGATGATTGATAGCCTATATACACCTCCGAATATTTTTGATGAGATTACAGGCCCCATTCTGAGGTATCGAGAGGAACAGGCATCGGTGTGTGTGTGCGTGTGTGTGTGTGCACGTGGGTGCATATGTGTGTGTGTGTGCACGCGCATGGGTGCATATGTGTGTGTGTGTGCGTGTGTGTGTGCACGTGGGTGCGTGTGTGTGTGTGTGTGTGTGTGTGTGTGTGTGTGTGTTGAGGGGAAGATGCTAGAGGGAAGATCAATGATATAGTCTTAGGGAAAAGTCAATATATCTTACCCCCTTACCCATTCATTTCACTTGAACAACAACTTATTAAGTGCCTACTATAGGCCAGACACAGATTTGAGGATACAAAGACCAAAAAAATGAAATTATTCCTACTCTCACGGAGTTTACATTCTACCAAGCCAACAATTCTCAAACTTTGTAGACTCAGCACACTTTTATACTTTTCAGATTACTGAGGAGCCCCATAAAGAACTTTTGTTTACACAAGTTATATCTATCTATATTTACTGTATTAGAAATTTAAATATCTTGGTATTGTTTGAAGGGACCCTAAAAGGGTCTCAGGAAGCCCCAAGGGTCCCTAAGCTATCCTTTGAGAACTGCCATACGAGGGTATACAACATGGACACAGATAAGAAACCAAAAGATAATGACAGAAGGGAGAAAACACTATTACCTGGGAGGGAGGGAAGGGGGTCTGCAACTTGATATTTTCCTAACTGAATTTAAACATTTTCTAATTCCCCTCATTCTTCCCACAGCGGTCTATCTCTCTCTTAGAAAACTGAATTTATAAATGAATCTTTCACACCCTAGCATCTTCTTCTTCATTCATTAGAATTAGGCATTATAGGTATGAAAGGCTGAGTTTGAGCCCAACTAAGAATCTGTGTCCAATAATGGATGCTTAAGGAGGTTTGTTCTCACTGTGCGTTAACTAGAATTAGAGACTCGTGAGATCTTGAAAGGGGAAGGGACCTGAGAAAACATCTAGCCCATTTTTGTGGATCATGGACCCTTTTAGGCTGACTAATGAAGCCTATGGATCCCTTCTCAGAATCATGTTTTTAAATGCACTGAAAGATATAGAGAAAATTAAAGAAAACAAATTATATTGAAATGAATATCAAAGTACTAAAACGAAAACAAATAAACCAAAAAGTGAAGTTCACAGACCCCAGACCAAGAACTCCTGACAATCCAGGTAAGAAAATTGAAGTCTAGAGAAGTCAAAAAGCATCCAATGTTATCCAACTAAGAAGGAGAAGAACTGCAGCTGGTACCCAGACTCTTTTAGGCAGTCATTCAACAGACATTTATGAAGGTTTCTCTCTGTCAGGTACAGTGCTACATTCTGGGAATACAAAGAAAGGCAAAAGTGTTCTTCTTTTAAGGAGCTCACAGCCTAATGGGGAAGAGAATCTGAAAACAACTCTCAAGGTGTGCGTGTCTGATATTATATATGTCTATATATATATATATAAACATATATATATATATAAACATCATATACACAGGAAAAATTGGAGATAATCAATATGGAAAGGAGGCAGGCATTAGCATTAAGGGGAATCAGAAAGGACGTCTCATAGAAGATGAGGTTTTCATTGGTGCTTAAAGGAAGCCAAGGAATCCAGAAGGGAGGGGGAAGAGAGAAGAAGATAAAGAGGGAGAAAATTCAAGATGGGAAAGAGCCTGTAAAAATGTCTGGAGTCAGAAGATTGAGCGTCCTTGTGAGAGGAACAGCAAGGAGCTCAGTACCATGGGATCACAGAGTGTTGTATTTCACTGCATAATCGCCGCCATGTTGCACCCTGCTTTTTTTTTTTTTTTAGTCCAAAAATTGGTTTGTATCTTTTCATCGAGGAATCGTCGCATGGCATAGTTCTGTTCGGCATGCTGCTTAAAAAGCAAACAGAGCAGCAATGTATTCGCCGGTGGCATATGGATATGCATTTATTTCTTGCAGCTGGGAGCCTAGAATTCTCAGTGTACGAGCACTGTCAGTGTATATCCAAGAGTTGACTTACATGGTTTTCTTTAGAGTGATGTAGTACTAATGTAGTACTACCAATGAAGAGCCATAGGTGCAAGGGGACTGGGTGGGTAGGCAAAGCTGCCATGAATAGGTCATGTGATATGGTAATACTTGCATATTTTAATGTGTATTCATGAGTAATCTGTGTATCCTAATCTTACACCAAAGACAATTTAGTAATAAATGATTTTTAAGTAATACCAGCACAATTTTTAAAAAGCTTAATATAACGGTTACACCCTACTTTTTTGAAAAAAGAGTTGGCATAAAATCTGCAATGATTATGCCGTGAAATATGGTATACGAGGGGGAGTAAGGTGCGAGAAGACTGGAAAGTTGGTCGCGGATGGGGGACAGGTTGTGAAGGGCTCTGAACAACAAATAGATGATTTCATCCTGTATCCTGGAGGTGATGGGGGACTATGGGAGTTTACTGAATAGGCGTGGGGAGAGGGGTGATATGATCTGTGCTTCAGGAAGATTCAGACCACACTAGGGAGAGAGCTTTTCTCTACCTTCCCTTCAAACATCTTTAACCCTTGCCTAAATATAAATACAACTTTGCTGACTATATGTTTAAGACAATATTCTCTAAGGAACTTCCCCAGCCATCTTAATCTTCTCTCAAGAAGCATTTATGGCACCTATAATCCTATTAGAAGATCATCAAACCATTTACAGAGACGGTTACTTGTGCCAGCATCCACTAGTCTGCTTATCATCCAAGAGGGAATACCAATGGTATGTGGGAATGAAACTGAAATTCCTAACCGGTATGTTCTCAAAACTAAACTTTTCTTAAAGGGAAAGTCTTTGCCTGATACTCGCACTTCCTTCTTTGATAGCTATGTAATTTCAATTATGTGGGTCCTCCTTCAAACGGTGCTAAGTCATCTGTGCCTTCTCATCCTGTCTGAGTCGTGTCTGTGTCCTCCTATAAATATGTGTGTGTGGAGGTGCTAATGGCCCTTCCTCTGGATCCCTGGACAGAAATACCAATGGAACATGTGGATTACACCTGATTTTGGTACATGACTTCACCAGGTAACACATCTTGACAAATGTAGACATGAAACTCTCTATTTGATTTGTGAGATATTCTTAGTAGGCACATATGTATTACAATGTTTCCTTAAATGTATTCGTCTCCCTTAAGCTGAAAAAATTCAAAGGATATTGGGGGTAGGGTGGGGAGGGGAGTTAAAGGAATGGTTGTAGAGGGAGGAGAGAATGGGAATGAGAAGACGAGATTGTCAATTCAAACTATCTCTACTTTTACTAGCAGATTCGTCTCATCTTCTGCGTGCTTCCCCTATTTAAAGAGCTTATTCTCCACCCCTCACCCTACAATTGGAGAAACATATGTTCCCAGATTCTTGAAATAAGGCCAGTTGAAGATGGAAGCTCCAAACCTCAATCTGCTCATTCTCTCCAGGAACCAGTGTGAATGATTAAAGGATTCAAATTGTGCCAGTTTTAAACCTGCCCCCGTGATGTCTTTATAATCTTGTCTTTAAAAGGCTGCTAAATCACATCTCACCAGTGGGAAGGATGACCTTATTTTAAGATAACAGTAGAAAAAAGGAAAATAAAATTTAACTTTGACATTTAAACCATGGAGCCAAACTAAAAACTAACCCCTGGGAGGGATGCAGGGCAAGCTTTGTTCTCAAACTTATGGCATATTCCTAAAAAGCAACATCACTATCGGAGCTATGCCGTGTCACTATCTCTGTTTTAGGTGGCAAGATAGATAGGGCGCTGGCCTTGGAGTCAAGGAAGAACTGAGTTCTAATGCTACTTTAGATCCTAATTAACTGTACGGCCCCAGCAATGGATAAAGCTCTAGGCCTTAAGTCAGGAAGACCTGAAGTCAGATATAACCTCAGACACTTCTTAGCTTATGTGACTCTGGGCAAGATTCTGTCTGCCTCAGTTTCCTCAAGTGCAAAGAGTTATAATACTACCAATCATATAGAACTGTTTGGATCAAGTGGAGTAATATTGTCAAAGTGCTCACTCAGTACATAATAGGCACTTAATAAATGCTTGTTTCCCTTTTAATCTCTTTCAGTCTTCATTTCCTCATCCATAAAAAGAGGCATGAGAACAGCATCTACTTCACAGACTTCTTCTGAAGATCAGATGAGAACACACACATATATGCATGTGTATGTACACATAAATGTATACTGTGTGGATATATTAAATGAGTATATATTATGCATATACGTGTGTATATAATATTGTTGTTTAGTCGATTACTCCTATCTGACTCTTCATGACACAATTTGGAGTTTTCCTGGTAAAGATACTGGAGTGGTTTGCCATTTCCTTCTCCAGCTCATTTTGCAGATGAGAAAACTAAAGGAAATAGGGTTAAATTATTTGCCTAGGGTCAGATGGCTAGTGTCTGAGCTGGGTTTGAACTCAGGTCGTCCTGATTCCAGGACCGGAACTCTATCCAATGCGCCACTTAGCTGCTCCTATTTTATACACACACACACACACACACACACACACACACACACGTATATATGTACACGTGTGTATGTATATATGTACATGTATATATGTGTGTATCTATATACATATACACATATACATGCATCTATACACTCATGTGTATGGATACATGCACACTCATAGACCATGTGTATGTTATGTGTATAATTTTATAGATCTTAATAGCTGTTAACAGATGTTACTGATGATAATATGACAGCAGCAAATTGGGTTCTTTGGCAGCCAGAAGTGGGAGCTGTTAGCCTCTACCTATTATTTACTCCACCAACACTGTGTCCTCACTCACTAAAGGAGCTCCATGGGAAGATGCGTGGATGGGACAAGGCCACATCTAAAGCCTTACACATCCTGAAAAATACACAAGAACATGACATAAAATATAGAAAAAAATTAATTACTACTTTAAAGTCAGCCCTTTTTTTACCCTGAAGGGAAATAAAGAAATCTCAATATGATACTTAGCTAACTCTAAAGTCCATCTTCATTCCTATGGGCAGGGTAGGCTGAACTCTGAGTTAGCAACAACCAATTAATCAGACACCACCAATCAATTTGCCTGGCTAATTCAATGTAGTAATTCTTTCTCTGTCACTCCCTGTACCCTTCCATCCCTTTTGCATTTTATAGTTCAACATCAGAGCATCAAATCAAGAATGCCAGGAGGGTCATACATCATAGGTTATATAGTAGAAGAGAGGTGCAATGGACCTTAGAGACCACCTAATCTGTTTTCATTTTACGAATGAAGAAACTAAGAGTTAGAAAGTGTCATGAGATATGCCCAAGGTCAAACGGGTACTTTTTAAAAAGGAGAAATGGGATTTGAATCCAGGTACTTTGACTCCAAAGACAGGAACCATTTGGTCTAGTTCCAGCACAGGACAAGGGAATTTATATCACGCCAGAAAGGGAAAGATAATTTTGTAGATTTAGAGCTAAAGAAAAAAAACCAACCAACCAACAAACCAGACCAAACAAACAAACAAAAACCCACCAAAGATAATGTAGTTCAAATTCCCACATTTTACAGATGAGAAAACTGGGATCTATATCAAAAAATATTAAGAAGCCATTTGATTTTTCTTTTTCTTTCTTTCATTTCTTTATTTTTTTAAACACTGGGTCTCCATATCTCACTGTGATTAGAAGTACAGGGATTACTCACAGACTCAATCCAGAATCTGAAGGACATAAGAATCCCTATATACTCGGTTTTCAATCTGGGCAGGTTGGCTCCTCTTATGCAATTTAGTGATCCCCTACTTTTGGGAGTTCACCACGTTGAGGCTGAATTTAGTATAATGCCCGATCACTAGAGCTCACTGTAATTGAGCAAACCTTTGCTCAAGAACTCTGCCAGGATAGGCAGTTTTTAAATGAATAAATGCTAATTATCAGCAATCTTATGAAAATAATGCCTCTAATTACTTAGTAACAATAGAAATGAAAAAAACCAAAAGGACTCAGATTCTACCTCACATCTATTAGTTCAGAAGTAAGGACAAAAGAGGAAATAGGCAATTGTTGGAGAGGATGTGGAAGGTCAAGTACACCGAAACATTTTTTAAATTTTTTATACGTTATATTCAGTTTTTAATTTTTTTTGTTAAACTTCTTGTTATTACAAATTTGATAAACAATAAACATGAATATTTCAGAAGAGAAGACGAAAAGAAATACACTGTTGTTGGAGCTGGGAAATGGTCCAACCATTATGAAAAGCATTTGGAACCATCAATTAATTAATCAATAAACATTTATTTTGTTGTTGTTGTTCAGTTGTATTTGAGTCTTTGTGACCCCATTTGGAGTTGTCTTGGCAAAGATACTGGAATAGTTTGCCATTTCCTTCTCCAGCTCATTAAGGACCTGAGGCAAACAGGGTTAAGTGACTTGTCCAGGGTCACACAGCTAGTAAGTATCTGAGACAATATTTGATCTCAGGAAGATGAGTTTTTCTGCCAGGCACTCTATCCACTGCACCACCTCCCTGCCCATAAACATTTATTAAGCACCTACTATGTGTATCACTATCTAATCACTAGGGATACAAAAAAGAGGCAAAAAAACAGTCCTTGCTCTCAAGGAGCTTACAATCCAATGAGGGAAAACAACACGCAAACAGATATATACAAAGCAAGCTATATGCAGGATAAAGAAGTAATCATTAACAATGGGAAGGTGCTGGAATTAAGGGGGGTTGGGGAAGGCTTGTAGTTAGGAAGTCAGTGCGTGGAACTGAGGGAGAGTGAGCATTCCAAGAATGAGAGATAGCCAAAGAAAATGACAAAAGCCAGGAGATAGAATGTCTTATTCCTGGAACAGCCAGGTCAGTGTCACTGAATCAGAGAGTATGAATCAGGAAGTAAGGTATAAGAATACTAGAAAGGGAGCTAGGTTATAAAGGACTTTGAATGCCAAACAGAGTACTCTGTATAAAAATGTAGAATGCTTCATGAATTTGTGTGTCATCCATTATAATACAAAAGTCACTAAACTAGGACGCAACATTGCCACTACTAGGTATGGAAACCAAAGAAGTAAAAAACTGAAGGAAAGGACTCATCTGTATGAAAATATTTATAGTAGCACTTTCTGCCATGGCAAAGAACCAAAACCAAATGGGGTACCCACTGATTGTTAAGTAGCAGAACATACTGCAGCATTTGAATATAATGGTCTATTATTGTACCATATGAAATGAGGAATGTGATAAATTCAAAGAAACCTGGGAACAATGGTATGAACTTGTGAGGGGTGAAATTTGCCAAACCAGAAGAATAATTTAAATGATGATCACAAAAAGGTAAAGGAAAACAATTCTGAAGTACTACAGGATACTAATCAATTCAGTAACCAATAAGAAGTTCAGAAAACCAATGAGGAAACATTCCATACATTTCTTGGCAAACAGATGATGGACTGGAGGACAAGAGATCATGATGCATATATTTGCAGACACAACCAGTATAATAAGCTGTTTTTCTAGACTAAATGTATTTATGACAAGAGAGTGCTGCTATGATAGGTGAAGGGTGGATAAGGTAAGTGGATAGCGAGAAATATTTTTTTAAAGAAAGATTATTGTACTGATAGAACATTTTAAGAGCACACAAAAGAAAACAAAACTAAGTTTGGAAGACGGTACAAAAAAAGTAGTGGTAGTTTTATTACTACCATGTTAAACTTAACACACACTTTTAAACATAAATTTAAACTGATGTCTTCTGTTTCTAAATGACCTAATCTTTCCAATGATTCCCTCTTTCCTGGGAGTAGTCCTTATAAAAAAAAAAAAGAATTTTTAAAAGAGGAGAAGAAAAGTTCAATGAAATCAACATAATGACAAATTCTGTAGTATTCCAATCCTATAATGCTCCTCATCTCTGCAATAAATAAATAAATAAATAACATTTTTTAAATGGGAGGAGGTACCTTTCAATATTTTTCTTTGGGAATCATATATATTTGTAATTTCAGAGTATTTGATTTGGTTTGTTTTGCTGCTATTAATCCATTTATATTTTTATAGTTGCGTATGTTGTTTTCTTGGTTCTAATTATGATCACCTTGGATTAGTTTATGTGCTTCTCTATATTTTTGTATTCTTTGTTTCTTATAGCACAGTAAAATTCCATCATACCCCCAAAACCATAGTTTGGATAACTCTTCTCCATAGAAAGCCATAAACTTTGTTATCACTTCTTGCTACTAAAAACAAATACTGTTCAGAGTATTATGCTATATATAAAGCCTTTCTTTCTGTTACTTGGGATATATGCTTAGCAGTGGTATCTATGAGTCAGAGGGTATGGACATTTTAGTTAATTTATTTGCCAATTTCCAAAGTGTTTTCTAGGACAGTTGAATTAATTCACAGCTCCATCAACAATGTATCAGTGTGCCTGTCTTTTCCCAACCACTCTCAAAACGATCATTCCCATATTTTGTTATTAATGACACTAAAAATAAATCCAGACTGTAAATAACAGAAGTTCACCATTTTACATATTGTCTTCTTACTTGTTCATGTTTTTTTTAATTTATTTTTAATATGTTTAGTTTTCAGCATTGATTTTCACATGCATTTGAATTACAGATTTTCTCCCCATTTCCACC
>CM053624.1:258561638-258587666 GCA_028646595.1 Phalanger gymnotis
CCATCTTATTTTTTTGTGGCCTCCTGGCTACTCTTGTGAGGCGGGCCTACTGGGCCTGGAGGCTTGTGTTCACAATACTGGAATGGGGAGGTTGGTTCGCTAATTTGTTGCTCTGGGCCCTGAATAAATTTTTTGATGCCTTCTGCTTGGAGAATTCTGTATACCCAATGATTTCGAACCATTCTGATATTTATATGATTCTTTTTGAGATCATAAATTCGGCCTTCCTACTACATCTTAATGATGTATTTGTAACAGATTATATTTCCATGTTGGTGTGATTAACGTGGACGCTATTCATCTGCGGTCGAGGGAGTCTACCTGGGATTTATAAACCAACAGGCTAATCTGGGCGCTGACAGATCATTTTCTACACCAAAGAACTCTAAAGACATTCCCTTCAAACTAGACTAAACTAGTTCAATACACTCAACAGCCTCATGATTTGTTTATTTTTGTCTCTTTC
The DNA here is from genome assembly GCA_028646595.1 of Phalanger gymnotis. Classification (NCBI taxonomy): domain Eukaryota; kingdom Metazoa; phylum Chordata; class Mammalia; order Diprotodontia; family Phalangeridae; genus Phalanger; species Phalanger gymnotis. The sequence continues at coordinate 258,562,105 of CM053624.1, forward strand.
CCCCCCTAGAAACACAACCAAGACTGTGTAGTTTTAGGTTGCCTATAACCAGAGAAAAATAATTGGATGCACACAGCACATCCCAGAGAAACCACCTAAGATAGGGCATACCTGCAGAGAAACAAACATGACTTGGCAGAGGCTGTGCAGGACCCGAGAGGTAAGGAATCATTTCTAAAGTTCCTCTCAGATCCTTGAATAATTTTAAGCAAGACATTTAACCTACCCTGCCAATTAGCTGCCATCCTGCATCCCTCCTCCTCTTCTTGGTTAATCTCCTTGAAAAAACTGCCTCAATACCTTTTCCTCTTATGTTCAATTGATCAATCATTTAATAAATATTCATTAAGTACTTACTATGTTGAAAGCACTGTGCTAAGGGCTGGGGATACAAAAAAAGGCAAAAGACAGTCTCTGCCTTCAAGAAAATTACATTCTAATGATGGAGACAGCATGCAAACAAATATATACAAAGCAAGCTAGATACAGGATAAATAGGAAATAATTTAAGAGGGGGTGGGGAAGACTTCCTGCAGAAGGTAGGATTTTAGTTGAGACTTAAAGGAAGTCTGGGAGGTCAGCAGATGGAGAGGAGGAAGAACATTCCAGGCTTGGGGGACAGCCAGAGGAAATGCATGGAGCCCAGAGATAGAGTGTATTGTTTGTGGAAAAGCCAGGAGACAAGTGTCACTAGATGGAAGAGTACAAGATAGGAAGTAAGGTGCAGAAAGACTGGAAATGTAGGAGAGAGTGAGGCTATGAAGGGGCTTTGAATACCAAACAGAGGATTCTGTATTTGATCCTAGAGGCAACACTGGAGTTTATTAAGTAGAGGGGCGGGATGACATGATCACACCCGTGCTTTAGGAAAAATGGAAAAATCACTTTAGTGACTGGATGGAGGATGCACTGGAGTGGGGAGAGACTTGGGGCAGAATGAGTCTCCAACAGGCTATTGCAATAATACAGATGTGGGGTGATGAGGGCCCACACCAAAGTGGTGGAAGGAGGGAGAGTATTTGAGGGAGATTAGAAAGGTGAAATTGAAAGTGTTTGGGAAAAAATTAGATATTCTTTTGCGGGGATAAGAGAGAGTAAGGAGTCCAAGATGATTCCTGGTTTGGGAGCCTGGAGGTCTGGGGGGATGACACGGCCCTCTCTAGTAATAGGTAAGGCAGGAAGGACTGGGAAGATGGTATGGCCCTCTACAGTAACAGGGAAGGTGGGGTGGGGGCAGAGGGTTTGGAGGAAAGATAACGACTTCTGGTTTGGACATACTGAGTTTAAGATGTCAACTGGACATCCAATTCAAGATACCTCAAAGGAAGTAGGATATAAGAGACTGGAAGTCAGTAGAGATCCTGGGGTAGGATAGGTAGAATTATTAGCATAGAGACAATCCTCTGCACCCTGGTTTCTAGTCTTCCCTCATCATAGCTATCGATGCTCCCCTTAGTTTAGTTTATTTTTTCCAAAAATGTAATGGTCTTTCCTCAATCCTTCATGCTTCTTGACCTTTCTGGTAGACTCTCCACAACATTTGATACTATTGAGTACCTTTTCTCCTTAGAAATGCCCTAGGATTTTATAATACTGTTCTTTCCTGGTTCTCCTACTACCTGTTTCAGCAATATTTCTAAGTCCCCTTTGCTATTTCTTTATTCACATCATGTCTACTAACTGTGGCTATCCCATAACTCACAGAGTCTCTCTCTCTCTGTCTCTCTCTGTCTCTCCCTCTCCCTCAATCCCTCCCTCTCTCCTTCCCCCTACCCCCCTCTCTTTCTCCCCCTCTCCCTCTTCCTTTCCCTCTCTCTCTCTATGTTTCTCTCTCTCTCTCCTAGATGCCTTTCTCTCCATACTTTCTCACTTGGTGATCTCATCAGCTCCCATGGGATCAGCTATCACCTATATGCAGATACTTTCCAGATTTAAGCATCCATCCATGTTTTTCTTGTGAGCTCCATATACATATCAGCTTCCTTTTCAACATCATTAACAGGATGTCCAAGAAGCATCTCAAACTCAACATATCCAAAACAGAATTCGTTATCTTTCCTCTAAATCCTCCCCTCTTCCCAACTTCTCCCTGAAATGAAGTATCCATAAATGAAGTATTAATTAAGCACTTACTATGACAATAGCACAATGTCAAGTGCTTGGGCCACAAATAGAAAAGTAAGAATGTCATTGATGTCAAAGAGCTCATATTCTAAAGGGGGAAGCATATATGGAAGGTTTCAGCTAAAAATCAGATGTCGTAGTCCCATGGTCATTAGAGTGCAGCAGCAAAGCAGATGGTAATGCCTCATCTTTAATATTATTTCCACAAAAAATCAGGTCAGTTTCTGATACTGAATCATTTGACAACGCCAAGGACTCTGATGGCAAAAACAACCTTTTCTGAGTCTTCAGTAGCTGAGGCTATAGCACCTGTGGGAGCAGTGCCAGGCTGCATCTCCAATAGGGTTGCTTCCCAGGATGATGGCTATGGGCACTGAGCTGGAAGCACCGCTATTGCCAAGGGTCTTGGGTTCAGTCCTGGGCTGTAACTACAGGGTCTGAGAGGAAATGGTAGCGGTGGTGGTTTGACTTGCTTGGGACATTCTGCCTCTTGACTCTCCCTGAAAGGATGAGGGAGGAGGGGTACTTTCTGCTTTTGAATCAGGAAAGCCTCGATTTAAATGTAGCCTCTACATTCTTTATTCCTAGAGTTTAGCAGAGCACCAGACACATGGTAGGCACACAGTCAACAGACTGACTGAAAAGCTGTGTGAACCTAGGGAAGTCATTTAACTCATCAGTGGCCCCAGGTAACTCTCCAAAAACAATTAAATGCTATTGATGAGGGCACAGTCTCTGGGAGCCCCCTTGAACTCTCCTAGAATCTTGCCACTTGATCCAGCCTTGGCCAGAGGCTATAACCTTACATTATCATTAGGCCCAAATCTCTACCTAGCCTTGCCCTTTATTGTCCAGCTACTTCTCAGCCTTAGTCCCACTCTCTTGGTTCCTGACCTCATCCCAGTCCCATCAAGCTCCTCCTTAGACTTCTCTTCAAGACCCTCCCTAAATCCCTCCTCCCATCACCCCAGGACCACCCTAGATCCCTCCGACAATCTTTGTGCGTGTAAGCTCCATCTTGCCTCCATGAAGGGGCTCAAATTCAATCTCACTCAGACTCAATCTTGCCCACCTGTGAAAACAAGTGTCACAAGGGGTAAGATTTCTTAAGACAACCCTTTACGGTGAATCCTTAATAAACTTTGTCTCTTTCCTTGGCTGAGAAGGCTTGAGTCGAATTCTTTCGGCAGGACTTGGCATGTAGATGTTTTAGGGTCTCGAGCACCCCTAAAAATCTATGGTTCTCTACCATCATCATTTTTTCTTTAACCTCTTCACTATGACTTTGAAAAGGTCCTACAGATCTGCTAAATGGGAATGCTGAAAAGTTTGGACTGAAAAATCAAAATCAAAGCCAAACAAAACAAGGCCCTGGGAAGAAGGCCTAAAAGAATAAGAAAGTCTAAAGTGTTGATTACGTTTAAAGGAGTTGATCAATTTTATTACTTTTTTACAGTAACCAGACAACTAATGTTTCCTATAAGAGGTCCTGCTTAATAGAAAAGAATTCTTTATAATTAGGATGACTAAGTTCTAGCCTGAGGGACTTTTGTATCATTCTTATGCAAATAAAGGCTTCTAAAGATCTTGAAAACATTTTGTTCTTATAAGTAGGTAAACATTCTCCTTCAATTATTGCCAATATTATTCTCACTATTAACAAATCTCACCAAAAACATTTAAAAAAAATTTTTTAGCTAATACAAAACTGAATTTCAGTCAATCCCCAAACCATTACTGCCCATTCCTAATTAGTGAACTCTAATCTAATGAATTTTTGTTAGGGCAAAAATAGCATAATAGTTAAATTTGTCAACCTGACACTTTAAATGGATTCCCAAAGATGACATTACAAGTGGTTTTGCTTGAATTTCCAGATAATTATCCAATCTCAACCTTTTTTTTTCAATACAAAGCAGTGCTCTGGAATTTGAGGCCCTTGGTTCACACACATTACCCTTGAAACTTGGCCAAAACATTTAACGTCTCTGAGCCTCAGTTTCCTCATCTGTAAAAATGAAAAGCTTTGGACTATATAGCTCCTGAAGTCCTTTCCAGCTTCAGTTCAAAAAGCCAACAGAGAACAGAACTCTGAATTCTTCTCATTCTTTACTCACAAACCAACTAATCTATCTTTCTATCTTCTTTCCTTCCTTCCTTTTCTTCCTTTTTCTTTCTCTATCTTTTTTTTTCTCTCTCATCTCTTTCTTTCTTCTTTTTTCTTTCTCTTTTTCTTTTCCTTCCTCTACCTGTACCACTGGACAACTCTTTGGTTTAGACGTTTTTTTGTACTTAATATGAGGGTACTGAATTAAAATCCTTTCTGGCTCTTGATCCTATGATATTCCAATTTTATCTTTATCTTGCTCATATTGTCAAAGCGCATGAATTTAAAAGTTTCATATAAATATTAGCTACCAGTGTGACTCTGACGCAAGTCACTTAACCTCTCTGGGCATCAGCTGCCTAATCTTTAAAACAGAGGAGAATTTAGAAGAGCTGACCTCTACTGACTTTTCCAATTTGAAAATCTTATCTTTTTAAGTTGATGATTTTTGCTCCTGGTACTTCAGAGTTCTGATAGTAACAAGAGCTAACTTTATATGGTGCTTACTATGTGCCAGGCACTGTGTTAAGCACCTTATAATTATTATCTCATTTGACCCTCACAAACATCCTGAGAGGTAGGTGCTATTATTATCCCAGTTTTACAGATAAGGAAACTGAAGAATATAGAGAGGATAAGTGATTTTCCCAAAGTCACACAGTTAGTAAGGGTCTGAGGCAGGACTTAACTCAGGTCTTCCTGACTCCAGGTCTAGTGCTCTCTCCACTGCACCTACCACCCAGCAACCTCTGAGACTCTCTGTACCTCAAGGGATCAACAATCCTTCAGCCCTTCAGGGAAAACTATAACCCATCCATACCACTAAGAATGTATCTCCATCATGCTGAAATTCTTCTTCTAGCTCTTCTTAGATTTCACGGATGCCAGTCTAACATTTGACTGTCCATCTCTTATCCCTCCCTCTTAATGGCTTTCTTTGTCTGATCATCTATCACCTAGATGATAAACCTTATGCAGTTTCTTATATGTAGGTCATCACTACTAAGGGGGCCACATAAAAAACATAGTTCTCTCTTCTTTCCTTTTGGTCACCTACAACTGTGTTTTCTTTGGAAATAGCAATATTCAAAGATTCTCAATCATGCAACATCATTAGCAGAACACTTGTGTTGAAAATATGGGTTTTTATGTTGGGTAGCAGCTTGGGTTTGTTGAAGACACTACTTGAAGTTTTCCAAATAAAATCTAGTCTTCTGTCTTAACAATAAGAGAAATAACGTGTACATATATATATATATAATGTTTATGTATATATGAGTATGTATATATAGTATTTTAAGTATGTAGTAGTTATATAAATATGTTGTTTTAAGCTTTGCAAAGTGCTTTACAAATATTTCATTTTATCCCCATAACTCTGCAAAGTGGGTGCTTTTATATCCCCATTATACAGATGAGGAAAATGAAGCAGACAGACTGAATGACACAAACTCACACAGCTAGTAAGTGTCAAAGGCTGAATTTGAACTTGGATCTAACTAACTCCAGATCCAACACTCTATACACTGTGTCACCTGTCTCCAAAACATTTACTACCATGGACACCTCATTGTCCATCTCAATGTTCCTGTATCAGATAAATGAACTGATGTACTAATTCAGTGGAATGGCCAGCCATTCAACTGCCTGTTAAAATCTAGACAATGGCAAGTTTCATCCATTTAGCTCTTCTTTTTTTTTGGAGGGGTGAGGCAAGGCAACCAGGTTAAGTGACTTGCCCAAGGTCACATACCTAGTAAGTGTGTCGAGTGTCTGAGGCTACATTTGAACTCAAGTCCTCCTGACTCCAGGGCTGGTGCTCTATTCACTGCACCACCTGGCTGTCCCCATTTAGCTGTGTTTTTAAAGAATGTTAGGCTGATCTCTCCTGAATAGTCGTGGATCTCATAATGTTCTGGGTCTTGAGAGGACAAGCACAGTAGCCTTCACCAACAAGAATCTAAGTGTAAGGAATTCCATCTTGATGGGACATGGTGCTACACATCCCGTAGGCATCTTTGACCACAATATAGCTACTTATTTTATGCCTAGATTAACATTAATAATTAAGGGGTCCTAGAATAGATTTTTCTCTGTGGTTGCATTTACTTAGGAATCTTAAATTACATTAAAGTAGAAATATAAGAATGATGAGATTAAAGTGATGACAGGAAGAATGCTAATCAAATAGAGGACCATAGATCATGAGAGGTAGAAGGAATTTTAGAGATAACCTGGCCTAATTCCTCCATATTACAAACCAATAGAAAAGCCCAAGAATGTACAGTGGATGTAGAATATAAAGACCCAAAGTTACAGTGTTAATTAGTAGCAAAGACAGAATGAGAATTCATGGATATGTCTCCTAAAACCAATGCTTTTTCCAATAACCATGCCAACTCCATTGTGGGATTCTACCAGTGGCCTCTTCTTTTAATCCCCAAAGTGGGGTAATTAAAACAAATATCTTACGTATCCCACAAACTCAGCTGCTTCTAATGCAGAAGGCAATTACTTGACTCCAATTTAGGTTTAATATTCAGTTTGGTTTAATTTATTCTAATTTATTATTCAAAAGAGTATCCTTCCACAGCCTAGAATGACTCCAACATAACAAATTAATACAGTCATTTATCAAGTGCAAGAGGGTTAAAGTTTCCTGATCTGAAAGCAAATTTCAAACTGAGGTTGCTCCTGGACTGAGCATTGTCTGGGTGAATTAACCATGAAATTCTGTTGCCATTATCTGATTCTTAGCTCAATGCCCTAAGGTATGCATTTCATTCCTGGGAAGCAGGCACATATTTATACATTTGCACAGATGTTCTGATTGGTCTGTGGTAACCCATGGGCTATAAACATATCAAAATGGACAGGAATATAGGTTCCTATTTAAGGAGGATAGCTCCTAAAGATCCCTTAAAACAGACAAATCTGTTGGTATTTGTTCCAGACTGAACATGCCAATTTTTTTTTGTAAAGCTCTGACTTTTTAAGTTTTTGTTCTATTATTCAACTCAATTCAACAAGCCTATATTACATTAAGTATCTATTATGTCCCAGGAACAGCGTTAAATCATGAAGACACAAAACAAAACATAATAATAAAGTCCCTCCCCTCAAGGAGCATATTTGCTACTGGGTGAGATAACATAAATACAGGTAAGTGAATACAAAATATGTATACGAAGTAAATACAAATGATGATCCTTCTATACGTTTTCCTGTTTAGATCACATGTGGAATATCATGTTCGTTTCTGACCATCGCATATTAGGAAAGAATTGAGAGGGCAGTACGGGATTGGCAACTAGGATGACGAAGGACCGAGAGTGTCCATATTATTGAGGATCCATCGAAGAACTAGGGATATTTAGCTTGGAGAAGAGAAGACTTGGGGTAAAGGGGTAGCAGTATCTATCTACAAGTATATAAAAGGGTTGTCAATAGTAAAATGGATTAGGCTTGTTTCACCTCCTCCAGAGAGCAGAACTTGGAAAAATGGACAAATTCAGGCTTAGAATAAGAAACATCTTAATAATTAAGAGTTATCTTATAGTGAGCAAACTAGCTGCCATGGGGAAATCATGGGATCTCCCTAATTCAAGATCTTCAAGCAACGACTGGATGATTACTTTTTCTAGAAGGGATGTTTATTAAGATATAGGCTGGCCCAGAAGATCACTGAGGCCCCTTACAATTCTGAAGGTCCATGATTTTAAAATATTCAATCTTATAGGGATCTGAAAAGATGAAAGCTTATTCACTCTAACAGGGGCTAGTTTAGGGGTCTCATGGAAGGAAGCATGGCATAAGACAGCTGTAAATAAACTTACAAAGCATCTTGTAAACAACCTATTTAGATAGGGGTCATTATAATAATGGATTTTCATTTCTGGATTATAAAATATAGTTTGAAAAAAACCATAATAAAAGGAAACTTAGACAGGATAATAGGATTTAGAGCTGTAGTAGAACCCAGTTCTGTCACTAAACAGCTACGCGAAATTAGACAATGAATCGATCAGTCAATAAGTGTTTATTAAATACCTACTCTGTGACACCCATTGGGGCTATGAGTACAAGCAATGGAATAGTCCCTACTATCAAAGGGCATATATTCCAGTAAAAGAGAGAACAACTACATATACAAATATGAAACTACTCAACAATGACAAAAAAGGGAGTGCACTTGTTACATGAGGAATGGCAGTCCATGTGTAGGGAATGACATTCCATGGGTAAGGGATGGCAAGTTCAATGGCAGAGGATTGAGTGTCTTGTATGAGGTAGAAGGTCAGTTTGGCTGGTGCACTGTAGACTGGGAGAGGCAGATTAAGGCTCAAGTAACTTAATATAAAGAATTTTAGATCTCAGAGCTGGAAGTGGCTTTTGAGACATTGAGGCCAACACCTTCAGTTTAGAGACAGAAAAATCAAGGATTAAAAAAGGGCTGTGATTAATCCAAGGGCACAGCTAGTAAGAGTCAGAAGGAAGACTCATAGCCAGGTCTTCTGGTTTCTTTATCTATTAAAATGGGAGTATGGACTAAAATATCTCTAAGGTCTCGCTTCCTTCTCTCCTTCCTTCTTTCCTTTCTTTCTTCCTTCCTTTTCCCCTTTCCTTTATTTCCTCTTTTCCCTCTCCTTCTTCCTCTCCCCCTCCTCTGCCTCCCTTTCCTTCTATCCCTTTTCTCTTCCTTTCTTTTTTCTTGGTACCCTCAGAACCTAGCATTGTCATAGTGGTAGATGCTCAATAAATGCTTGTTGAGTCGACTATCAGGTCTGACAAGTGGAAATGAGATTTGGAACAGGATCCATATTATGCTATTTGAAGCCAACAGGCCCTGGAGATTCTGGGTTGGAGGTAGCCCATGTCAAGGCAGGCAACCCTTTGGAATCTCTCCTATTTACCCTTTGCTTATTTGGCAGACTGCTCCTGCCCTGGAAGAACTTCCCCTCAAAGGCTGGGAAGTTTAAGTTGAGAGTTCCAAGCTAATGGGAAGGGACCCCAAGTTTACCAGAACTTTTCAATGGAACCCTGGCCATGACTGTAAGTGAGTAAACACACACCAGATAGCACAGGAAGTGCCTACTAAAGTCACATCTGAGAGAAAACAAATGCTTCCTGCTTTCCTATGGAGGCAGCAAACATTTAATTTCTTTTCATATTTAAAAGCCATCTGTTTGGAGTAGGGGCACTCTGATGATGCATTTTCATTTTTGGACCATAACTAGATACAACTCCAGAATATGCAGTAAGCCTTATTGCTTATTTCTAAGCTCTTCTTACTGCCAGAAGCACCCTCTTTAAAACCAAAAGAATCATCAAATGTGAGAATGGGAAGGGGACTTCTGGAAATCACCTAGTTCAATTCTAGAATTTCACAGATGAGCAAACTAAGGCTCCAAGGGATGGCTTGACCTGCCTAAAATTCCTCCCTCCATCCCAAGAGAGCCTCTCTTTCTCGAAGGGGATTATTGTTTGCTAGGAGTTAACTGGTTAATTTAAATACAATGGTTTCCTTAGCAACCATCTCTAACTCAGAATCATATTTGCTTAGAGGTACAAAAATTTCAGCTAAATAGCACCACACTTTTTAACAACAGATAAATGGAACCTAATGAAGTTTTCAAATATAAAACGATCTTACCACAGGACCATGAGTAAGAAATATGCAAATTTTCCAATGAAGATACAGTCACCTGTGGAAATGACACATAATGAAGCATCTATTTGGAAGTGGTCCAATTTGAGTCTTTCTGAATATGAAATTCCTGATAGAGAGTGTGGTTATAAAGGAAGAGGGAAGACCTCTTTACTCCCAGGGTACCAGAAACTTCATTCATATGCTGGGCCTAGAGATAAGGGTGCCTCTCACTGACACCCTTTAATTACCCACACCCTCCAGACATTGCTTATCAAACCCAACTAGCCGGTGCCATCTATGAAGTTTTGTCATCACTACCACCATTCCCAGTTTTCCTGGGTTCTTCTTATCCTGTGAAGGGAGAAGATGACTGTTTTTCCATTGCTCATTCCTGTGTTTTCTGTTCTCTGAAAGAATCATAACACCCCTTTGGGGCATTTTCAAAGGAAAGTTATTGCAAATTTATAAAGACAGAAAATAGGAGGGTTATGGTTATAGTGAGGATCAACATATGTAAAACATTCTGCAACCTTAAAATACTATATATATATATATATATATATATATATATATATATGTAATATATATTACATATATGTCAGTGATGAGGATGATGATGATAGGTATAACGATGATTACGATAAAACGAACTTACACATCATAAACTATAAGGTTCTTCTAACCTGATCCTGGTTCCCAGCAGTAACTTCAGGCTGGGGTGGGGGAGGGGGGATCCTGTCCTTCTGAGATCTTCTCATAACTAACTTCTCACTTGGTCTTGGTTGTTGTACCTCAGTCCTTTGAAATCTACGTTTGCAACTATTGATTATGGATATGAGAGGACATAGCACCTGAACAGTTATTTTCCTCTTATATCTTTGCCCCAGCAACTTGGTCGTTCTTTATTTTCTGCATATTTCACTCTGAATCATTGCTTGTGACCTGCTTGGCAAAGTCAGATAACTATTTTGCTGTTGTTTTGTTGTTGTAAGGGAAAAATTGATGGGTGGTAAAGGTGTAATATCAGAGAAATTACTATACCATAAGAAGCAAAAGATATCATTAAAATATTTTTATATAAAGTACTTAGATATAGCTCTCTATCTTCATAGATGTCACACACATCATTCCTTAATCCTTTCTACAATGGGGTAGGGGGGAATGGGTGGTTTGCAGGAAGAGTTTCAGGAGATAGTGAGAAAAAGACCTTTCCATGTAGGAAAGCTTGACATTATTTTTCTGATTTCACTATGTTAAATAGCCTACTGTATGTGATCATAGTTAACAACAACAAACCAGTCCCTCCCTCCCCCACCTCATGAAAGGTTAATAGAATGGGAAAATCTTCCCTGCCCTTCTCTCACCTGGAGTCCATTAAGGTAAGCTTGTTTAGGGAAGCATTGTTTGTAAGAAGGCTCATACCTTTTGCTAATTTCTAATTAGGCACTAGGTCACAGGTTGTGATGCCCTCTGGCTCTGAGAAGTGTATATGTACTCTGATGTTAGCATTTTGCTTTGGGGGCTCTCTCATTGGAAGAGTGTTCCTGTGATTTGGCCAGAGAAGACTCTGGCGAGCAGTTAAGAAGCCTCCCCACTCAGACTTCGAAAACCCAGATGTTGGTGCTTCTCTCTCTAGTAACTATGTATATACAGTTCCATTTGTCTGTTGGTCTGTGCTAATTTCTCTGATAGTTAGAAACTCTGTCAGTTGATCTGTGCTATTTTCTCAGCTTGTAATCTCTGTTTGTGTTTTCTCTGAAGTTCAGGGTGCTGACTTTTCTCCTGAACCAAGTGAATGATATATATGTTTAATTAAAGTGAGATTGTTGCCCCTTTTACAGTTGCTTTCCTTTAGAAAAATAGATTAGAGAATCTGTACTAGGAGCCATCCCGAGTGTGCCAGTGTGGTTGCTGTTTGTATCAATGGGATTAGAATTTGCTGTGGGAGTATAAGACCAATAACACCAGCACACAAGAGTCTACACACCAACTCTCTTCCAATGAGTGTGCCCCCAAAGCAAAACCTCAACTTCAGAGCACATATACCCTGTTCAGGGCCCTGAGGGCACAGCGCCTACTTAGCAAAAGGGTACAGGAAAGATCTTTAATGACTAGCACCACATCATATGCATTGTTTTCAATCAATGACTCTTGATTCAAACAAAGGCAAGATTCATTAAAGATTGCCTTAGTATTCCAAAAGAGAAAACAGTAAAAAAAAAAAAAAGTCCAGCCTTGCTTAACATTACACTGTTACAACATTACACCCCGCCTTCTTAAGCCTTCTATTCCTCCTCCTTCCCTATCTCTCTCCCAGGATGGAATTGCAGCCCTCATTCATAGGATCTCACTGCTGATCAGCACAGGAGCATTGACTTGCCCTGTTTCTGACTCTGACAATGATGGCTCCTGCCACCATATTTGTGCTAAGCTTAGTGGGGGCACCAAATTGGCTTTGCCCCCTGTAGCTCAGACCTCTTAAGCCAGGTAATCCACCAGCCTGAGGATCTGTAGTAGAAAATACAGGTTGTCAGCTACCACAGCCAGCTCAGAATCATTGTTATAGGTACAGCTTCCTCATAGGTAATATTCTTAATTCAATTTCAAGTTTAGATAAACAGGAACTCTTTGAATACTTTGCAGTTTCTTCATTGTCCATAATAAAGAAAATAGCAACCATGAAAATAGCAGAACATTTTGCAGGGGCAAGGAGTAAGGCAAAGGGGTAGGAGTAATTATAGAAAGGGGATGAAATGTACCCCCTAAGTCTTGTCTTTTTCTATTTTAACTTTTTGGATAAGTCTGACTAATTGTGAGTGGGTGGGTGAGTGAGTGTGTGTGTGTGAGTGTGTGTTGGGTGACGAATCAGGTTCTTTATACGTAAATGAAGAGGTAAGAAAGGCACTTTTATACCAGTATATAAGTCTTTTCCCCATAATAATACCTAAAGCAGCTTTCTTAATGTAGGTCAGGATGAAAAGAGATTTAACTTTTAATGTTTGAATTAAAGCAGCATGAGCAAATTCTTTGAATACAATAAAAAAGCTACAGGACATCCCCTGAAACAATCATTTCTAACTATTTCCCCCCTGCATTTCATAAATAATAAATGTGTTAAAAAATAACCCAGTAGTCACACATTCTCTAATATACTAGTTATGCAAGCTGGATATAACTCTAAGAATCTCTAAATGTGAGAAAAATTGAATTTGGTGGGTCTTTTTTAGGTAAAAATTAAATTTTCCTGGCACCATGCAGACCTTTTCCCTCACAGCTATAGTCATAACTGGATTTTTTAAGCCTTCTGAAAACATTGGGGTTTGCAATAAAGCAAAACACTGTGTCAAAAACTGCTTAGAATACAAAATGCCAAGCTTCTAATGTGGCATCACAGGGCTGAGGCTCATTTAGATGAGCTAAAAGTCTTTCTCTACCAGGGTAATGTTGAAAACAGTGATTTGCATGCTAAAGGAATAATCCCACTTACATTCTCATCACAAATTGAGTGCCAGTTCATTTTCACTCTTGGTTACCAGATAGCTGCCTCCCCTCAGTGCTCAGCCACCCACCCCTACCTCTAGCACATTTAAAGTGTCCATTTTGTACCACCTTTGGGTTCTTATCCACAGTGAAAGTGCCTCCCACAGTTAGGCATCAGGCAACCATGAGAACTAGCTTAGTTTTAAACACTGGCATTTGTTTGCTTAGAACTTAACAGTGTCCAAGAGCAGGGATACATTTAATAAAGTATTAAAGAGCGGCAGTGTGGTCTACAGGGAAGGAAAGGGCAAACCACTCCAGTATCTTTGCCAAGAAAACCCCAAATGGAGTCATGAAGAGTCAGAAACGACTAAAGCGACTGAACAACAAAAATGTGGTCTAGTGAATAAAACACTAAGCTGGGAATGGAGAGAGGCTATGTTCCCAGCCCCATCATCAAGCTGATACCTATTTTACTTGCCAAAGCACCAGCGAACAGGGACACATGTATGTGTCTGCCTGTCTCAGTAACAAATGTGGACAGTTTCCCTATTCACTGACACGTGGGTGGGTTGGGTGGGACAATTCTTGAGACAGCACAATCTGACAAAAGGCTTTTTTCTAGTCTATACACTAGACTCTTTACTCACCTAAATTCTGCAGGTTATCCTAGCCCCTCATCCCTCCTTCTTTTTCTGTCTAACTAGTAGTAGGAAAAACTGAAAGAAAGTACTCCCCTATTCAATAAACCCTAGTGTGCACCTCTAGGATCAAATACAAAACGCTTTGTAAATTAGACCCTTCTTATCTTTCCAGTCTTCTTATACCTTGTTGTTCAGTTGTGTCCTACTCTTCGTGACCCCACATGGGCTTTTTTGGGCAAAGATACTGGAGTGTCTTTCTGTTTCCTTTTCTTGCTCATTTTACAGATAAAGAAACTGAGGTAAACAGGGTTAAGTGACTTGCTCAGGGTCACACAGCTAGTTAGTATCTGAGGACAGATTTTAACTTAGGGAAAAGAATGAGTCTTTCTGACTTCGGGCCCAGCACTCTATTTACTTTACCACATAGCTGCCCTTTTTGTGTATTAAGCAGTAGGAAAAACTGGAAGAAATCTCTTCCCTACTCAATAGACTCCAGTATGCCCTACCACCTCCAGGACCAAATATAAAATGCTTCATCAACTAGCCTCCTCCTAACTTTCCAGTCTTCTTACACCTTACTCCCCACTACATAGTCTTCCATTCAGTGACACTGGCCTCCTGGGCTATTCCATCAACTGCAAATTCTACTTCCTGGCTCTGAGAATTTTCTCTGGTTTTTCCCCAAGCCTGGAATGCTCTCCCTCTTCAGCTCTGCCCACTAACTTCCCTGGCTTCTTTTAAGTCCCAACTACAAGCCTTTCCCAATCCCTCTTAATTCTAGTCCCTTCACTCAGTTAATTATTTCCTATTTATCCTGTACCTAGCTTGCTGTGTATATGTTTGTTTGCATCTTGTCTTTCCCATTAGACTGTAAGTTCCTTGAGCTCAGGGGCTGTCTTTTGTCTCTTTTTGTATCCCTAATACTTAGCACAGTATATGGCACATTATCAGTGCTTTATAAATGTTTATTGATTGGATGAACGAATGGGCCAATGGAAAAGGCTGCCTGTTGCTGTCCTAGAAATTTCTCAGTTCTTTACCCACATACTGTGGAGTTATTTTTATTGATCAATAGACATTTATGGAATGTCCGTATGTATCTTCCCATAAGACCATAAAAATAACCCAAGAAATAAAGTACATGTAAGTCTAGACATTATGACAGCACAGATAAAAAAAATACAAAGAAACATCAGAATCTCCGTTAGAATCTACTCCTGGTGGAACCTATTGGCCATACGTCTCACTCACAGTGTGAACCTTACACTTACATAAGTTCTAAACTTATGGTCTGTGAACTTTAATTTTTTTCTTTTTATTTTTTTTTACATTTTCAGTTCCAAATTCTCTTCCTCCTTCCACCCCTCACCTGACCACTGATAAGACAAGAAATACAATGCCTATTATATAGGTATATATAAGACATATGTATATGTAAAGACATGCAAAACATTTTCACATTGGCCATGCTGTGAAGGAAAAAAAGCAAGAAAAAGAAAGTGAAAAAAGTATCCTTTAATTTGCACTTGGTGTTCATCATTTCTCACTGGAGGTAAACAGAATTTTTCATGAATCCTTTGGAATTGCCCTAGGTCCTTGTCTTGATTAGAGTAGCTGAATCTTTCACAGTTGACCAGTGTTACAATACTGTTGCAAGTGTATACAATGTTCTCTTAGTTCCGCTCACTTCACTTTGCATCAGCTCATTTAGGTCTTCTGAAGTTTTCCTGAAACCATTCCCTTCCTCATTTCTTGCAGGACAGTAGTATTCCATCGCAAATACACACCACAACTTGTTCAGCCATTCCCCAATTAATTAGCATCACCTCAGTTTCCAATTCTTTGCCACCACAAAAAGCTGCTATAAATATTTTTGTTTATATGGGTCCTTTTGATTTTTCTTTGATCTCTTTTGGGTACAAACCTATTATAGTTTTGCTATGTCAAAAAGTATGGACAGGTGTTTTTAGCCCTTTGGACATAGTTTGAAATTGTTTTCCACAATGGTTGGACCAATTCGTAGCTCCACCAATAACGGACTTGTCTACCTATTCTTCCATATTCCCTCCAACATTTGTCATTTTACTTTTCTGTCATCTTTGCCAATCTAATGAGTGTAAGGTGGTACCTCAGAGGTGTTTCAAAAAATCTTGATAACTGTATTTTGATAAAAATTTGTTCTCTTGGTAATCATTTTATTTTGTGCATTTAAACACATGATTTTGAGAGGTGGTCTACAGGCTTCACTAGACTATCAAATAAGTCCATAATGCACAACAAAAAAAAGAAAAGAGTTCCTGCCTCAGGTTTGTCTTCCTCCAAATAAGAGGAGATGCGAAAGACCTGTGGAACAATTTGAGACACTTAATTAGGAGGTACTAACTGCATGGTAGTCAGAGGAAACACAACTAGCAAAGTCACAGGCCAGAAATTATCATAGTGGGTGCAAGAGACAGTGAAGTAACCTGTTGACCAGGACAGAGAAAGAAAATTCATCCTAGCTTTTGGTCCATTCTATGATTAAAGAAAGTAAGCATTTTGCAAACTAAGGAAAAGAGATAGGGAAGCCAGACACCTGGATTCCATACTCTTCCAAAGCCAGTTTTTTCCTAGCACCCCTCTAGTCATTGCTTTTGTTTTAGATGTCTTTATACCCAGAAAATTACTAACTCCTCTGGATTTTGTTTGATCACAAGCAAAGATGTTTGACATGAATGACGATAGCACTTCACCCAAGGCACCTTTATAGCCTATCTAAAACTATTATTTGAGTATTTGTCACTTCCTCTTTTATACTTTAAATTCCACAAAGTTAGGAATCCTGCTTTATTGCCCTTGACCCAACTACATAAGTGCCTACCAGTAATGCTTTGTATGTTCCTAGATAGAGAAAGAATATATGTAAGATAAACAAAGGCAATTTACATAATCAACAAAATTTATCTTAAGAATTTTTTCCACATATTTGGATACTCAATATTGAAATATACGCAATTCTGATTCCTAAGAAGTGATTTGCGACAGGTCAGAATATTGGGAGATATTTCAGCCATAGGAAATAGTCATAGAGACTTAACACATTCCAATTTTAAGGTGAAGACTAAAATCTTCTCTTCCTTCTTTCCCTATCAACTCCTGGCATGTACAAAGCCCGAGGCTAAATCTGGTATAAATTATTACTTCTTTTTCTTTCAACAAGAGTAAGGTAGTTACAATCTTTAAAAAGATTCAATTATTACAGATCTGGGAATAATGGGTTTGAAGAGTTAAATTCTTTGACAAAGGGAAAGATTCAGCCTTTTTGGTATTTAGCTAATCAGACAATCAAGCGTTAATTGGAAGGATGGATAATAAATTAGAAGATGTTTTAAAAAGTAGAACAAGAGATAGCCAGAAGGGACCAAGGACTGGGAAAGCCAATCATTCCACAGCAAAGAGCAGAATGTTCTGCAGAAGATCTGTATATAGGAAGAAGAGAGACAGAAAGAGACAGACGGATGGGGGAGGGGGAGAGAGAGAGAGAGAGAGAGGGAGGGAGAGAGAGAGGGAGACCGAGAGAGACAGAGAGAAAGAGAGACAGTAACAGAGAGAGACAGAAAGCTTTGGTAGGTATTCTGAATGTTTAGGGACTGTATATGTGTTTATCAGTCAGAGATGGAATGCTTTGGTTTGTTAAGCTGCTTTTATGAACTCAAGGGACCAAAAGGAAGTATTTAAAAAAGGAATTCAGGAGATTTATACTTTACTTTATCCACTGTTAAAGGGAATAAGTGCGAAGTGTCCCTTTAACTTGATTATGCAGAAACATCCCTTCCGGCAGCAAAGAGTTCCTCTAAACTTCTTGTACTGCAGATTTAAAAAAAAAAAAACGTCTTGGCGTTCTCCAAGAACACTTCAACGCACACCATCCATGTTATCTTTCAAAGGCAGAGCCTACAAAAGCTTTTGCTTCTATTTACAAACAAGCCATGGGGAATTCTATAACCAATCAGTGAGCTCCAAATGCTATTACCTTTATCACAACACTAAACTTATATCTAGATTAGACAACAAGTGGGTAGGGGAAAATTTCTAGACATACTGCTTGTTAAAGTCACTTTAACAAACAACATATTCAAGTCTTAGTTTTGACTTAAGTTGGAAACAAATTTTTTAGGTCCCCCCACCTGCTCCCTCCATTGCATATCTATACTTAAGAAGTTGGAGGCTACACAATTTAACGTCTGTTAAGATTCCTTTGTGCTTTCTGGGACAGCAAGGAAATAGGATTGGCCTACAAAATTCTCTATAAATTATTTATTCTCTATTCTTCTTCCATAAGCCCAACTCCACAGGAAGGAAAGAAGAGGGAAAAGGAGGGACAGAGGAGGGGAGGAAGGAAGGAAGAAAGGAAAGGAGGGAAGGACAGAGGGAGAGAGGGAGGAAGAGAAGAGAAAAGGGGGAGGAAGAAGGAAAGAAAAGAAGGGAGGGAGGAAAGAAGGGAAGGGGAGGGAAAAGGCAGGGAGAGAAGGAGGGAGGAAGAGAGGGAGGAGGAAGGGAGGGAAAGAAGAAAGAAGGTAGGGAGGACAGGAAGAAGGAAAGAAGGGAGAGAAAGAAAGAACCCAAAGCCCAAATCACCAAGAATTAGGCTCATATGCGATCAATTATTTACATATACATACTTCTTTAAGGCTGTGTGGCAGAGTAGATAGGAAAACCTGGGTTTAAGTCCTGACTCTGACACATGTTAGCTCTGTGACCCTGGGTAAGTCACTTAACTTTTCAGTACTCTAAGAAATTCACTCAACTATACATTGCAAAGAAGTTATCAGCCTTTATTACTAGACAGAATTTCTTCATGGAGGATTCCCTACAAATGTGAAATTACAGGTCCAGTCCTGATCCCTAGCCTACCTTTTGTTGTTTGGTCATTTCACTGATGCCTGACTTTGTGACTCCATTTGGGTTGCCATTCCTTTTCCAGCTCATTTTAAAGATGAGGAAACTGAGGCAAACAGGGTTAAGTGACTTACAGCTGGTAAGCATCTGAGGCTATGTATCCACTGTGCCACCTAGCTGCCCCACCTACCCCTTCTGGTAAATAAACCAAGGTTGAAGTAGAGAGAAAAAGAAAGAGAGCTACAATATTCCCTCTACCTAGCACTGAAAATACATTGATGAGTCACTTCTATGAATCAAAAAAGTTGACAACACCTTCACTCATTTTCTACCCATGAGATATAATTGGGGTTTCAAAGGAAAAATACTGTCCCAAGACCATAGATATGGAGAGGTAAGGGACCTCGGAGACCATCTAGTCACACCTTCTCACTTTAGAGCTGAGGAAATGGAGAGCCAAAGAGTGATTTGCCCAATATCACATGGCTAGAGAATGCCAGGTCTGGCATCTGAGCTTGGGTCCTTCGACTTTAAATCTAGAGCTCCCCTCTGCACTTTTTCTACACCCCCAACCCTTGAAACTGTGGAATAATCTACATTCCAGCATTTGAATCAGGATCTCTAGATGATACCCTTCATATCTGAAGATGCAGAGGCTCAGGCTCAGAGAACAGAGACAATTTGCTCAAGGTCATATGGCTAGTTAGTGGCTAAATTTTGAAGAGAACCCAGGCCTTTGGACTCTTAGGTCCAGTGCCTTTTCTTCTAGACAAAGCTGCCTCTCTTTGCTAAGTATGCAACATAGAAGTTAATGTCATGGGTCTCTCAAATAAACCTTCATTAAGATGGTTTCATAAGAGAATACATCCAAGAATTTTTGTTGAACAGTTCTGGTTTTCCAGTGTCCTAAATCTTTCACAGATTGCAGATAGAATTTCCCTTCTCTGTTTTAAGGATTAGCTCCTCAGGTCTTTTATAAGCCTACATTATCACTATCTGTCTACATTAGCCCATCAGAACAATTGTGTGTTGTTGTTCAGTCATATCCAAATTTTCTTGACCCCATTTGGGGTTTCTTGGCAATGGTACTAGAATGGTTTGCCATTTCCTTCTCCGGGTCATTTTACAGATGAAGAAACTGAGGCAAACAGGGTTAAGCGACTTGTCCAGGATCATACAGCTACTAAGTGTCTGAGGCCAAATTTGAACTCAGGACTTCCTGACTTCAGGCCCAATGGTCTATCTACTGTTCCACTTATCAGCTCAATTAGAGCAACAGCGGGTATTATATGGATAACACCAAGGAATGACATTGCAAAATTTATACAACTACCATAGAAATGGCACATTGGAGGGCAAAGTTGAAATGTTTACATCAGAGCATATTCATGAATATGAATGAAATCCTAGGAAATGAATTTTGAAAAAAACTTTATTTACAGAAAATAGGGATAGCAACTGAATCTGTGATTTCATTGGTTTGAGAAACTCTCTCTACAAATGCAGACTGGCATGTTCTCTATGGTCTTTGAGTTGACTAGAACACTAAGGAGATTAAATGGCTTGCCCAGAGCCATACAAATAGTATGTATCAGAGGCTAAGTCTTCTTGGCTTCGAGACTAACTCTCTAACTACTACACTGCACTTCCTCAAAGCAGAAAGTCCATGAAAGTTAACTATTGACTATTTAAACAACTTATTAAAAAGTGTGAATTGCTTAGACATGAAACCTCAAACCTCAATAAATTAGACAAGGTCTTGGAATGTACTTTTAAGATCACTTGTCAGAAAATGTGGTTTCTAGTCAGTTCAACCTTTATTAATTAAACACTTTCTGTTCTGTCATCTAACCACTCTGATCTTTCTGTAAAACGGAAGGTTCTGACTATATCTACCCAAGTACAGGTTGGCTTAAATGATGCCTGAGGTTCCTTCTAACTCTAAAAAGTTATGAATGTAAGAAGAGATAACTTCTAACAAAACTTGTGTCATGAACTAGCATTCAGAAAGCTTGGGGTGATTTTTTTTTGCTCTGATACTACTAACTTAAGTACTCTGAGTAAGTCAGTTTACTTTTTTGAAGCTCATCCATAAAACAAGGATAGTAACCTTTATATTGTTGACCTCATAGAGCTGTTGTCAGGCAAATATTTTGTTATTATTGCTTTTAGTGGTTTTGTTATTTAATATTAATTATTTAATATTATTTTTAAATATTTTAATATTATTTATTATTATTGTTACTGCTGCTACTGCTAATACCAACATATTAGGGGTATTAGAAAAATATTCCAATAACTCTAAAGTGTTTTTAAAAAAAAACCCTAGAAATGAACTTCATTGGCATAGGGAACACATTCCTCTACTTAATGTAGGTCAGCCCTGGCTTTGCAACTTAAAGACTTAGACTTTAGAACTTGGAGAGTTTCCTAGTGCCCCAAGAACTTAAATGATTTGCTCAGGTGACATAGCCATTATGGGTCAGAATTGGGAGTGAACCCTGAACTTCCTCACTCCAAGACATCACTAGGCCATCTCTGAAAATGGGGTGCAAATGTGACTTATTATTAATGTCCCAGATTGAAAATTTCCTATGTGACGATGGGAGGGCCACTTTTCCTCTCTAGATCTCAATTTCATCTTTGATAAAATAAAGAGATTATCTTACATAACTCCTAAGGTCCTTTCTAGCTCTAAACATTCTATGAATCTAAGCTTGAATTAGGAAAAGCATTTATTAAATGAAGTAGCAATAAGCATGCATTAAATACCTTCCCTGTGTATGGCACTGGGTTTGAGAATGCAGAGACAAAAACGACACATTCCCTGCTTGACTCTATCAAATAGATTTAGTATGATTCTGGCAGTCATAAATGGAGATACACTTCTTTCTTTCCATCTAAAACATGCGGCATGTACATCCATAGTTCTCTGCCTGGAGTAGTAGTTTCTAGAAAAATAGAACCTTTTGCCACTGGGTGGGAGGGGGGGAGGAAGGGGTTGAAATCTAGAAAGGCACAGATGTGATTCTCAGCAAGCATGGATTGATTGAAAACTACTGTAGACAAATATTACATGTGGAAGGATGCAGTTTGGGATCTTTTAAGTGCTGTAGCACTTTCCTAAAACACATTCCAGTCCAACTTCCGAATCCTATTAAAGTCTGGGCCCAACTCATTGTCTCTTATACCTGTAGAAAGTACACAGACTGATAGACTAACTCAGTAGGTTACTGATCCAAAGGAATGTTGTAATTTAGACAGTATGCATTCTTCAGCCCCATAGCTTTTTTCCCCTACCACAGATGGTTAAGCCAATCTCTCCTGGGTGACTGTGAATGCCACTTTGGAGTCCTTCTAGTATTTTAAAGCTCTGTAGAGTTAGCAGATGACATGGTGGGGAGAGGGGCAAGCATAAAGGCTTTTCATTCATCATAATCCCCTTCTCTCTCTGCACTTCATGAAGGCCATCCTTTGTGGCCTTGGCAAATACCTCAGATGAGCGAAAGTCTCTCTGACTAAAGACTTGCTTCCTGCTGATGTTGAGTGGACTGGTGAACAGAGTTAACTGTGGTTACAACTATTATAGAATTTCATATAATTCTAAATGCTTGGTAAATAACTTAAAATCTTTTATATGGACATCTATGCCC
Source organism: Phalanger gymnotis (assembly GCA_028646595.1). Classification (NCBI taxonomy): domain Eukaryota; kingdom Metazoa; phylum Chordata; class Mammalia; order Diprotodontia; family Phalangeridae; genus Phalanger; species Phalanger gymnotis. The sequence goes on from CM053624.1 coordinate 258,584,641, forward strand.
TTGGGGGCAGCTAGGTGGTGTAGTGGTTAGAGTTCTAGGCATGGAGTCAGAAAAACCCATCCTCTTGAACTCAAATCTGGCCTCAGAAACTGTGTCATTATGGGCAAGTGACTTAACCCTGTTTGCCTCAGTTCCTCATCTGTAAAGAGAACTGGAGAAGGAAATGGCAAACCACTCCAGTGTCTTTGCCAAGAAAAGCTCAGATGGGGTTACAAAGAGTAGGACATGACAAAAAAGACTGAATGCACATATTTATTATTAGACATAAAATAAATATGACATTGTTCTATGTATTTATCCATATTCAGATGCTACAGAACAGCCTCCTTTCCCCAAAAGAGCACTGGCCTCCTTATCGTGAGCAATTTTTCAATAATAAGCACCTACAGAGACTTCCACTAAGACGAGTGGGATTTAGAAGTCAATTTCACAACCTCATTTTATGTCCCTCGTTACTATTTTATTAATTAATGACTTAGGGACAAGGGATATGAATTGCAACATGAATGTTATAAATTGGGGACCATGGTGAAATTTAAATAATTAACATTTTATTTGATTGGTTTTTCAGTTTAATTCACTCTGCATTTGTTCATTAAATACTCATCTAGTGGCATCCAGGACTTTCTGGCTCATTCTCTGTATAGCACAGCTTCAGTTTTCCCTGCATTGGTATTTTTCCACTACTCCTGAAAGAGGATAAAGAGTTCCCTGGGGCACTGTTGCTCTAAGAGGCAGAGGGATAGCTGCTGTGATTCAGGGAAGAACAGTGCTCAAAGAATATGAAATATTTCCACATGGGATACTGAAGTGTGTGCAAAAGCTAGAGTGAAAGCGGAAAGTCTATTCATCAAAACGTTCCCAGTTCCCATTTCAAGAAAGGCAAAATAATGTTAAAGAAAGGCCACTTGGATTTGGAATAGTTTAATGTCTGTGGCAGGGCAGGGTAGAGGTGAGGAAGCATCTGTTGGATCTACCAGCTTTTTTTTTTCAAGAGAAGACGATGTTCACATGAACCAGTGACATATATTTGATCTTCTCCTAGAGAACATTTAAACTGATTAGCTTTCTTTGTGATTTAAGCAAGGAGATAACAATACTTTGTTCTAGAAATGGACTAGGTCAGGGGCAATAGTTTCTGAACTACTTAATAGAGTGAAAGTTAAAATTAAGCCCAAGTTCTGAAACTTTCTTCATATGACCTAATGATTGAAATTATTTCAAACAACCAAGTTTATTGACCAAGGCTACGATCCTATATGAACTCAATGTGTTTGTGTGTATATTTCCACATATATGCCTGTCCAGGGACACAGACAACTCAAATACCTTTTGTCTTAGGTGCTATTATTATGATTAGGCAAATCACTCAGGCAACGTCAGTGGTGATTCAAGTGTTTACTTAAGGTATGTATATATATATTTACATAGATATACATATAAAGAATCACCAACATTATCATAAATTCAACATGTTTGTGTAGGTGACTATGAAAGTACATGAATATATAATTATACTTGCATATCAGTCAATTTATAAAGAGTCTACTACATGCCAGATGGCATTGGGGATATAGCTACAATGAATGAAACAATGCCTACATACCAGAAATTTATATTTTAATAGGGAGAGAAGTACATGCATAAATACAAACAGAATAAATATTAAAAGAAATAGAAACAGGTGTATCTAAATATAAGTGTAAATATATTTAAAATATAATTAAACAGAAAGAAAATAAATACAAAGTAGTCAGCAAGAGAAGGTACTACTTTGTGGGTAGAGTGACAATGGTCAAGAAAGATTTTCTGTAGAAATTAGTACTTCTCTCTATGAACTTTGTCTTAAAGGAATAGAAGGAGTGTCTTAATAGGCATAGAAGCTAGCCAGCGGTGCAAGGAAGAAAGGGGAAGGAAATAAGCATTACACACACACACACACACATATATAAATATACACATATATACATACGTGTATATATAGTAGGCACTATATATAGCATACATAGTAGGCACTATGCACACATATACATATGCACGTATATACATACATATATAGTAGGGATTAACATACACACACACACATATTACACACTATTATACAAATAAAGGCATAGAGATGGGAAGTAGAGTGCCATGTGTGAGGAAGAGGGAAAGCCAGTTTGTCTAGATCAAAGAATTCAGGAGGGGGAAATAATACCCAACGAGGCAGTAAAGATTGTGTTGGGGCCAGGTTGTGAAGGGCCTTCAAAGCTAAACTGATGGTTTTATAGTCCATGTCAGGCAATAGAGAGCCCCTGCAGTTTATTCAGTGGGGGAGTGACATGATCAGATCTGGACTTAATGAAATCCTTTTAGCATTGATGGGGAGGATTACTGGAGCAGAGAGAGAATTGAAACTGGGAGACCAATTAGAAGTACGCTTGAAATAAGGTGATGTCTGTGTGAATGGAGAACGAGGGTTGGATGGAGGATGCAAATGATATCACAGAAACGACAATATTTGGCAACTACCTAGATATGTGAGGTGAGAGAGAATGAGGACTCAAGGATAATGCCCAGTTTACAAATCTAGGAGACCATAAAAATGGTGGTACTTTCAAGGGAAATAAGGAGGCCTGGGAGAAGGGTGAGCTCTTTCTTTTTTTTTCTGCACCTCTTGTCCCTTTCCTCTATGGCAAGAGGTGGGTGCCATATTTTTTATTTCTTTTTATTTATTTATTTTTAATATGTTTAGTTTTCAGCTTTAATTTTCACAGGAGTTTGAATTACAAATTTTCTCCCCATTTCCACCCCCCCCCACTCCAAGATGGCATACACTCTGGTTGCCCTGTTCCCCAGTCAGTCCTCCCCTCCATCACCCCATTCCCCTCCCATCCCCCTTTCCCTTCCTTTCTTGTAGGGCGAGATAAATCTCTACACCCCATTTCTTGTGCATCTTATTTTCTAGTTGCATGAAAAAAAATTTTTTTTACTTTTTAACATCTATTTTTTAAAACCTTGAGTTCCAAATTCTCTCCCCTCTT
>CM053624.1:258588166-258633305 GCA_028646595.1 Phalanger gymnotis
ACACTTGGGCGGATGCGCTGCCTCACCAGTGCTCCTCCTTCCCCAAGAACCCCCAACTTGCACTGGGCTTAGATCTTCAGCAGGCTCTTCACTCTTGCTCTGATCCGCCACTTAATTCCTCCCACCAGGAGGGCCTGGGGCCAGAAGCAACTGCAGCCGTAGTTCTAAAGCTACCCCACCTCCGCTGCCCCAGGGGCGGTGGCCAAACCGCAAACTCAGTCTCCGCAGCTTTTCCCACTAACCTTCTCTCTTGTCCTTGCTGTTTGTGGGTTGAGAGGTCTGGAAACTGCTGCAGCTCACTGATTCAGGGCGCTAAGGCATGCTCCGCCCGGCTGCCGGTCTCGTTGGTCTTCGCTGGACTCTGCTCTGCTCAGCTCCCCTCAGCTCCCAGCTCACGCTGGACTCTGCTCCGCTCAGCTCCCCTCAGCTCCCAGCTCACGCTGGACTCTGCTCCGCTCAGCTCCCCTCAGCTCCCAGCTCCGTGCGGGATAGACCTTACCCAGAGACCATCCAGGCTGTCCTGGGCTGGAGCCCTGCTTCCCTCTGCCACTTTGTGGGTTTTGCAGTTCTAGAATTGGTTCAGAGCCATTTTCTATAGGTTTTTGGAGGGACTTGGTGGGAAGCTCACTCTAGTTCCTGCTTTCCAGCTGCCATCTTGGCTCTGCCCCCCAGGCTCTTTCTTTTTAAAGATAACAATTTCCTACTTTGAATATAACATATGTACATGAATATATACCTGTACAACCATGCTGAATTCATGTTAATGACGATGATCCTTGTATAAAATCTTTGGAGTTAGAGGAGATTTTAAAGGTCATCTGATCTTTTTCCCTAATTCTACAGATAAGGGACCTGAAGCTCATAGAAGTTGGGACTTGCCCATGGGTCACATAGTTTAGTAGCAGAACTGGGGTTCAAGAGGCACTGTGGTGCAGTGGAAAAATTTATGTCTCTAAACAAAATGGACCTGAGTTCAAATCTCACTTGAGGGGCAGCTAGGTGGCAAAGTGAGTAGAGCACTGGCCCTGGAGTCAGCAGGATCTGAGTTCAACTCTGGCCTCAGACACTTGACCCACTTACTAGCTGTGTGATCTTGGGCAAATCACTTAACCCCAATTGCCCTGCCTTCTCCCCTCCAAAAAAAAAAAAACAAAAAAAAGTGGGTTTCAAAGTCAAGACCTTTGATTAAAATTCCAATAATATTCCTATTGTCCTATGCTTTCTCCCACTTTCATACTGTTCCAATTTAAGAAAACAGTATTTCTCCCTTCTTTCCTCTCAGATAGGAGAGGGTAGAGAGTAGAGAATGTCTTTTCATTTATGGAGGGCATGCAGGGTAGCGATCTCTTCTAGTCCCACAGACTGTTCTCCTCTTGGTATCATGACTTTGTGCCAGTGCCCTTTTCCACTCTCTTCAGGTTCTTTTTATGTATTGTCTTTCTCCATTAGAATGTGAGCCTCTTGAGGGCAAGACCTGTTTTGCCTTTCTTTGTACCCCATGTGCTTAGCTTAGCACAGTGTATAGCATATAGTAGCCACTTAATAAATCTGTACTGACTGACTGCTCTTAGGAATGTAAAGAACTCTGCTTCAGAATTTAGCTACTGAGTTATGACAAAGAATCTTTGGTGGAAAAGGTAAATGGCTAATATTTATCCAAGGATTATTTGAGAGGAAGATATATTCATTATAGATTTTATAGTTGAGTTAAATCATAGATTTTATAGATTGAAAGAAAAATAATAATCCTTCACTCGTCCATGAAATATACGTTGAAGGAATGATTCCCTCATTGCTAATCCCAAGCATCGATCAATCCAGAAACTTGTCTTAAGCCTGGAGTTCTGGAGAACAGAACAAAGAGTTGAACAGACAATCCCTGAACTTAAAATGTTGAATCTAGTTGCTAAGACTAATATCTATAGAAAAATTATGGGAAATATTTCTAGAACAATAAATGAATAAGTGACTAAAGGGCAGGTTAATAAAAGTAGACAGAGGTCCAGCCTCGGTTCAAGTTTCAGCCTTGACCTATACTAGATGTGGGACCCCAGGTGTGTTACTTAACTTCTCAGTTTCCTAGGAAGCTCATAAAACTGCATTTAGGAGATCCCCAGAGGGTTTAAACCACATAGTTAGAACACTGATACCCTTCCCCAAAACAGCTGTATGTAGTCAAGTGCCAAGTGTTATGGTATAGACTACATATTGACTGAAAGTTTGAGAAGAGATCATGATGTCTTTGAATAGTCAAAGAAGGCTTCATAGAGAAGGTATGAAGTGAAAAAAATGGGTAAGGCATGTACTGAGGTGGGGAACACGTGGCCTTCTAGGTCCTTGTGTGCAGTCTTTTGACTGAATCCAAGTTTTAGAAAACAAATTTTTAAGGGGATTTGTTCTGTGACGTTAACTAGGCAGAAGAAAGAAGCAGCAGGAGCAAAGGTACAGGGTCAGGAATTACATTACAGGATGACAGTCCTGAGAGCCCTTTATCTAGAAAAGAAAATTGCATCAGAAATTGGGGCAGAGATAAAGTTGATTGGTCATCTGGGAATATGAAGGACCTTGAAAGTCAATTAACAAAAGGAGATAATTTAATGCATTTCACATGGGAGTGTCAGGGCAAATCTTCCCCTCCATCAAAGATCTAATAAGAAATATTAAATGAGAGAGCAGAGTCTGACTCTCTTCTGTAATGTGTTGTCTTTGACAGAAGAATCCCAGCAGTCGCTCATCCCACTAACATCTGGAGAACTGCCAGAACAAGAAGAGTCTCAGGCCCATTTGTTCCAAAGTATGACTAAACTTTCATGAACTAGGTATCAAAATATGGTCCCCCCAAAAAATGTGCTTAGGAATAAACATGCCAAATTCAACTAGATATTTTAACCAGGAAATTATGAGCTGGCATGAAATCAGAAATGAGTTTATTATGTTCATATTTCCTTCACAGCAGCATGTAAAAATTTCATTCAAACTATTTTAGCACTGGCTGGATTAGAAATAAAACAAAGGATAGTTTTCTAACCATGCTGTAATAATATTTTTGCTTAATGTTTCTAGCCATGTCAAGTAGAACATTCTCATAAAGTACAATATATACATTAGGTGGTGAGCATAAATCATCTGTAATTATAATATCCTTCACCCTGAGAGGCCCTTAGTGTTTTCCTTATAAAAGTTACACAGTTGAAAACTACATACTGCTAATAGATCAGCCCTTACAGAAAATACAATTATGCCACATGCAGGGACTGGAAGTGGTTTTGCACGCATGCTGCCTCAGTGTATGAGACAAAATAGCTTCAACAGTGGACTTAACCACTGACTGGCCAGATGCTTGGCCTGTAGGAAAGGGGTAGCAGAAATAAGAAGGCTACATGAGCTCTTTGTATGTAACAGGTGTCAGGGCACAAAAATCAGCTCTTTATACAGGCAATAATAGGTTAGGAAAGTAGACCTTTTGGCTAAGAAGATCATGAAGGTGCCACCGATCCAGGGACATTAGTCACTCAGTCAACCAGCATTTATTAATAAAAAATAAATAGAGCACCTACTATGTGGCGGAATTGTGCTAGATACTAGAGATACAAAAACAGAAATGAAACTGTCCCTCCCCTCAAGGAGTTGAACGTATGTATATGAGAGATAGGGAAAAGGTCAAAATTTGTGATTAAATCCATATGGGGTATTGGGCAGCGGAGGGAAAGTCAATTATTTATGAAGTGTCAATTATGTGCCAGGTACTGTGCTGAGTGCCCTATAAATTTTATCTCACTTAATCTCATTTTGATGTGGATAACTCCCAAATGAGGAAACCTGTAGAACTCTAATTCAAGTCATCACCTTCTCTTCAACTTGAGGATCAGAGAGTTCCATATACAGAGAGCACATATGTAAATGTGTGTATAAATATATGTATTCTATATACATATACACATGTGTATGTGTATACATATTATTTGTATATACACATGTATACGTATAAATACCTATAAAATAAATATAAGGTAATTATTCTGGGTGAGGTGGGGGAGCCACTAGCTGTTATGGTGAAGAAACCTTATTATTGCTGTGGGATCTCTGGGAGAAATGGAGAATTCATTGTCTTAAAGAAAATGCATCATGAACTCCACATGGTTTCTTTTGCCCAAAAGGACATCACCTCTACCTTTATAAATTCTACTCCTTCAAGGCTCAACTCAAGTTCTATTTCCTCCTGAAACCTCCCTTCAGTCTCCAGAGATACATTATCTGTTGGGGAAAAAGAACAAGGTTTTCATGAGTACAAAAAGAGGAAACAAGTTTGGAAAGTAAATCCCTAGGATGAAGGACAGTTTGTTATCAGCATTTCAGCGATGCCAGAGGGCACCATTACAAAGACAGAAGAGGGAGTGAATCGAGAAGGAAAAAGTTTGAACTGGAGAAGGACAAGAAAGGGTTCAGTGAGAAGCAGCAGGGATCAGGGAGTCTTGCTTTAGGAGTCAGTGAGTCAAAGTCCTGGAAATTATGGGAGAATGAGGTGCAAATTTGCTAGCCAGTAAACTGAGAAAGCACTAGGTGATTTAAATGTATCCTCTCCAAACAGGAGGGAGCTAAACATTCCCCAGATGGAGAGAGTGTGGATTAATAAATACCTGGAGACTGCATCCCAGGAGATAGCCTGAACTAGTACACAGCTCTACTCTGTTGCTTTATCCCCAAATGGTGGGAAGAGGAGATATTACCAAAAGAAATTCTGAATGAATAACATGCTGGGTTGTATCAGACCTGGTTTCTGAGGCCTTGTGCCTGTCTGGGCTTATGCCTGGCTCAGCGTCTCAGAACCTGGCCTCAGTGGCCCTAGGCAAGGTGTCTGAAGCCCTTTTATTGCTAGGCCTGGTCTGATGCCCTTCCTGGAGTGACACTGGGTATGTTTTCTCCCCTGTTAAAATATAAGCTCCATGTGGCTAAACAAGTTGTGGTACATGATTGCTGTGGAATACTACTGTGCTATAAGAAATGATAAATGACAAAAGGAGGGGCAGCTGGGTAGCCCTGGAGTAAAGAGTACCTGAATTCAAATCTAGCCTCAGATACTTACTGTAACCCTTAGCACAGAAGAAGAGACAAAAAGGATAATTTCAGAAAAACCTGAGAAAACGTATATGAACTGATACAAAGTGAAATGAGTAGAACCAGGAGAACATTGTACACAGTAACAGCAGCATTGTAATGATGATCATCTGTGAAAGAATTAGCTACTCTGATCCACAATGATCCATGACAATTCCAAAGTATTCATGATGAGAAATGTTATCGACTTCCAGAGAGAGTACTGATAAACTCTGAGTACAGATTGAAGCATATTTTTTCACTTTATTTTTCTTGCTTTTTAAAAAAAATTTGTGATATGGCAGATATGGAAATAAGTTGTTTATGACTTTACATGTGTAATGGATACCATATTGCTCATCTTTTCAATGGGTAGGGGAGAGGGAGGAAGAGAATTTAGAACTAAATAATTTTTAAAAACAAAGTATAATGTAAAATAAAATGTAAGCTTCTTGAGTGCAGAAGCTATTTCACTTATGTCTTTGAATCTTCAGTGCCTATCACACAACAGGTGCTTAATAAATGCTTGTTGATTGGAAGCCTGGAAGATTTTAAAGCATAGACTAGCTGATTACCTGTCAAGGATGTCATAGAAAGGATTAGTGAAGTATGGATCACACCATAGTCTACCCTGAGATCCCTCCCAACTGAGAGTCCAGGGAGCAGAGCACAGAAAATAAACAAAATCCCATTATATATTTTGCTCTGTTCTCCAACTTCACTCCTCTTTCTCCTGATATAAAAGGAATAGTAGACTGTATCAGAATCCTTATATTCTCAGTTGGAGTTCAATTTTTCTCTTTCATGTTTTTGCTATTCCCTCCTAACCCTGTATTAAACATGATTTTCCATTCTCTTACAACTAGGTGGCACAGTAGATAGAGTGCTGGACATGCAATCAGAAAGAGGAAAATCCAGCCTCAGAAACTAACAACCTATGTGACATTTGGGCAAATCACTCTGTTGGCATTCAATTTCCTCATCTCTAAAATAAAGATAACAACTACTCCTTTTCAGGGTTGTTGTAAGGATAAAATTAGGCAGTATTTATAAAGTACTATGCAAGCCTTTAAATGAGATTATTATTAATATTATTATTAATTTCCCTTGTCTTCGAAATTACAGGGAGGTTAACATAATAGCAGAAGAATGAAAACTCTGAATAGGGGAATATGAGATTCGGGGACAAAATACAAAACAGTACAACTGGCTTTCTCTCTTTTTCTCCCTCATCACAGTCCATCTCAGCACCTGCCTACTTTTGCACTAGACATCCCAAACACCTGAAATGCAAACAACAATGTGGCTAGCAGCTACTGTGGCTGTGTAAGACCGACAACAGCAGTACGTGGGAAGGGCTGACAACACAGGCTCTTTGATCTGCTTTTCTAAGGAAAACAACTTTAAGGGGTTAACAATCTCAGTTTAATTAAACACACATATATAATTCACTTAGTTCAGGGGGAAAAATTAACCCCTTGAACTTGTGGGCAAATACAAACAGAAATTACAAACAGAAAATATCAACCTATCAAATAACACAAATCAGTAGACAGGCTTCTAGCTTTCTGTCCAACATCTCAGTACGTAGTTACCAGAGAAGCACCAACATCTGGGTTTTTTCAAAGCTGGGGGGGGGGGCTATTTTAATGGCTTGCTCAGAGTCTCATCACCCTTTCCATGAGTGTACCCCCCACAAGTGAAACACTAACCTTCTAGTACATATACCCCGTTCAGGATCCTGAGGGCTCCAGGCTCACCATTTAGAGTGTGAGATACCAGAGTATGGGAAAGCTCCAACCACTAGCACCACATCATGTACAATTAAATGACTCTCCACTGTCTTAGTGATGAGAAACATTCCAAGACAAAAACGATCCCACTTTACCTATCCCATTCAAACAAAGGCCAGACTCATTAAAGGCGCTTAAGAGAAGAAAAGCAAAAAATCCTTCCCTGATTACCATTACACCTTCTCACCTCAGTAGTATTAGAATCCTTGCCAAGATACAGCTCAGATACACCTTCAATGCTTTCTTGAATCCCCACACTACTAGTGCCCTCTCTCCCTTTCTTATAGTTAGCCTTGCATACAGTTGATATCATATTTCTTTTTTACACATTTACTGTCTCTACATTTTTTATATGTAGATAGACTCTCCTTCAACACAATATGAACTCCTGGAAAGCAGTTACCATTTCATTTTCTGGCTTTGTATCTCCAAAGCCCAGCACAGTGGCTGGCACATAGTAGGTTCTAAATACCTAAAGAATGGTTGACTGAAAAAACAAAGTGAATTGGTTGGTTGAAGTATGGTAATATGGCTCCCCATCCTAGGATAAAATAGAAATTCCTCAGTATGTCATTTTAAACCCCGCCAAGATCCAGTTGTGGTCTTGACTTGCAGATGTAATTCGTATTTCATCTCTTTGCACAATCTGCTTTCCAGACAAAGTGACCTGTTTACCAGTCCTCAAACTTGGCATTCTGTTTTTTGCTGCCATACTTTTACACAGGTTGGCACTACATGACCAGAAGGTGCTGCTTCCTTATCTTCTTTCTTAGCTAAGAATTCTTAGCTTTCTAAGCTGAGCTCAGGTACCCCCTCTTATGAGAAGTCTCTCTCAGTAGTTAGCTGGTCCTTTCTTCTTCAAATTATGATGCATTTGCTTAAATACATTATACCACATTATGTCTCTCAGCAGAACATAAGCACCTTGTGGGGAAGGGACCACATCTCATTTTTCGTCTTTGTGATTCTCATTCATTACCTAGCAGGATGTTTTACACACAGCTGATATTTCATAAATGTTTGTTGAATGTTTAAATAAAATATGCTTCTGTTTCCTGCATGTTTATCAAAGTTTGGTGACGTCATGGAGAGCAAGTCAGTAATTGTTACTTATAGTAATAGAGATAGGGACTGAGCCTGTAATTTCATTGATATAGGGAACTCCCAAGTGAGGAAATTCTCTCTACCAAGGCAAGTAGCCCCTCCCTCCCTTCCTCCTTCTCCCTCTCTCTACACACACACACACATACACACATACATATATATATGTATATATATATATGTATGTATATATATATATATACATATATATTTAGAACAACAGCATCTAACTCAAATAGAAACAAAATACACTATATATAATGATCTCCGTGGGCTACATAAAGACTTAGTTTTAAAATGGAAAAATGGAATATTATCTAGGTTTTGAGATTTTTTTATTTATTCTGTTAAATATTTCCCACTTGGATTTTAATCTGGTTTGGCTGCACTCAGGAGTATTAAATGTGCAATGCTGTGTCTAACACCTCTGCTTTAGAGAGTTGCCTTGAACACAAAGAAGACAAATGACTTGCCCATAATGATACAAACAGTATGTGTCAGAGGCAGGATTTGAACCCAGGTCATCTCAGCTGCAATAGTGCTCTATTTATCCTCTTTAGGGAGGCAGTATGGTATAGTGAGAAAAAGTAAGATCTCTGGAGTCAGAAAACTGAGGTCCAAATCCAGCCTTTGTGCTTACTGTGTGTCCTTGGACAAGTCCTTTGATCTCCATGGTCCTCCACTTCCTCATCTGAAAAATGAGAGAGTCTAGAGCAGGAAGACTCTGAGATCCTTTCTAGTTCGACATCCATGATTTGAATGTTCCACCTGAGAAATGTTTCTCGGAGGCAGCATTTTCTGGAATCACAAAATAATGAATCCAGCAACAACATGGTAATTTGCTTCTATGCAGAGTAATACCCAAACTGGAAACTATAAGGCATAGTGGATGGGAGGTAGGGGTGGATATGCACCGAACAGCAGATGTTAGTCATTACAAGGCAGTATTAAAATAGCCCCTTTTTCTTCTTTTCCTTCAGTCTTTATAAAGTTGAAACACACACAGAGACAGAAAGATAGAAGGCAGAGGAAGGTGAGAAAATAGGGAGAGGCATAGAGGAGGGAAAGAGAGAAGAGAAAGAGGGAGGCAAGGAAAGAGACAGAGAAAAGAGGAGAGGAGGAGGAGGAGGGGAGAGAGAAAGAAAGAAAGTTTGTGGAGTTTGGAGTATGTTACGTAAACAAGGTTTTTTTTTAAGCTTTACTGCACACACTGCTATTTCAAATTATTTTAAAATAAAGCAACTTTCATAGGCCAGAGGCTATTTTCCCGTAATTTTTCTTGGTATTGTTTATACTGTATTTTTATGAGTTTCGGTGTTATTACAGAGTTTTCAACAATCATTAGGTAGTGTGTGTGACATAATTGAATACAATTTTATTACCCCAGTGAACGGATATAAATATTTAATTCTTGTGCACCACATGACAATGTATATTCTTTTGGTTAATAAATCTTTTTATTGTTTTGCTCCTAGGATGGGTACCTTCTGCTGGGATGTGCGAGGATTTTCACTGATGTACTATTAAACTCATTAACTCTACTTAAAATCCTAGGTGGCACATTTTTATGTAAAACCAAACAGTTTCTTTCAAAATTAAATAGCAGGTGGAGTTGTGTTGCTCTTTATTACTGTGTGTGTGTGTATGTGTATGTTTCTTCTGTACCCAAGCCCAGGCCACTGGATTCTACAGAATGCAACACAAGATGAAGATGCCAGGACATCTTAACCCTGCCCTTACCCAACTTTATCTTGGGTATGCAGTCACCAATAGGTCTCTACCACTAAAGAGAAAATATATGACCATTGACCTCATTTCCAGGGAACAGCAACCTAATCTCACTCAAGAGGGTGAGGGAGTAAACATATAGCCCTCAGCTATTAATAACATGTTGGGAAACTAGCATGTACCATAGGTAGGAACCATCTCACAGTCTGTCCAAAGACACCATTTTCCATCCTGGTGTGTGAAGGTGCCTTGAGGCATTTGTGAAATTCTTTCTAATATGGATGATTAACCTTCTGTCTGCCAATATTTCTTTCTTTTGGGGGGCAAGGCGATCGTGGCAAACTGATTTGGATATGTGGAGTGAATAAAGCCTTCTAGCTGAATGATTTGAACGTATATCTGAGAGGCCTTTTCTTGACTGCAGTTAAATGAGTTTTGCTCAGATGCGATGACTAGGAAACAATCCCTATTTAGCAAAACATGGATAAATACTCTCTGAAAACCATGCCCATAATGCAATATGCTAATGCAGCAAAGAGCCCAACTGGCAAAATTTTTACTGTCACTAGCTCCCAGGGAAGAAAACTGCTCTAAGTTTATTAAGTAATTTCAACCTATATAAATCGGAGGAATCCTCCAGTCTTCTGCTATGCTAAACAAGCGGAGTTCTCTGACAGACGGGTAGCCAGAGAGATTTGATCCCCACTGTTTCTGTTTATACAGCAAATTGTTGTTTTGTTGTCTGAGGGATTTTGAAATTGGGAATTCGAAGAAAAGCTTAATTGAGAGACACTTTTTCCCCCGACAAAATTATCTGCTCTGCTTTTTTATTTCCTCTTTCCCCACCATAGAACATGACCTTCTCAGCAGGAATGGAACACAAGGGTCTCTGTTAACAGAACAGGCCATGAATGAGAGAGTAAAGGAAGCATGATGCCTCCCTATAGTAATAATAGTGAGAAGCAACAGTTACGGCTTTCAGAAACTTACTCGATTTTGCTAATGTGATAAAGAATGCACCTGTGATCTTCCTTTGGAAAAACTATCTAGAGCACAGAAACAGCTTCCAAATGTAGTTTTAAAAAATATTTAATAATAATGAATGTCATTAGGCAGTGTGGAGTAACTGGGGATCAGACTCAGAGTCAGGAAAACTAAACTTCACGTTATACGCCTGAGACATTGACTGTAAGATCCTAGGCACATTACTTATCTGCAACTTTCCAAAGCTCTAAATGGCACAACTTGTTAATCAATTGTTAAGTCATGTGAGGGACAGTGTGGTATAGGGATTAGAAAACTGGCCACAAAAAAGAAGGCCTAGGTTCAAATCTTTACTGTGAGACATTCTGGCTGTGCCCCTGGGCACATCCCCTCTCTGTGCTTTAGGCAACTCTCTAAGACTGTATGTCCAAGAGAAGGGGCTATTAACTCCATAGGCCAATAAAATGTCTCTCTCTTTAGCTCGGTATGTCATGCACTATAGCTACAAAGACGAGTGTCAAAGTCCCTGCCTTCAAGGAAGTTACATTCTAATGGTGCCAACCTACAGGTACCTCTACAGGCATACACAAAATAGATACAATACAAGGTATTTTTTGTGGGAAAGGTTGGGAGGAACTCTAGCATCTGGGAGATCAAGAAAGGTTTAACTGAAAAGCTGGTAATAGAGTTGAGCCTTGAAGGAAAATAAGGAGTTTAAGAGTTAGATGGAACCCATTCCAGACACTGAACTCCAAACTACACATTTGTTCTGACCAGTGGAAGTATTACATTCCTTTTTGGGGGATATTTTATTTTTTAATTCATTCCAAGTTTTCATCAGCTCTTTTGGAAGTTGCATTACGATAGCAACTCATATTTGGTTTGGCATCAAATAATTTAAATTTATCATTATTAATAATGATAAATATATTATATTTATATAGTATAACATAATATGTATAACATATACATAATTGTAAATTTATTACTCTATGTATATTATAACATAATATGCAATAATTGATATAATTATAACAAATAATATAATTTATTACATATTTATTATTTTATTATTTAAATTTAAATTATTGGAATTATTAAAATATTTAAAATAATTTAACTGGTTGCATTTTTAGCCCTTGAAATGTTAACTCCTCTATTTCCTTTCTCTGCCCCCCTCAAAACCATCTTAATTCCAACCTCCAGGAATTGCCACAGGTTTCCAGAATATTTTAGGTGTATTGTTGACTTTTGGACTTAAATGCAGGACTTCAAAATTATCTCTCTGTCATCATGGTATGAGGTCAATGAACATAAACTCTCTAGTTAGAGGACCTTGGTTTAAATCCCCTCTTCGATATTTTACTAACTTTGTGACCTTGAGCAAGTCACTATAGCTCTGGACTTCATTTCCTTCTTACGAGTAAAACAAAGATGTTTGAGGCTTCTGTGGGCCCCTCCAAATCTAGCTTTAAGATCCCATGATTCGTATTGCTAGTTACAGCACAATGTTGTAGCCTGAGAGGGCAGGTCTTCTGAATCCAAACTCCAGTGGACTAGCAATTTTATGTCATCCAAAAGCATCATAAGCAGATCTTCTATTTTCATGATTTGATTATCTCATCTATGAACTGAATCGAATTCTTCAGATCATCAAGAAAAACATCCAAAAGAAGAGAAAAAGTTAAGTACTTTTTGATATATGCACTGGAGATTGTCCTTCAAATGGACATGATGCCATTAATTAACCCCATGGGCAAAATTAATCAACTACAAATTTACTGCACTCTAGGAACTCCTGGCACACATTTATCTCTTTTGTCCATTTTGTCCTATGCTTTGCTAAAATACAAATAAAATTTGACTATAGGGTAATGAAAAGCCAGCCTAATAGGCTTCCAAAAATGAAGCTGGTTTGTCAAGAGTATTCTTAATTAAGAACTCGCTTTGTTCTAAAGACAAAGATGGCCAAACAAGGACTTCCAAGAATAGCCCACTTTGAATAAGCTAAGGGGGACCAAGATCTCAATTTCAATGCGAATGTGCTCATAACTTTCTGGAGACTTTCCTATCTCCAGTCAAGGTAGTTAGAGAACCGATGTTACAACAACTCATGCTGGTTCCTTGGTGACTACTGCTTCCTTTTCTAGGTGCTCAAAAGCAATGTTTAAATAAGCTGAATCAAGTAATTAGTGTTTCACATACCAAAGAGGCAACTAACTGAACTGCAACTTACAGGATTTTGTGTATGACATAGGAATTTATGCCAGTATGCACAGACATCATCCATACAATTTCATATTTCTATACACTAGGTAAAATACAAACTTAAGCAAAGGTCTGATAAACAGATGTCTGTAACATAATGGTTCTGAAGGTGTCATTTTCCTGACGTGAAACAAAAGTGCTTCAAAGCCAGATGGCAAATAAACCACAGTTCATCACTTAGGTTCACACAATATAATCCAACACATTTTTCATCAATTTCCACTTTATATTTAACACAGTAAATATAAAAGTGAACTACACTATTTCTTCTTCCTCTATCCATCTCATCCCCAAATGTTAATCTCTACTGTATCTGAAGTAGTAATTACTCCAAATAAGCAAATGAGTTTTTATATAACAAATTATCTCTTTGCAGAAACAACAAGAAATTCTGTATGCTCGACTGTTTTAGTTTTATTGAAGATTGTCGAAAACAGATTTTGCAAAAAAAAATCTCCTCCCTTCTCCCCACTCTTCCAAAGTATAATTAAGACATTGCAGTGACAATTATGTGTATACACACACACACACACACACACACACACATATATATGCGTGCTGTTTGATTCTCTCTTCTCAATTACACACTCACTGTTGTCCTTTGTTAACCATGATTTCCTGGGAAGGAATGGTGCGTTGTACCAATAGTAAGAGCTTACTGAGTAGTTGGTGGATTAAACTGAGTTATAAAGTACGATAACATGCTAATTAATATTTGACAACACTGCTCTTTATCCTCCATCTATTAACTCAACTCCATGATGTCAGTATCAAATAGGATGCCCCATCTTTCTGCCTTCATTTTACAGTGTCTCCCATGCATGAAATTTTAGGTAACTTCCCATGTGACTTGGCTAACCACCTCAACCACAGATATGAAAATGCCCAGAGAGTTCTGAGCACGTGCACATTGGAACTGAGGTCTTGTCTACACTGAGCTTATTCTAAGCAGCCTATTCCCAGACGTCTTGGTTTGGCTTTGTTTGTCTTTCTTGATTAATTTTTATGTTAAGGGTGGATGGCAGAGACAGGGATCAGGGTCCAAGAAAAAAGAGCACAAGAATTAAATTCATTTTGAAATCACTTATAACACCATTACTGTCATTTCTCAGAATACTGACTAGGTCTTTAACTTCACCTACCAACTGAGGGATACCTATGAGGCTCATATATGTGGACTACAGGATGTACCCAGCGGCAGATGGGAATAGGAGGATGAGTGCATTTAAAGTGACAATATCAAAGTCAACAGTCATTCTAGACCAGTGTAAAAATGGTCACGAGAGTTAAAAATTTTTGAAGATCCAACCTTAGTCAGGATTTGTAGTCAAGGAGTATTAATGTAGAGTTGCCTAGGGCAGGAGAAGCTGCCTACTGCCAAAGAGAAAATGAAATACAAGGAATGATGCAAATATATACACACAAACACACAGAATTGAGAAAATCTCTTTCATAAATCCTTCAGTAAAAAAACCTCATTATTTCCTTTTGCTGTATTCTCATTGACACAAGCAATTTATATATCATGTAAATTTGATGTAAGAGCTTGTGTTTTGTTTTCTTTGCGTCTGTACTTTGTTTTCAGTTTGTAAAAATAAATCTTTAATATAGATTGAAATATGAGTTTTAAATAATTGATCTTTCTGATTCCAAATGTTTCTTATATGAATAATGTGTCAAACCTACACTTTGAGGGACAAATCTAGTCTGCTTCTCACTGTTCCATGTTGACTTTAAGACGTACACCTTGTCTTCAAAGTTCATAGAGTGGTAGTTGCTATTTTTGGTAGGGCAGGAAAGTAGACCCTGATAATGAACCATGCTCTATTCATTGGATGGCAGGGACAGAAGAATCAGAATGATCTCTAAAATTCCCTTCCAGCACTTCTTGAAAGGCATCTTAGGATCGTGGATACTATAGTATTAGTGTAGTGAAGCCTGGAGACGTAGGTTCTAGTACTGACCTTGCCACCAGGGACTAATGTGACCTGGGGCAAAGCACTTAACCTCTGGGCTGGTTTCATTATCTGTACAACAAAAGAGTCAGAACAGATGGTTTCTAAGTCCTTTTCTTACTGTAACATCCTCTGATATATGAATTCTAGGATCTGGGATCAATTTTTAAAATAATCACAGAATAACACTGGGACATGATGCTAGTATAGTCTATATTTTTGGAAGCTTTTCTTTGGTATCTTTTCTAACGGAACCTGTCCAGGAATACACCTTTACTGCGTAACGGTAAACATTGGTCCTAGATAACTTTCCTTCCATATTTTGCTTGCAAAGAGAACTTAAATGAACCAGACTGAACCACAAGTCCCTATAAGTGAAGAAGAGTATGAAATGAGGTAGCAAATTTCTAAGTGATACCCTTTGAATACACACACACACACACACACGCATACACACATATATGCATATGTGTGTGTATTTATCCAAGCTCCTTCTCTCTGCTGAAAGGATGTATTACAAATTCTGGATAGAAAACATTTGGAAACACTAAGACATTTAATTTTAGCTGAGTGAGCCACATGTTACTTATGAAATGTGTATTTCAAGAACTGCGGCAAAGAATTAAACCTGACATTTCTTATTCTGGTCTACTACCTTCATGATAAACAAAATAGTATTACAGAAACACAGGAGGGGGATGGCTCTTATGGATACAAAAGAAGGAAATAGGGGGTTTAGGAGCTATATTTAAAGATGAATTTCTATCAGTTTCTTAGAATCGCAGGTTATAAGGAACGTTAGTTATCACCTTGTCCATTTTAAAGATGAGGGAAATGAAACTCAGAGAGGGTGATGGGGGCAAAAGGCCACAGAATGAGTTAATGGCAGTACTGAGACTAGAACCCAAGCCTACCTATTTATAGTAGCTCCCCATTGCCTTGTACCATACTGCTTTACTCTTATACATGTGGGTGGGTAGACCATCTGATAAAGTTAGGGGCATAGGGGCAGCTAGGTGGCACAGTGAGTAGAGCACCAGCTGTGGAGTCAGGAAGACCTGAGTTCAAATGTGGCTTCAGATACTTGACACACTTACTAGCTGTGTGACCTTGGGCAAGTCACTTAACCCCAATTGCCCTGCCTTCTCCCCTCCAAAAAAAAAAACAAAAAATAAAACAAAGTTAGGGGCATGAAGGAGAATATTGCTAAAGGGCTTCACCTCCCAATGCCACTTCTAGGAATGTCCTCAGGACCCATATGTCTTTCAAAAACTCATTGAGTAGCAGCTGCTCCATAAAAAAGGAAACTAAGGCAGGCAGAGATTAAGTGACTTGCCCAGGGTCACACAGCTAATAAGTACTTGAGCTTAGAACTGAACTTGGGCCTTTCTAACTCCAGGCCACTGGATCACCTAGTTTTCTAAAGGAACCCTTCAAAAATAAATCAGACTACACTATGATTAATCAATAAACCAGTACTTATTAAGTGCCTACTATATGCCAGAAATAGTGCTAAAGATACAGAGGCGAAAAATGAAACAGCTTCTGCCTTCAAGGAATTTGAGGTACCAGATCCCTTTATGTATTTAGCATAGGCACCAAGTATATTAATCAATATAAAATTATTCATTGTGGTCCCCCTATGCTTCTCCCACTATCTAGATCCATACTGGAAGGGTAACTCATTAAGCCACTTACCTTGTTTAAAACATCCCACAAGGACATCTAACTCTCTCTGTTATGGCAATATAACCTAACCAAAACCACCTATTGTTTTCTGAAACAAGTGTTTTGGGGAAAGTATATCCTATCATTATAAATAAGTCTTTTATGAACTTCGGTGGAATTGGCCAGTATTCACTTTGAGTCAATATATAAAACAAACAAAAAACTTCCTAACAACCAGAGATGTCCCAAAGTGGAATGGATAGACATTTATCCATTCAATCCTTAAACAATAATTTATTGAATAACTGCCACGTATATGAAGTATTTTAGTTATCTTGTGAAATAGTAGATTCCTCACCAATGGAAGAATTCAGGCAGAAGACAGATGATCAGGTGTGAGAAATACTGAAAAGAAAATATCCACACTATATGGCATGTTGCAATGAATGATACGTAAAGTCTATGAGATCATTGGATTTGGAGCATGAACCAGCTTTTTCCCAGGGTTTTTATCAACCCTAAATGAGCTGAGCTTTAAGGTGTCAGGGCTATAAATCTAAGGACTGGATTCTAGAGCAAGGGGGCAAAAAATAACAAAAACATCACAACAACAACATTGCTAATAACAACAACCCATTTATATTGCACTTCAAGGTTTATAAAGTAATTGCCTCAGATGAACCTTGTGAGGCAGGTAGTAAAAGTACTATTGTCCCTTTTTTATAGATAATGTGAATAAGGGACAGAGGGTTAAAATATTTCAGCATACAGCTAGCAAGTGTCAGAATGGATAACTTCAGAATTTAAACTTGAGATCTTCTGACTTCAACTTCAGCACTTTTCATTAGATCATGCCACCTCTACAACAAACCACACTTATCCAATAAATGACTATGATGGTGATATAGTGGGTTCTCTTCTGCTATCTCTTCTCTTACGTGCAGAATATATTACATGTAGACTACAATAGCTTCTGATTACTATGATGGAGACTAAGCATATTACATTTACTTAAAAAAGTTTCCTATTTTTTAAAATCCAACTTCTGTTTCAAGACCACACGGAGAAATCTTAATTAACCTTTGCTATACCTGAGTCCACTTAACATAGTATGATTCAGCCAAGGATAAACAGGGAGAGCAGCAAATTTAATTTGTAAATGAGACTCTTTAAATAACTCCTAAAAAGGATTCTGCAGAGCAGGGGTTCTTAAGCATTTTTTATGTCGTACACTCCTTTGGCAGCCCATGGTGAAACCTATGAACTCCTCAGAATAATGGCTTAAATGCATTTAAAAATTCATAGAATTTCAAAGGAAAACAATGTTATGTTGAAAAAAGAGTTGGCAAATATTTCTCTAAAAAGAAGTTTATAGGCCTGAAGTTAAGAACCCCTAATTAGAGCAAAACAGTTTTAACTGAAGAACTGAAAAGACTATATATACTATATATTTATAATACATATGAATATGTGTAAGAGGAAGGAAGGAAAAAAGGAAGGAAGCAAAGGAGGGAGGGAGGAAAGAAAGGATGGAGGGCAGAGGCATGGTAGGGCAAAAAGGAAAGGAGAGAGAGAAGTAAATGAAACAAACAGGTGAAAAATGAAGGTTCTGGGAAGCCAGAGAAGAAAGGTAGAGAGGAAGGGAAATTACTTCACAGTGAATGATTAGATTGTCCTTTTTATTCAAATTTAAATATATTTGGCAACGTAACATCATGCTGGACATGGTTGGCATCAGGAAAAAACTGATGCTGCCTCAGTTGCTGACTAATTATATGATGATAATAACACTTCCCAGGGCTATTGTGAGAATGGAATGAGAAAATACATGTAAATCAAGCCACAAATCTTAAAAGTATTACACAAACATTGGCTATTATTGTCGTTATTAATATTATCTAGATGAAGGACTATCCTCATAGAATGACTCGGAGGGATATACATATAGGAAAAAAGCATTTAAACACATAAACAAGGATATAAATGATGACATCCTTCCTTGCGTTTTCCCCAGCCACTAGCAAGCATCATTGCCCTTCTATTTTAAGCATTTGTCCACTCTTGCAAGAATGAAACCCTCCAATGATAAAATTTTCTCAGAGTCCCAAGGAGCCACTGGACATCCATAGCTGCTACCAACAAAAACAATGGAACAGAAGGAGAAGAAGGAGATTTGGATGGCACAGGGAAAATAATTTCCATGATTTCTTTTTCACAACAGAACAGGGGAATATGTTGACAAAGATATAAAACATTGATAAATGGAATACATTCAACATGCTTTCCCAAGGAAAAGCTACTCCTGCCATGGATGAGGAAAAACCATCAACATGCAAATGGCAAATATGACCACTGAGGACTTCTTCAGAAAATCAGCTTGTTGGGAAGGGGGAAAAAGTCATGGCTTGTATTAATCACAACTCCAGCCGTGCTATCAGAGACAGGCAGGAACAGGACTATACGCCGACTGGCATAGCTTCCACTCTATTTTTGGTGGCAGAAACTTGCTGAAACACTAGATTAAAGACAGATTGCTTTTTCATGGAGTGTTGCCTTTCCCGTTCAGATGAATAAAAGTAAACATTAAGTATGTTAAAGAAAAAGATTACATTAACAATTTTATGTTTGTGGGAAAAAATTGCAGAGATAAAGCAAGAATGACCTCATCTGTTAGGAAGAAAGGGTATTGAGAAGTAAAATGCTAGAAGTCTTGGAAAAATATGTGTGTGTGTATAGAGAGATAGAGAGAGAGAGAGAGAGAGAGAGAGAGAGAGAGAGAGAGAGAGAGAGATAAAGACATAGATATACGTATGCATATATGTGTGTGTATGTTCACATGCATATCTATAGACACACAAATGTATATTTGTATAAATTTGTATAAATGTATATTTGTGTGTGTAGTTACAGAAATGTATATTGTAGAAGAGTCAGACACAACTGAAATGACTGAACAACTATGCACACATAGGTATATATCTATCTATAGTTACATAAATGAAAGACTAAAATGGCAAGATCCCAAGACTGGAACTGTTCCCTTCCAAATTTGGACATGCTCTAAACACTGATAATATTTAAAAACAATCTTAATATTTATGAAATAGAATGACAGATGTCAATAGATCACTATGCAGCTGGGTTTAACTCAAATTAAGGCATCCGAGTAATGAGATAAAAATATTCAGGGAAACAAACAAAGGACAAAAAGACAAAGTTAGGAACATCTGAAGACTCAAACTGCTCTAATAGGAAAGTCAATCGAACTTCCAAATTCATGCTGAGCAGGCTATTGTGACACTCACCTGTGCCCACTCTTCCAATGACTCCTCAAGCCAGAAGGGTAAAGTGGAAGGAGGAACTTTGAAATCCATAAATCAGCTGCTGACGACTAAAGGATGTGTCTCCCTTGCCTCCCATTCAGCAAGGGCTAATAATACGGTTAGCTACCTCAGCAAGATGGCCAAATTCTAAATGCGGGGGAAGACTCAGTTGAGCTTTTCCACAGATATACTAACATTTACATACAAAAGATAGTTTCTGAAGTCTCTTCCACAATGACAGTTATTGAATGTCCTGTTGTATTCCCTATCTAAACATCATGGAGAGAGTATTCTTTATCTATGTCACTGCTGATTTGATTTGAAAGTTATAGAGTGAGGCAATGTAAGATAGATGCGAGTGGATTACCCTTGATGTCAGGAACACCTGTGTTCAAGTTCTCACTTTGAAATGTAATAGCTGTGTGACCCTTGGTAAGTCCCTTAACCTCTTAGTGGCCCAGAAGACTCTCTAAGGCTATAGCTACAGATGAATTCCCAATTTCGGTTAGTGGAGGAAACCTCTCTCAGACTAATGAAACCAAAGATCTGGACTAAAACTAAAACCAAAACCCAGAAAGCTTAATTTAGTTACCATTTTATCTGAAATATAATGGCATTTTTCCTAAGAAAACATAATTTATTTTTCTTCCTTTCTTTCACTTTTCCCTTCCTTTTTCTTTCATTTCTCTACTTTCTATCTTCCTTCTTTTGTTCCTTCCTTCTTTCCTCCTTCCCCCTTACCCTCCATCCCATTTATGTAACAATAATCCTCTACCAAAGTATAACTCTGACACCTCATTGTAACACAGAGGGTTACACCAGGCAGGCACAATCATTGCCAGAACCTAGTAAGTTGTAATGGCTTTAAGGACAGCCTGGGCGATGAACTGTGTCTATCATTCAAGGTCTGACCAGGCTAATTTCAGAGATGCCTCTAGATGATCAATCAACCCACAAACATTGATCAAGCACCTATTCTGTGCCAGGCATTGTGCTACTGAAAAAGTGAAACAGTCTCTGTTCTCAAAGAACTTATGCTCCCCCTCCCCCCTCTCTCTCCGTATGTATATATACATACATATATATATA
Source organism: Phalanger gymnotis (assembly GCA_028646595.1). Lineage (NCBI taxonomy): Eukaryota > Metazoa > Chordata > Mammalia > Diprotodontia > Phalangeridae > Phalanger > Phalanger gymnotis. Next base: position 258,609,170 of record CM053624.1, read on the forward strand.
CACACACACACATATATGTATGTATATATACATATATATACACACAGATATATGTATATATATACACACATATATATGTATATATATATATATACATATCTACATATCCACAATAACTCACACAGACAATCTACCAAGTGGGGCTAAAATGTGCATCCATGGGAGAAGTAATCTATATTGATAGAAATATAATTTACTGAAGTGTATCTTACTCTTGAATTAGATCTGAGTCAAAAAAATAAGAATTTTGGAGTTAGAAGAATTCCTTGCCTTTTTTATGTCACAAATATCTTTGAAGTCCAGAGACTCTTTATCTGAATGACATTTTAAATGTATAAAATAAAATACATTGGATTACAAAAGAAAAAAATTATGCTGAAACACAATGCAAAAAATTTTTGAAAACAAACCAAAAACAAGTTCAGGAACCCTAGGTTCAGAACCCCTGAACTAAAAGGAGACTTAGAAAGAATTTCATTTTAAATGAGGAAAATGAAGACAAAGAAGGTAAACCAATGTTTCCCAGATCTCTGAGTTGGTTAATGGTAGATCTGGCCTCCAACATGAGTTTTTGCATGAAAGTCACTTGACTCCTAATCTGGTGTTTTTTCCACTATACCATACCTCCTTAGAGGCAAAAAGAATGAAAATGCAATGCTTTGGTGAGTCGTTTGCAAAGTGCACAGAAAAATATGGTTAAAAAGAAAAGCTTAAAACCCACATACCTAGGACTAACTACTCACGCATCCTTGTCCTTAAAGAAGAACTTTGACTTTGAGTCCCGTGTTGATCTTTCCAGTCACATTATAAACTTAGGGACTAAGCCAACAAGTCTTGTTTTTCCTTTCTATCTTTTTTTTTAACCTTCAAAAATCTCTGGAGCGTATGTAACCTGGGATAAATTTAAATCTGTCTGGAATGTTTTAAGTATGGACCTGCATGAAGCAGGGGGATGGACTGGACGACCTCTAAAACTTGCTTCCAACCCTCTAGTTCTACAAAATTTTACCCAGAGGACAAATAACAAATAAAAACTATGTGAAGATAAAATTTCTTTGGTAGATAGATAGTGCAATTGAAGGAAAATTTAATTTCCTCCAGAACTGAAAATGAAACCCAAGGCAATAGGCAACTATATAAAGGGAACATTGCTTTCTAAATGTTGACATCGGTAAGCTTTTTCCACTTAGAGTTGGGATTTTAACGAAAAATGAGAAAGTTTTCAAAAAGCCTTCATATGATTGTTTATGTTGTCCATTAGGTGAACGATGCTAGAAGTATGAAACTTAGGCCAGGCAGAGCTTCATCTATTTTCAAAAGATCATTTTAACCCTTATTTTCTTTTATTGTTGAGAATGACTCTTAATAAAGTGAATACATTTTATTGAAGGAATAAAAATTTTATAATGTCATAGGTTTTGCTTAAAATCCCTAGATATTCAATGTAATCTTAAAGGGACTGGTTGAAAACTTTATAAATATGTACCCTCACGCCCACTCCACAAAATCTAAGCTGATTTCCAAATAATAGCAACATTTCTGTAGTGTTTTAAGGTTCACAGAGCACTTATCTCCCCAGCATCCTTACTGAGATATGTAATACAAGTGTCTTTATTCCCATTCTATAGGTATGGAAACTGAAGCTCAAAAAGTGAAGAGATTTATTTGCTTTATGTCACAAAGAGAATAAATACAAGAAAGAGTCAGGAATTGGACACTAATTCACTTTGCACTATACTCAAATGTTTCCCAGGCAGCTAGGTGGGGCAGTGGATAGAAAGCTTGGGCCTGGCCTCAGGAAGAACTGAGTCTAAATCAAGCTTCAGACATGTACTAACTGTGTGACCCTGGGCAAGTCATTTAACCCTGCTTGCCTCAGTTTCCTCATCTGTAAAATGAGCTGAAGAAGAAAATAGTAAACCACTTAAGTATCTTTGCCAAGAAGACCTCAAATAACGTCAAGAAGGGTCGAATATGACTGAAATGACTTAATGACAGAACTGTTTCTTAATATTAAAATAATTTTTGAAGATTCTGAGGGACAAGGGAGGATTCTGAGGGAGATTTTCAAATCCATTTCTTCTAACTTCAGACAAGAACTGCACAGTGTATGGGCTGAACTTTACAAGAAAACATTAGCATAACAAATACCAACTTCTGTATCCAATTGACTTTTCCAGGTTACAATAAGAGCCTTGTGACAAAGAATAAATCACTCAGAGCCAGTTATAAGGCCTAAATTAACTCTTCCCTAGTTATTGTGTCATTAGAAATCAAAGTGTCAGCTGGATGGGACAAATTTTGGCAAGAATTACATCACTAGCTCGGGACTCTGAAATCGAGTGCATTTTAGAGATGCTATAATGATAATTTACAGCCCCAAGCCTCATCTTGCTGCTTCAGTAAATAAAGTTCCATGGACTGACCTTTAATTAGAACTGCCACAGTGACCTACAACCTTAGTCAAGGCAAGAACTGTTCTTGGACTGGGACAGAGAAGCATGGACAGTCATCAGCATAAAGCCATTATTTTTCGGGTGCTCATTCATTTTTATCCTAGGTAATAACTGCTTGCTCCCAAGAGATCAATGCGGTGGAAGCAAGAGAGTCATAAGCCACATGCCTTTGAAGAAGACAGAATGTCCCTTTGCAATTTAATTTAACAAATATTTATTGAGTGCCTTATCTCTGGAGTTCTATTCTGATGCCTTGTTCTGACACAGAGGGGACCCTGGGTTCTCAAATGCTTGGCCAACAGAGCCCAAACTCTGAGTTCTGATTGACATTTTGTCAATTAATAAGTTGCAAAAGCATTAAGTCTTTTTATTATTTCAGGAAACAGTGGGGTAAAATGGAAAGAACATGGGGTGGAGAGTCAGAGGATGTGGGTTCAAATCCTGACTCTAGCACTACTTTTGTTACTTTGGGCATATCAATAAAACTTGGCTGAACTTCAGATTCCTCATCTGGAAAATGGACAACTAGACTAGCTGACCTCTGAGGAGCCTTCCAACTCTAAAGCTATGATCCTATGAAATTCTATCCCAGCGACTGCGTGTCATCTGAAGACCAATCTAACTGAACTCAGAGAGCCTCAGTCTCAGTATTCTGGTTGAAAGATGAAGAGGGTTTTGGGGAGGCCAGAACCACTCGCCATGCCATATATTGAGAAGCGGAGGGCTGCAATGTGTATTGCTAGATAGAGTACCCGATACTGATGAATTCAGAGAGTCCTACTGAAGTACGTGTGCGAGGATATAATATAGTCTAGCAAGGCACTGTCTCTGAAGTCAAGGAATTTACAATCCAATAAGGAACTATTATGCTAAACAAATGATATTTTGTAAAAGGGGCCATCTCTGCAAGGGCATGCCCATTTTGCACCAAAGCAAAGTTCAGTATGTGGGCTGAATCAAATAATCTCATAAGTGTACATTTATCTTACCAAACGCTTGTTTGAATCATATTAAGCTCATAAAAATTACTTTTTCGTGACCTGTAATTTTACTGACATAGGAAACTCCTGGTGATGGTGTCAGCTACCCAGCAAGTTATACTCCTACTGCTTTGCCTTGTTCATTGAATCAGAGATTAAGTGACTTGCCCAGGGAAACACAACTGGTATATGCTACAAGCAGGACTTAAATCTAGGTGTTTCCTGTCCCGGGTCTGGCTTATTATCCACTCTATCACAGTGCCTCTCCAAATTACCTATTTTAAAAGAATTAGACGATAATAACACACTGAACACTGAACCTAAATCAAACTTTCTCCAATGATTCAGAAGGCACTTTGAGATCTGTGGAGATAGCATTATAGGCATCAGTTATTACGGCATTGTCAACGAGAAGAAAGGTTAGTTAAGAGAGTCCTGGCTGAACCAGTATCACATAGAACCATAGATTAAGAGCTGGAAGGTACTTTGCAGGCCATCTAATCCCACCCCTCCTAGTAATGAGAAAGATGACATCCATTATTTCTCTTGTAGAAGACTGTGGGTTTTGCAGTTACGGTATGTGAGAAACAACTGTCAGAAACATAATTCAGAATAACTTCATGTTCCCTAGCTCTGGTTAATCAAGAGTTAGAGATTCAGTTAGGTCACATTACCTGGAGTTTTGAAAGCTGGACACATCCATATTTCACTGCCTTTGGGTACTGGGCATCTGGAGCATGACTGATTGTAAGCTGGCCAAGTATTATGCCCCGTAGGCACTGGGAGTATGAACAGCAACTTTTCTCTGTGGCAGGCTCAGCACAAAAAAACCTCTTTTCTGCCACTGCAGCTCATTACAGGTACTTACATAACACACCTTCACCATTCTCTAAGGCACCTGGGATCTTTGAAACTCTCTAGCTTCCCTTGAAATCCCCACACCCAGCCAAAGTAGGTACACTGCTCGTAACTAAAAAAGACTTCTGTAGATGTCTCTCCCCCATCTTCCTGGGTATTTGGACAATTGGGATCTTACAATCTAGATAAAAATTATCTTTTTAGTATATAACCTGGAATAAAAAGCATTATTTCTAATGTTGAAAAGGAAGGTTTGGTTATTTCACTCAATGCCAGTAAAAATGGCTAGAAAGTGAATATTTTAAAGTGGTTGCTTGGTCAGGAGTGGCGACTTATGCCCATCATCCCTACTCCTGGAGCAAACTGAAGATGACGGATTGTCTGAGCTTCAGAGTTCTAGGTCTCAGTATTTCTAAAGCCAACGAAGTACCTAAAATATGTGACACTGATCTTGTGAGTCACCGGGCTGCCTAAGGAGAGAGAACAGGACCAGGTTGAACAAGAAATAGGTCAAAGCTTCTATGTGTATCAGCACTGATAATGGGCCGTTAAGTCACCTGTGAACTTACTGGTGTGTGCCATAGGGAGACCTAGTGCCTTTTCCCATCCCCCACCCCTAAAAACATGATACATGAATATAAAGTAATTCTTCTGTACCTTAAGAAATAATGATTATGAAAAATACAGGGAAGTCTAGAAAGCCAAGGGAACGGAGGGAGGCAAAGAGAAGGAAAACAATACATAATAATTTCTACAAAGTAAACAAAGTGCAAAAAAAGACAATGAACATTGTGTGCTTATGATGATTAAGCTTGGCCCCAGCGAAGACAGGGAGAAAAATGTGTCATTCTCTTTTTTCCATGAAGGTAGATTACCATCTCTAATGTCAGATTTGGTTGATTTGTTGGTTAGTTTTACTAAACAATTTTGGTTATCCTCTCTTTTATATTTTTTAATAGAGAGGATGGGTCTATGAGGAAGGGAGTAGAAGGGGCATATTTAGAAATGAAGGTGATATAAAAACAAAAGTGTTTTTTTAAAGAAAGGAAATCGTTCATTTAAAAATGCTTTTATAGCAGAAAATGTTTATCAGGGACTGGAATGATCATAACATCTGGAACCAAATCATCTTGAGAAATCCGCTATTCTCAGTTCTGAGCAGCATGTTGATAAGAGACAAGGTTTCGAAAGTCATGATGAAGAGAGAAATCTGTCTGTTACAGAAACCATGTAGTAAAGCTTAGAGGTGTTAAATATTTTTTCCTTGATGCTAAATAGGTCAATTACATATGGTTTAACTTTTAGAAAGCTGATTTTCCACAACAAAACTAAAGTAAATATTCATACAGATGGGTGCCTATGGAAGCAGAATATCAGAAATAATGAGATTAAATGATTTTTTGCATGGCTATGATAAAAATCATTAATTAAATCTATTGGTTTTAGAAATTATATGGTGATTTAAAATGTTGTGTTTTATTTTATTACAGGCTTCCATTTAAAATCACTCATATCAATTAATTCAAATTTCTGCAAGTAAAGCAGGAGAGGCTGGCAGCATTTGGTGAGCCAGAAGGGGGTCTATAACAACTCAAAAAACATATTTCTACAATCTAGCGAAGAAAATTTTCTGAGCTAAGCACTTCCTATAACTTTGGTACCCAGCACAAAATGTATCTTAGATATAAATGGTTGCATCTCCACCTCTACAGTAATGACCCATTTGATATATATTGTACCTATTCATATTAATTATATCATTAATAATGGTTTCTTTGAGAAGTCATCTATTAATACAGCCATATCAGGAGATGCACTGCTGACCTAGATTATCAGCAGATGCCATTTTAGAAGCCAGATTCTTATCTTATCAATGAGCATTTCTTGATGGCAAAGAAAGGAGTATGATTTCCTAAAGTTTTTAGTCTCTCAAATGTAGTAAGGGACTGAAAGGCTATGGATGGTCTTCAGAGTTTAAGTTTTTAGATTTTTTTTCTTTAAAATGTGAAAAGTTCTACAATGATATGGGTAAAAGAGTAATACAAGAAAGTGCAAAGAAAGGTGAATGTGATCTCCAATTATCCCCACATGTATACCAGGCTTGTATTTCTGCTTCCTGGAGGCCGTCTCTTCATTTGGATGTGCACCATACTCAATTGTGTTTGTACTTTGTTTTCTGAGAGGATCATGGCATCAGGGAAATGATGACATGACTTGCAGTTGACTTTGATTTGAGTGAGAAAAAAAGAGAAAAACAAATCAAGCTGGCAGGGGAAGACCCTCAGGGTTGCTGTTCCAAAGAGAAACAGTTACCATTAACATTCACTCTAAGCCAGGAGGGCCCAAAATACAGCCATTAAGCCGAGCTTGGGCAGGGACCTATTGTAGTCCTCTTCGAAAAGGTGGAATAAACACAAACTGTGAGTAGAAGGAGCTGCCTTAATGGGGATCCAGCTAGTTGGGTAACTCAGCTCATCCACACCCCATCCCCCTCCTCCCTCCACGCTGCCCCCCCCACCTCTCTCTCCTTTCACAAAGCCTTAAACCTAGTTCACTTAGAGTGCATGTCCATGGTAACTGTTTCTCTTAGGAACAGCAACCCTGAGGGTCTCCCCCTCCCAGCTTGATTTGTTGTTTTCTAATTAAAGGGGCCATTCCTTGACTCACTTCTTAAAGAGGCTTATTCACTGGATGGGTACTACCTCACTCAAAGTGAGAATCTGAAAAGACCTTAGCCCAAAAGGGCCAGGGCCTCCCACTGCATCCTGGGCATCTCCAGTCCTCCTGGTGAATATCAGGCCATTGGACCCAGATGGCTCTGGAGGAGAAAGTGAGGCTGGTGACCTTGCACAGCCCTCCCTCACTCAAATCAAAGTCAACTGTAAGTTGCATCATCATTTCCCTGGTGCCATGGTCCTCTTTGAAAATGAAGGACAAACACACCAACAAACTCAATATTCTGCAATTGAAGGTACCATCCCCTTCTCATCCCTGCTACTCATTGACTCCCTTTTATTAATGATCACATTTCCATATGTTTATAGCACATTCATTCTTTTAGTCTCCCAGGCTATAAACCTTGAAGTCACTGTTGACTTTTTCTCTCCATTCGCTCTAACTAATGTCACCAAGTACTGTCCTTTCATCCTTCCAAGTGACTTGAATTTATCTCTTCCATTTCATTCTCATAGTGAACTACCCTAATTCAGGCCCTTATCACCTTGAACCTAGATTACTACAACAATGTCCTACTTGGCTTCTTTATCTTCAGTCCCTTCCAATTCTCTTCTCAATCTTCCAATCCATTCTGCAAATACTGCTCCTGGATTTATCTTCCTATGACACTACTTTTCCATGAAAAAAGAGGAACTCTCAGATGAGGAAATTCCCTCTACAAATGCAGTAGGTGTTTAATAAATGCTTGTGGATGAAGTTGTGGTGCTTCTCTGCATGAATACGATGAGACTGGAGGGATAACAAATGAGCTTATTTCAAAAGCCTGATGTAGCAGCTAGAGGTTCAAGATTCTGGATCCCTCAGGCCCTTGGCTTCGTGGTCTCTCTTTTTCTGGCACAATTTCATGTTTACTTGATCCCAGGAACTCACAAAAAATAAAGAAAAAAAGAAAAAAGAGAATGTCAGAGTTTAGCACTGTGGGTGAGCTCCTGCCAAGGAGGGAGCATTCTGACTACTTGAAGTGATGGAGAGGGAAGAACAGAAGAGAAGAACTGATAAAAGAGCAAAGCAGGGGCATTTGTCTAATGGGACCAAGGTGTGTTTGCTACCTCTGAGTCAGAAAGCCTCTTTCTCAAAGCATGGTGCAGTGCAGAGAGCACTGGATGTGAACATAAGATGCTTTAAGTTCAAATCCTGCATTTACTCTCTGTGTAACTTTGGTCAAATCCCTTAACCTCTCTTTGGGCCTCATTTTCCTTATCACCAAGACCAGAGGATTGAGCTTTAAGGTCCTTTCCATCTCTAAAATCCAAGATCCTATTACTCATTCTATACATTGCAAACATGTCCAAAACAGAATCCTGTATCTCTTCCCCCAAATCTATCCCACCTCTCGATTATTCTGAACTTTCATGTTACTGTCACAGGAACCATTATGATTCCAGCTACCCAGGTTTACAACCTCAGTGTCATACACCACCCATCTCTGGCAGTCATCTCACAAAACCAAATAGTTTCTAAATCTTTTCGTTTCTATCTCCACATCAGCTCTCACATACATCCCCTGTTTTCAAGTCACACAGCTACCATCCTAGCTTAAGCCCTCATTCTGTCTCTTGCCTGGAACAACTAGTGGGTGCAGTGCCTAAAACGGGGGGGGGGGGGGGGGGGGGAGGAGGGACTTGGAATCAGGAAGATACAACTTCCTGAGGTCAAATCTGGCTTCAGACACTACCTGTGTGATCATGGGAAAGTCACTTAACCCTGTTTGCCTCAGTTTCTTCATCTGTAAAATGAGCTGGAGAAGGAACTGGCAAATTACTCCAGTATCACTGCCAAGAAAACCCCAATTGGGCCAAGACAAGTTGGACAAGACTCCACAACAACAACAACGACAATCACATCTCTTACCTAGACTATTACAATATCTTCTTACTACTTTTCCTAACTGAGGTCTTTCTCCATTCAATTCCAACCTCTGTAGAGTGATTTTTTTTCCTTCCTAAAGCACAAGTCAGACCATGTAAGCATCATATTCTCCCACCAGCTCAATAAAGACCAGGGGAGAGGGCAGTTACTACAAGGATTAAATATATACTCTGGTATTTAAATCTCTTTACAATGCAGCTCTTTCCTACATTTCCAGGGTTCTGACATACTACTGCCCTCCAGGTGATCTTGAATTCATTCGTATCACCCTACTTGGCTCTGCCTGTGCACTAGGGGTCAAGATGCCTGGAATGAACTTCCTCCTCAACTTTACTGCTTTCAAGAAATATCTCAAGTAAATATCTTGTATATGCAACCTTTCCTGAACCCCCAAATCCTCACACACAATCTCTTAAAAACTTGAATTTTATTTAATATATATTGTGCGTGTATATATGTGTGTGTGTGTGCTTGTGTGAATATGTAGATTTTATATAAATACATACACATACATATAACTACCATTTATATCATGTCTGGTATGTGCCTGGCACTGTGCAAAGTGCTTTACAATTACTATCTTATTTGACTCTCATGAGAACCCTCAGAGGTAGGTACTATTGTTATCGCCATTTTAAAGATGAGGCAACCAGAGGTTAAGTGACTTATCCAATGTCTCACATAAATAGCATCTGAAGCAAGCTTGAATCCCCAGATCTTCCTGACTCCGGGGCCAACATTCTATCCACTGTGCCACTAGCATTTTGTCTTGCCCACGAGAATCTAAGTGGGTAAAAGCTGGTTCACTTTTGCCTTTTTTATCCACAACTCTTAGCACAGAGCTTAAGAAAGAGTAATTGCTTAATAAATGATTGTTTGATCTACTTAAAGTGCCCCCCAGTCACCTCAGGCCAAGAACAATGACCAATTAATCAAACTGAATTTGAGAAAGATCAGGACTTCAGTAGGACCAGCAAAGCTCCACTGACATGCAAGTAACAACAGTGAGGCTTTGTTTATTCAAAGAATGCTGCAAAGCACCTGCTTTCAAACCCACCTTACTCATGCTACTGAACTTCAGAAGGTTCTTGTAGAAAGCAGAAGATTAAAAAAGTAAAGGGAAATTTTCAATCAGTCCACTTCATTTCTTACAGCCATGTTGAGAGGTTGGGTAAAGGAGATCAATCAATCTTTGTAGGTTGCTTTTTCTGTTTTCTTTCCATTTTAAAGACTTTGTTAAGTGTATTTATTAAAAAAAACCCACCCAACCTATGCAACGGTTTTAATGTAGTCAACATAACTTAGAATTATATTTAAAAAAAGATTAACTATGAGTCATCCAGACCTAAATCCTAATTCTTGAACTGCTGGTAATCGCTAAGATTGCTTTAAACAGTTTAAGTAGCTATTTTGTTGTTGTTTCAGTAATTATCCTTGTAATCTATCCTAGCAAAATCATTCTCAAATATCCTTGATTAATTTGTCACTCTAGAAATAGTTCCTACCTGCCAGTAACTTTAGAGGTAAATTCTTCAGTTAGTTTTACTAAAGAGAATAGTCCAATGTTGTAATTCTACGATGTAGCTACAAAAGGAATTTGAAAACTATCAAAATAACTCGCTGCATTAAAATGAGTATTTTCTAAAAGCAAACATACAAATTTTTGAGTTATGACACACTTTTAAAGAACAAAAGTCATTAAAATCAAGTCCAGTTGATTAATGATACCTATGGTAATGTTTCTGACTGAAATCAAGTCAAATTTACTCACTTATCTCTTACAATAATGTTCAATCCTAATTGGGAGGGGGTAGGTTGCTTTTAAAGCCTATACCTGCAGTCCTTTGAAGAGTCAAGAGTTTAAAGAGACTAGAACTGTTTCTTTGTAATAAATGCATTTGCATGTTCTTATAACTTCACTGCCTTTGATTATCATCTGCCTTACATGATAGCACTTCAGATTGACCATGGAGTCCCTAAAGTATAGTAGAACAAGAGTCCCCTTATACCACATCCAACAAATGGTCCTTCTGTCTTTACTTGATGGTGCCTAGTGAAGGGGGATTTACTTCTTCCCTTGACAGATTGTTCCATTTGCAGATGGCTCTCACCATTAGTTAAACTCCTTCAATTTTCAGTGCCTAGAACATAGTTGGCACTTATTAAATTCTTGTTGAATTGAGCTGAATTCTACCTACTGCTCTTAGTTCTGTCTTCTGAGTCCAAATATGATGATGACAAAACCAACAACAACATTACCAAGCATTTATATTTCTGCTTTAGGTGTTTGCAAAGTGCTTTATAAAAATTATTTCACTTAATTCTCACAGCAACCCCGGGAGGTAAGTGCCCCCATTAGCCCCATTTTGCAGATGAAAAAAACTGAGGCAGAGAGAAGTTAAGTAACTTGCTCAGGGTTACATTAAGCTAGTAAGAATCTGAGGCAAGATTTCAACTCAAGTATTCATGACTTCTGGTGTAGCACAATCTCCACTTTACTACCTAGCTTGAATCCCTCTTCAACACAACAATCCTTGAAATACTTAAAGATAGTTATTGTTCTCTCATCAGCCCTATCTTCAGTTTTAAAGGCCAACCATTGTTTTAAATGGTTGGGGCTCCTTTGAAGGCATGGCCCTTAAACCCAAGCAGACAAATGCCCTTGGATCCACCAACTTGGACAACCTGGCTACCCTTCTTGCTGGTGGGTTGCGGTCAGTCAGCCCTTCTATTCTAACATCAGTTGAAAGTGAATCCTGCACATCCACCCTAGTTTTCTCTCTAGCTCTGATTTAATAATTCAGTCCATATTGGAAGATGATGCAGTTATGACAGTTATTAGTGAATTACATTTTCTGTTCTGCTAAAGGAAAGCACAGATTAGCTCTGCCAGATGCACATACAAAACTAGATACAGAGGCATAGTTCCAAGTCACTCCATCCATCTTCCTCTAGGACATGTCAACATGTGAAATTTATGAAATATAGACCATATTAAAAACTTTAACTGGTTTTATCCAATAACTTTGCCACATTTCTGAGCTTTTAAAGGAGCAGAGATCTTGTCTTAAGTATAACCATCCGAGAAACATGCTACCTTGTTCCCCCCCCCACCCCCACAACAGGACTATCTGTGCTAAGAGGCAGTAAGTGGCCAGTTACAAAGCAGATAGAAAATATACATATGAATATTTAATAGGAAAATATAGCATGCATTTGGCACTCTACTGGAAAGCTATATTCATGATTCTACAAATTATTCTCCAATAAATATTTCAGAAACTTGAAAAAGGTTAGAATATAATACCCAGTGCTTAGTGGTTTGAAAGCACTTTTATATTCAAACTACGATGAATTTCCATACTGTTTTCATTTCTGGGGTGTTTTTTTAACACCATTATGGGTCTGAAATTCATCTTTTGGTCACTTTTAAGAGATGAGGTTCTTTTATGTTTTGTCAAAATGTACAAATGTTGATTTGTACGTATGGAGTGTGGCATATCCCCTTTTCTTCGATAATATCACAAACTTACAATTTAATGGGTAATATGGTAGTATTAGGAAACTGGGAAGCTTGCTGTCAAAGTTAATCTAAGAAGGAAAAAAAGGAAAACTAAAAGCCCATCTGTTTATGGTCATTTCTCTCTTGCAATACGTCAGGGTTAAGCCAGTTTTTTTAAACAAGTCATCTTCCCCCGCCCTTTTATTATAGTATTTAGATTTTGAGCAAGGAACAATCTTAGAGATCACCTTACTTTTATAAATTAAGAAACCTGAAGCTTAACAAGGATAAATGACACACCCAGGATCACAGAGTCAGACTTCAAACACCAGTTCTATGACTCTCCATCCAATACCCATATCACTATTCCTAAACTTATTATTTTCATTTTATGAGTAAGTTTTTACACTATCTATCAGTATTTGACTTTCTAATAATCTCTGTTTTTTCCCTTCAGCTATCTAAGTGCTGCATTTATGCAAATGTGGTCACTCTTAAGTCCCAGCAGGCTAAATTAAGAGATGCAGTACAAAGAGTCTTGTCTATTCCCCAGGAGAACTAAACCCATGACACTCAAGATAGAGCTGTCTAGCTCTTCTCTGGAGTATTTATGGAAGATGATCTCATGTCTTCTTTGTTGCGTTTAACCCAATTCCCTTTAGATGTTGAGGTTGGAGCCTTTTTCTCTTGTGGAAAACTGCTGATTACCTTGATGTGCCTTCTGAGAGTGAAATATAACCAATTACCAAGCCTTTAGTAAGCACCCTCTAGGTTCCTGGCACTATACTAGGCCTTGGGGATACAAGGAAAAAAAATAAAATGATGCTTCTCTTTAAGTTTATATTCTGTTGGGTGAGACAATATGTGTGTATAAATAAATCCAAGAAAAATAGATACAAATAACCAGGGAGAAGGCACTAGTAGATGTTAGGACCAGCAGAGATCCCACTGGAAGGTGTCACTTGAGCTAAGCATGAAGGAATCAGAGATCCCAAGGGGAGGACGTGATCAGGCAGTATATTCCAAGCATAGAGGACATCGATGGCAGAGGACCAAAACGAGAGATACTGCATCATGTGTAATATGGGCAGTTGGATTTGAATGTAGAATGTGGACAGGAGGCTGGAAATGGAGGTTGGGGCCGGACTGGGAAATGCTAAATACGTCAAACACAGGGATTTATATTTGATCTTGGATGCTACCAAAAAAAAAGTTGTTTATTGAGTACAAGAGTGACAGGGTCAGATCTGTGCTTTGTCAGAATCCCTCTGGCAGCCATGTTCAAGAGTTTAGAGTGGGGGAAACTTGAGGCAGGGATACCAAATGAAGACTATTATAAATCAGGAGAAAGGTGATGGCATGGGCTATTGTGGTAGCTTAGTAGGCAGAAAGAAATGACTGGATAAGGGAGACAGAGAAATACCAAGATGTTGTCACTAAATGAGTAGCAATCAATAATTAAACATCTACTGTGTGCCAGGCCCCATCTAAGTACTGGGAATGCAAGTAAAAGAATGAAACAATCCCCATTTCATAATAAGCTCAAAATTCAAATGAAAGAGACAAAAACCTAATATACAAAAATATAGCCAGAATAAATATAAATTTAGTAAATACATATAAACCATTAACTAGTTAAACTTGAGGTAGCTTGAAAAAGAAGACAATGGCAGTTGGGGGTGGGGGGAGCGAGGAGTCATGAATGACAATGAATTTCCTTTTCCTTCTGCAACTCTTCTTGACATAAATGCCACACATCTCCATGGGGAAGGGACATTATGGGAGAATACACTATTCAATTAGATGTTGACGTCATGATTTCTGGAAACAACAATGTTCCTTGTTCAAATACCCAGGCCTCACAATAGATCTAAGTGAAGACAGATTGGAGTCTTCCGGGGAGGAACCCAAATGGTGTCTTGTTACTTGAAAGACTGACAATTTCCTGATTGTGGGTACTCCGTTTCAACTACATTAATCAGGACCCAACTAAACCTCTTCTTCTCTAGGCTCTTTCATAATTTCTCCACAAATGTCAACTACTCTTCCCCAAACCCACAGACAAAGACAACAGGCCAGGGAATGTCCTTAAAACCAGTGACATCAAACTCAAAAACAAAGGGATCCCCACTGCTGTATATTGACTTGGAAAAGTACAAATTAATATTATCTCTGTTGGATTGTATTTTTATTTATTTTGGTAATCTGGTTCAGAGGCATTCTGGAATTCTGTGGTGGGCAGTTCATGAGTCTGACGCTCTCGCTCTCTATTACACTTGACACTGAGACCATCAGTAAGCTTTTATTAAATGCTTACTACGTGAAAGGCACTGTGATAAGCACTGGGAATACAAAAAAAAGGCACTAAACAAACAAGCAAACAAAACCACTGCCTACTCTCAGGGACCTCACAGTCTAACCGGAGACAAGAGGCAAGCAACTTTATACAAACAAGATAGGATAAATTAGGAGTAATCTCAGAGGGAAGGCACTACGACTAAGGAGAATTGGGAAAGGCTTCTTGGAGAAAGTATGACTAGCTGAGAGTTGAAGTAAGCCAGGGAAGCTAGGAGACAGAGATGAGGAGGAAGAGTGTTCTAGGCATGGTGAACAGCCAGTGAAAATGCACAGAGTTAGGACATAGGGTGTGTTGCATGAGGGAAAGAAGCAAGAACTTCAGTGTCACTGGATAGCAGAGTACATGGAGGGGAGTAAGGTGTAATAAAAATGGAAAGGTTGAAGGGGACTGGTACTGAAGTGGGAAAGCTCTGGAAAAATGAAATTGCAATTTTCACTTGATGCTGAAGTTGACAGGGAGCCACTGGAATTTATTGAATAGTTGGATAAGACCTGCATTTTAGGAAGACCAATTTGACTGCTGAGTGAGGAATGGTTTAAAGTAGGGAAAGACTTGAGTCAGGAAGAAGAATGAGGTTACTGCAATAGTGCAGTTGTGAAGTGATGAGGTGCTTGCACCAGAGTGGGGTGTGTGTGTGTGTGACTTGTCAAGTGATTGGTCATGGGGAGTAAGAGAGAGTGAACAGTCCAGAAAGACACCTGTGTTGTGAACGTGGGTAACTGAGAGTGTATTGTTACCCTGCACAGTAATCAGGAAGTTAGAAATAGGCAAGGGTTTTGGAAATAGATAAAGAGTTCAATTTTGGATGTGTTTAGTTTAAGACTACGGGACATTCGATTCAAGATGACTAATCGGAAGTTGGAGATGCAGGGACAATGAAGGAAAATGTGGACTGTCTACGGTTGTCTTTTGTTTCCAGTCAATGCCTGGCGAATGTCCATTATCAGCTGAAGCTTGCTTAGGCCCACCACATACCTCTCAATTGCCCTTTGGATGACCTGGAAATATAATTCTTTGAAGACTGTGCTACTTGAAGCCATGTGCCACCATCATCAAAAAAAAAGACCTATCTTTTAATCCTGACAAGTCTGCTCTCCCTCTCCTATTCAGTTCTGGACTCAGTTCACTGTCCAAATAATGGGTCTCATTGTTTGGCGTAAAATGCTACACAATATAACAGAAATGAGAGGAACTATCCCTGGGCCATGGAGTCAGAACCTGTGGACTCTAGAAGAAGGAACTTTATACACATAGACATACATTCACTCACATATATTTATAAATACATGAAGTATTTTTTTTAAATTCAGAAACATTACAGATCCAATTAACTGTAGTAGCCTTCAGGAAGTCTTCCATAATTGAACAAGTTACACATAAAAACTATGATAAATTGAAAGTATATTTGAAATACGCAGTTCTAGTGAACACTTCATTTTTAATTGAATTCTACTTACATAACTAAAAGGCCTAAATTAGAGCATAATCATGCTTCTAATGATTTTGTACTATTTTTCAAACATAAGGATGTTCCTAATGGGCAGCTAAAGGTGTTAAAACGCTTATGCTTTGGGACCTAGATAATTAATGTATAAATTAAACCTGCATTTTGTGCATTTATTTACATAAATACAAGAAGGAAGCTAAAGCCAGGTTTGCCTCAGTATTCTATTTTAATATTAATATGTTGAAAAAATTTATACATATTTATAGTACAGTGGTAAACAAAGTATCTTACATCTAGTAGGCACTTAATAACTGTTAAACGAATGAATAAGTGAATGAAGAAACCAACAACACATAGAAGGCAGATGTTTCTCAAAGAATTAAATGCTCACATTTGAAAAGCTCTATGACAAAACGTAGATCTTGATTTAAAAAAGACTATGCACTATAGGAAAGCTTAGTAGAACAAAGCAATCTTTATTAAACCCACATGAAATTAAGAGGCAGCCCAGTGTAACGGAAATCCCAACGGACTAGAAGTTATAAGTGTTGGTTTCTAGTCCTGGCTAGGCCTAAGTACTTGTCTGCTTACTTTCAGGGCTCATTAAGGCCATTCCCTTAGCACATACAGGATGATTTGACTGCCTCAGGCTATTGAAGGTGGCAGCTACTTGTCTTTGTGTTAGGTCTCTAAAAGCAAAGCACACAGATTCACCAGAACTAGAGTCCGGAGTTCCAGAGACAGCTGAACCCAGGACAGAGATCAGGGAACTCTGCTAAATCCTTGTTTTGGGGGGAAGGGGAGTGAAATCTGTTTATGGACACAGCTCCCCAAGGACTACTTATATCCGCCCTCAATCTCCAGTTTGTTCCAGAAAGTTCTAAGGAGACAGTAGCCAAACCTCCCAGACAAGAGAGATGGACTCAGCTGAAGGCTATGGTAGAATGACAAGAATATTTGTGCTCTAGTCGTTGGCCCAAGACCGGGACTCCTTGGAGGAATATAAAGAAACTATAACAACACCATGCACACAATGAAGCATCATATAAAGGTAACTCATTAAGCTGAGAAGCAGTATGTGTAGTAGAAGGAGTATTTCCCTCGAGAGTTCAAAGACCAGGATTTAGGTATCAGCCCTGACAATAGGAGCTATGTGACTTCTACCATGTTACCTAACCTCTCTGCACCCCAATTTCTTCACTTGGAAAATAGAGATAATATCACTACTCCAACTATCTACCTCACAGGGGAACTACAAGGAAAAGTCCTTTGGAAATCTTAAAGTCCTATTATATTTATGAGGTATTTGATAATACCGAGTGAAGATAAGAATGTATGAAGGGCTTGGTCAGTAGTTTGATATGGGGGGAGGGTGGGCTCAGGACATACTTCTTTAAATTATATTCATATCATAGGAAGCTTTAGTTTCCATTATTTAAAGAGATGATGCCTGGAGACTTTTGGCTTCTACCAGAGGCTTTTGCCAGGTTGGAGAGAGGGTATTTCACATTGACAGAGCATGTGTCAAAGACACAGAATTAATAAAGCATGGGGCATGTTTGGGAAGAGTGCATATTCAAAGTTGGCTGGAGCAATAACTCTATGTAAGGGATTAAAACAGGCTTAGGACAGATTATGCAAAGGTCTCAGATGTCAGACTGGAGATTCTAGACCCTAGGGGGTTTTAAGCAGGGGAGCAGCGGATAACAGAAAGAAAGCTGAATCTAAAGTCAGAGGCTCTGGCTTCAAATCCCATATGAGGAACTGAGGTAAGCAGAGTTAAGTGACTTGCCCATGGTCACACAGCCAGTAAGTATCTGAGGTTAGAATCAAACTCATAAAGATGACTATTCCTAATTCCAAGCCCAGTGTTCTATCCACTTTGCCACCAACCTACCCTTTTAGGGAGGTGAATCAGAGTAAAGTGGTTTGCAAGATGCAATGAGAATGGCACTGGAGAAACCAGTTAGAATACTACCAAAATGTCCAATGGGAATAAAAAGAAGCAAAGGAGAACTAGCCAGAATGAAAGATAAGATTTGGAAGTGAACAATAAACTTAAAGAAAGGACAAATTTTGCCTGGCTATTTTCCTATTCAGACATGGCCTGAGAGAATAGTTGGTTCTTTAAAAACAAACAAAAAAGCTTCCTCCATTCAAACTTTCCTCTTGCTGTCTAGAATCAAGTGAAGGTAGCAAAGAATCCTCCTCTGTGGGCCTTATTTTTTTTCTTCTTGTACACCCTGGAGTTGTGCAGACTGGGAAGGCTTCAAGTACAAATGGAAACAGATACTCTGAATTTGCACTCTCTTTTTTAATGAGTTTTAATTCACGCCTCTCACAGTTAGGGCCTTTTATTAGGGACTGTAAATCTCAGACAGGCGAGAAGTCATGAGATTCTGAAATTACCTTGTAAATTAGTTACTGGTAATGAAACAGTTGTTTAGTTTGTTGAGGGGCTGGGATTGGGAGGGATTTTGGTGTTGAAATAATTATTGAACATTACTGAACCAAATAATTAAACTGTGCTGTAAAATTGCAGTTATGGTAATATTCACATCATCATTTGTTTTGTTTCCTCTAATCTAAATTATGATTTTTGTTATTGCTTTGTGGAGCTACAGTATAACAGTCAAAACTGAAATTAAAACCCACGTGCCAAAATTATACAAAGGAAGGAGAATATGATCCACTAGCAATTACTTACTGCGGATATTATCAGTAAGCTCTTAAATTCCCATTTTTAAGTTAGCTGGGCATGCATCAACTAACTTCTGAGATTTTTTTTCCTCTCTAAAGCAGTGTTTTTAATGGCACAGAGCACTTCTCATGTGGCAATCCTTTCTGCCACTGATTCAGATCTCCAACTTACCTGTAATTTACAATCTTGCAGATTTGCCTAGGGTCACTTACTTTATAAGCAGGACATGACTCCAGGCTTTCAATATATTAAACCACATTTTCTTTCCTAAATAGAGAAAACTAGGTGGTGCAGTGAAGTATTCTGTTCACTTCTAGTCTCCACATTTTAGGAAGGACATTGATGAATTTTGCTGGGCCTGGGGTTAGGAAGACCTGAGTTCAAATGCAGCCTCAGGTAATTACTGGCAGTGCAAATCTGAGCAAGGTGCTTAACCTTTGTATAACTCAAGTTCCCTCAACTGTAAATTGGAGATAATAAAGACCTACACTTCCAGGGTTGTTGAAAGTATCAAAAGAGATAATGTTTGTAAAACTCCTTGCACTTAATAAATGCTTGTTTGCTCTCCTCTTTCCTTAGATATTTACAAGGATTTATTTATTCAACATTTATTAAGTTCCTACTATGCATCAGGTACCATGCTATGGGAGGAAGGGAAGAGATATAAAAGTAAACAAATAAAATAGTCCTTGACTTCAATGAGCTTAAATATATCCTACTAAGGGTGTGGGTGGAGTAGAGATGGGTACATGTAAGTCAATAGAAAATATATATATAAAATGAAGGGCATTAAAAATTAATGAGGATGTGAAAAGGCTAGTGCAGAGATAAAAAAAAAAACATTTCCTGCCCTCATTCCCCTGGGGAGTAATTGACACATAGATTAGTAAACAAAAAATAAATACTTTCTGCCTCTAGATCTATGGGCCTACAATCCTTTCAGTTACCCATCCTTGACCCTTTTTTTGACTCACAATTCTTTCCTTATCCATTGTTGCTAAGTCTATTCTCCCTCCCCAACATCACTTGCACTCATCTTCACTGTTACCATTCAGGTAAGCTGTGAGCCTGAAGTACACCTTCATTATCATATCAAAGTAAATTTTGTGTGTGAGTATGTGAGGGAAACTAAGAATTGGGGGATAGATGAGGGACAGAAAATATTGCCCTTAGCAAGTGCCCCTGAGTAGGTCCTTGAAGGGAGCCAGCAGTTGCAAGAGGAAGAAGGAAGAGCTTGGCAGATAGAGAGGAGGACATCTGTGTCAAGGCACAATGCTAAGGTAGTGGAATACCGTGGAAGGGGAACAGCCATGCAAGCCAGTTTGACTGGAATATGGCTTGTATGAAATGGAGTAATGTATTGTGAGCCTGGAAAGATCAGTTGGAGCCAGATGGTAAAAGGCTTTAGATGTAAAAGACGGGAGTTTGTCATTTTATCCTACAGGCAAGAGTGAGCCCACTGAAACTTTTAAAGCAGGGAAGTGACACAGCACAACCGCAACCTTAGAAATCTAAATGTGGTAGCTTAGCTTTGTAGAGGGTGATTGGAGAGGAGTAAGGCTAGATTCGGGGAGACTGATTACAAAGCTTTTACAATAGTCCAGATAATAGGAGAAGAGAGATGGAATTAGGGTAGTTCTGATATAAATGGAGAAAAGAGTAGTGCTATAGGAAAGACCCTGGCAACTGATTGGATGTGGGATTTGGGGAAAGGAATTGAGTGAGAGTGAAGAGGACAAGGTGATGCCTCAGTGTCAAAGGTGAACTGCAATAAGGTTATTAAACAGAAATAGGACAGTTAGGAGGAAGGATAATTTAGGGCTCTGTTTTGGACAGACTGAGTTTAATACACCTATGAAGATGATAATTGAACCCCTGAAAACTGTTGCAATCATTCACACATTAGAGATAAGAAAAGGGGCCCAAGACCGAGCACTGGAGTACATAATTACACAAAAGTGACTGGTAAGATAGGGTACAGAGTCTATATTATTGATGTTAATCTTGCAAAGAAGACTGAGAAGGATTGGTTTGATAAGTAGGAAAAGAACCAGGAGATAGCAATGTCAGAAAAATTCAGGAAAGAGAAGGAAAGTGTAGTTGACAAGGTCAAATGCTGCAGAGAGGTCAAAAAAAGATGAAAACAGAGAAAAAGCCAGTAAAAATCAATGAAGAGATGAATGGTAACATTGAAAAAAAATCTGTTTCTGTTGAAATAGCTTCATGGTAAGGTGAAGAACTGAGTATAAAGTAAAAAAAATAAAGGCAATAAGTGAAGACAACTTTTTTCTAGGAGTTTGTGAAAGTGGGGAGAGATAGACAAAAAAGCTAAAGGGTAAGGCATATAAAATTTTTAAAAGTGTGGTAGATACGTGTAGGAAGCTGGGAGGAAGGGACAAATGGATAAGAAGGAGTTAAAAATTAGGGAGAGAGAGGGGATCACTGACGAGCTTAGTTTGGGCAAAAGATATGAGAAAATGGAATCAAGGGCACAGGTAGAGAGGTTAGCTTTGACAAGGAGAACCAATTCTTATTCTGAGGCTAGAGAAAATGATAAAATGGAGAATGCTACTATAGAGCTTTGAGAAGAGGAAATGGGGAAAATAGGAAATTCATGATGGATGGCCTCAATTTTTTCAGTAAAGAATGGGGCAAGGTCATTTGATGAAAGGCAGTGATGACATTCTTGCACCAAAAGCCTCATTGCTATAAACAGTATCTTGTCCATTTTATCATAAACTGTCTCTATCTTTGGCAATCTATTCCCCAACCCTTTTGCTTTGATAATCCAAATTAGCCACCTTACTTTAACCTTTCCGCTCTCAGCTTAGCAAGTATATATAACAGCCATTGCAATCCATCACCAGTCCCATACTCAAAACCTCCCCACGTTGGTTGAATCTGCCAGAACTTAGGCTCTGTTGGCATAGACTTAAAAAACTCAGGATCACTTTTACACTATTATAAGGCATCAGAGTACAACTTTTGTTGAGGCAGTTACTCAAAAACAACAAAATTCCCAATAGGTAGGAAATCCCGCATTGCAAATACAATGGATGAGACTCTAGCATAGTCATGTTTTTGCCAAATCACGGTTTCCCTCTGAAATATACTTGTTTGTATTCTGTCTCTGGGTTCATTCAGAACTGCAGAAATAATGCCTACTGTCACTACC
Source organism: Phalanger gymnotis (assembly GCA_028646595.1). NCBI lineage: Eukaryota > Metazoa > Chordata > Mammalia > Diprotodontia > Phalangeridae > Phalanger > Phalanger gymnotis. The sequence goes on from CM053624.1 coordinate 258,631,253, forward strand.
ATTCCTGTCACTGACCCTATTGTAAAAGAAGGAAGGAGTGACTGGTGGAAGTAAAGATGTACGGACAAAGCAAATTAAAAAAAATTATTGTTGAGAGCACCGTCGTCTTGTATAGCAAAAAGAGTCTCTGGGATCAGAGGAAGGACCTGGGTTCAAATTCTGCCTCTGATGCTTTCTACCTCTTTGACCTTGGGCATTTCACTTAGCCACACTGGGCCTTATTTTCTTCATCTCTAAAACAAGGGAATTCCACTAGTTGGTCTCTGAGATCCTTTCTACCTCTAGATCTCTGTTCCTTCCAATTACCTAATTCTGACCCTTTCCTTTGACTTGCAAACCCCTCCTTAGCCTTTGCTGCTTAAATCCATTCTATTTTCATAAATCTCCTTGCATGCGTCCTCACTTTCATCATTCATGTGCCATCAGTCTGAATTGTATCTTAATCATATCTCACCTAATGACCTTCTTACTACTCTGCCTGAATCCGTCTTTCACCAAGCCATCATCTCCTTAGATGACAGATTAATCTTCCTAAAGCCCAGATGTGAGCATGCCACACTAATATTCAAAAGACTTCGATCCCTCCTTACTGTTATTTTAGATAAAATACAAACCATTCAGCAAGATTTTTAAGACCACTACAATTTGGCTCCAAACTACCCTTACCTATTACTCTTCTTTATATATTCAATGCTCCAGCCAAAGTAATACTGTTACTTTTAAAAAATATATATTTTTATTTATTTCATTAAATATTTCCCAATTACATGTAAAAAAAACATTCTATCATTTTAAAAAATTGAGTTTTAAATTCTCTCCCTCTCTCTTAACCCTTCTTCCTCCTTGAGAAGGCAATTTGATATCATTTATAAATGTGAAATCATGCAAAACATATTTCTATATTAGCCATGTTACAAAAGAACACAAAATAAAACAACAAAAATAAAGAGTTAAAAAATGCTTCAATTTGCATTAATTTACTAGTTCTTTCTCTGGAGGTAGATAGCATGTTTCCTCAAAGATTGTTTGGAATTGTCTTGGGTCATTGCCTTGAACAGAGGAGCTAAGTATTTCACATTTGATCTTCCTTACAATATTGCTGTTTCTTTGTTCAAAATTCTCCTGGGTCTGTTAACTTCACTTAGCATCAGTTCATATAAGTCTTTCCAGGTTTTTCTGAAACCATCTTGCTCATCATTTCTTATAGCACAACAGTATTCCATCGTAATCACATTTTACAACTTGTTCAGCCATTCCCCAATTGATGGACATCTCCTCAATTTCCCTTTCTTTGCCATGGCAAAAAGCACTGCACTAAATATTTTTGAACAAATAAGTTATTTTCCCCTTTTCATTGCTCTCTTCAGGATACAGACATAATACTGGTATTGCTGGGTCAAAGGGAATGCACAATTTGATAGCCCTTTAGCCATAATTCCAAACTGTTCTCCAGAGCAGCTGAACTAGTTCAAAACTCCACCTACAATGCATTAATATCCCAACTTTTCAACATCTGTTCCAGCATTTGTTATTTTCCTTTTCTGTCACATCAGCCAATCTGATACAGATGAGGTGCTATCTCAGAGTTGTTTTAATTTTTATTTCTTTAGCTATAAGTGATTTGGAGAATTTTTTTCATGTGACTATTGATAGCTTTGATTTCTTCTTCTGAAAACTGTTCATATCTTCTGACAATTTATCAATGAGCAATGACTTGTAGTCTTATAAATTTGACTCTCTCTGTCTCTCTCTGTGTACAAACACACACACACACACATACACACATATCCTATATATTTGAAAAATAAGGCCTTTATTAAAGAAACTTGCTTCATGTAATTTCTTCCAATTTTCTGTTTTCCTTCTAATTTTGGCTGCATTAGTTTTATTTGTGCAAAATCTTTTTAATTTCGGGGGGGCGGAGCCAAGATGGCGGCTGGGAAGCAGTGACTGGCGTGAGCTCCCCACCAAGTTCCTCCAAAAACCTATAAAACAATGGCTCTGAACCAATTTTAGAGCTGCAGAACCCACAAAGTGGCAGAGGGAAGCAGGG
>CM053624.1:258633805-258654926 GCA_028646595.1 Phalanger gymnotis
AGTCTTTCACAACATGAGTGTTGTGGAAGGGTTATACATAATGTTACGCATGTGGCCCATGTTGAATTGCTTGACTTCTTAGGGAGGGTGGATGGGAAGGGAAGAGGGGAGGGAATTTGGAACTCAAGGTTTTAAAAAAATTGATGTTCAAAAGTAAAAAAGTTTTTTTTTCATGCAACTAGAAAATAAGATGCACAGGCAATGGGGCATAGAGATTTATCTTGCCCTACAAAAAAGGAAGGGAAAGGGGGAGGGGAGGGGAATGGGGTGACGGAGAGGAGGGCAGACTGCGGAACAGGGCAACCAGAGTGTACGCCATCTTGGAGTGGGGCGGGGAGAGGAAATGGGGAGAAAATTTGTAATTCAAATGCCTGTGAAAATCAATGCTGAAAACCAAACATGTCAAAAATAAATTTAAAAAATAATTTAAAAAAAATGAAATACTTTATGATGACTTGAGAGCTGTGGTTTTGAATAAACCCAAAGCAAGCCTTAATCTTGGGTATAGTTTTCACCAGCCCACCATAGAGGAGGGGCTGAGGGACCACACATGGTTTTTAATATATGAGTAATCTAAATTTTTGTAAAACAACTCACATTTAAGATATGAGAGCCACTATTTGGCAGACCATTATGAAGTTTTAAAAAAGTAAATATTGACTTTATACTTTCAATTTTTTTTATTAATTTTGGCTTTTGTCTATCTGATACAGCTCATGAGCAGGAGCAGAGTAATTATTGATCCCTAAAATGGAGTCAGGACATCTGTTCAATCCAGTAAAGATTTGAAAGTAGGACTCCTTCTGCATTACTATTTAAACCAAGCTTTGAACCTATGTGGTTTTTACATGCAACTTAACTCATTATACCTATATACCTCTATGAAGAGAAGAACTTGCTGGTGTTAAAATATAAGCATTTATGAAAAAGTAACATTGTGTTCCCTGTTGCCAATACCGCCTCCCATTTCCAGAGATTTATATACTATTCTACTAACACTTGCTGCCCTGCCTAATCTTAATCCAAATTGTTTTGCTACTATATTATGAAGCCTGGTCCCAAATGTGCCCATGCATTGTAATTCTGCTGTTAAGTGCCTTATGACCCATTTCAGGGCCATATTTTACAGACTGCTGAAGTCCCATTCAACTTAATTCAATTCAGCAAACATCTATTAAGTGCCTACTAGATACACAAAGTAGAGCTAGGCTCTATAGAAGGAAAATCAAGAAAGGAACAATCCCTCTCATCAGGAAGCTAACAATCTACTAGGAGGAGTCAACAAGAATGCAGATAAGTCAACATAAAGAATATATAAAGTGATTTCAATAGGAGAAAGTGCTAATAACTGGTGAGTATTGGGAAATGCCTTGGGTAGATATTGGTTTTGTCTTTCTTTATATGCCCAGCACTCAGCACAGTGCCTGGCTCACAGTAAGTGCTTAATAATTGCTTGTTGACTGACTTGCAGAAGGTGGCAACTGAGCTGTCCTTTGCAGGAAGCCAGAGATATTAGAAGTGGACAGGGCTGCCACCATCAGTCTAGAGCAGGGCTGCTCGGTCAGCTGTGATGAGAAGAGATGTTTACTCCTATTGTTATAATAGGACTTAGTGCCTGCCCTGCACGTTCAAGATGGGAATTAGTACACATTACTTACGTTTAGAACCTTCTGTAGGCTAAAATTGGACAGTTTTATGGGGAATTCCCTATGGAAGTGTTCCTCCTGGTTAGGATAGAATCATTAAATAAAACCTCACAAAAAGCGCTGTTGAATTAAAGAGATAAATATAATACAGACTCTTAAGAGAAGGCTTTTGTAAGTTTTGGAACACTGACCTTCAAATATTTTCATGGAGCTAATTATTCCTAAGGGTCTCTTTCTTTTTTTCCTAGTGTTTTGTATGAAAATCATGTGTGCCCCAAAGGTCATCGTCTCAAAAATATCTATATTGTTAACAAAGCTAGCTAGGCTTTATGTCTTTTGGTCATATTTTCATTTAACTGAAGGATGTAAATGAAAGATTAGAGTAGAGACATGGATGATGGACAGTGATTGGAGCTATTTTCTCCCTCCATTTGTAGGCCCATTAAGAGCTTTCTATTATCACATAACTAGAACAGATGTGCTTCCTTATTGTTATATAATAGCGCCCAACTTAAAGTCCATCAGTTGCCCCATCAACAAAATGAAATGCTACAGAGAGATAGTTTATATTTCCTAACCTCATAGAGTAATGAGAAGAAATTGAAGGCATAAAGAACTATAAGAGATACGGTAAACAAACGCATTTTTAATACAAAGAGATATGCATATACATAGAGAGAAAGACAAAAGAAGAAGATGAAATATATTAAAGCAATTTGGGTCCATTGTTTTCTCTTCCCACCCACCTCAAAGATTCTATTATAGTTGTTACTTCTCTGTTTTTCCTCTTGCTCTTCCAAAGTTTCTGTTACTTAAGCAGATGATGACACAGTAGATGAAGTAGAATTCAGGAAGAGCTGAGTTCAAATTCAGCCTCAAACATCTGTGTGACCCTGAATAAATCACTTAACCTCAGTTTGCCTCAATTTACTCAAATGTAAAATTAGGACAATAATAGCAGCTATCTTTCAAATAGTTGAGTCTCAAGTGAGATAATATTGTTAAAAATGCTTAAAACAGTACCCGCTACATAGCTGGTCCTATAGAAATGTTTTTTTTCTCCTCCCTTACCTTCTCCTTCTCTAATGTTTTTATTATCAGAACAGAGAGTCATAAAATGGAAGTGGAGGGTTTGAGCTTGTTTAGGTAATCTTCAAGGATGGAATCACTCAGAAAGCAGATGAACCTGTTGGTATAAAGTATTTAGGGAAGTATGATATGCCAGAAGGGGTTACTATCATTGAATTCAGCTTGCACTTTTTAAGGATGCACTATGGTTAAAACCCTGTACTGGGCACTGAGGCTACTCTGATAACGCGGCAAGAGTCTGTGGTTTCATTGTAGAAATAAGAGCATAGAAGATTTATCCAAGAAGAGGAACCAGCCATTTGTATCTTAAGCACTCTGCATGTGGAAAGTGCTCAATAAATGCTACATTGATTCATTTATTCATTCAATGTAGATTTATAAGATTTGTGACAACAGATTTTTTCCCTAAGGGAGTTGTGGGGCTCTACAGATAAATTATTTGTCCTGAGGTCACAGAGTTATTAAATGTTAGATCAAGGAGTCCATGGAGAGATTTCAGGGGGTCCATGAACTTAGGAAAAAAATCTTCGCTTTCACTAACCTTTAATTTCCTTTGTAAATATTTAGTTTATTCATATGTATCCAGAGGAAGAAGTGATAAATAGAAGTATGTATAGAATAATTTGCATATATGTAAATATATATACATGCACATATACACATCTATCTACCTACCTACCTATCTATCATACACATATACACATCTATTTGTGTCTAATGGTAGCCATCTTTGTGGGGGTAGTTGGGGGAAGAAAAAAAGAAATTTACACGATAATTTTACTATACATCTAAAAGGAATAGGAAGTTGAACAAAAGAGATTTGCAGTTTTATGTAATATCATCCTTTTTAACTATATTATAGAAATGCTGGTTTTATTTGATAAATTAAAGATAAAATTAAAATTTTAAATTTTGAGATGTGGTCCATGTAGACCTATTACTGGTGTGTGCAAAAATTTTCTACACTGACCTGAATACTGAGGAGCACTTTAAAAAGATAATATGACTTAACTGGACCAAGCAGATAGTAGTTAACAAATTAATTAAAATATATAAAACTTCAGAGAAATAAAGCAAAAAATAACTATGTAAATACTGACTTAGAACCAGCAGCATTTTTAAAGAAATTTCAGCTGGGAAGCAACAATTCAGTATTGGTAGGATGGTCCCTATCACTATGAGGCCACACACCCAGTATCATTGGGCTCATGACACAAGAAATCTTAAGAACTCCTCTGTTGGAGGCAGCATTTGAATTTAGGTCTTCTTGACTTCAATCCCAGCCCTCTATTCACTAAGCCAAGCTACCTCAGACAAAGAAAACAAAAACAAACCAAAACAAAAAAACTCTCTCCAGGAGCTTACATCATACTTGACATTGATATTCTCTGATAAGATTGTATTAATAATAGTCACATTTACAAAGCTCATTTTGATTTATAAAATTATTTCCTTTCATTATTAAGTATTAAAGCTAATTGTTATGATTTTAATGTAATGCAATATAATATAAGAAAATAATAAATGGGAAGAAAAATCAGAACATGAAAAAAGTCAATGTTGAGTGAGCATTATTGGTAATTGAGAAATAGTTACCTTCCAGATCTCAATAAAATCAAGATTATAGCAGTGATGTACTCTCAGCTTACTATTTTTTTTTGACATTGTGCTAGAAATGCCATCACTTTTTAAAAACTGGATATGTGAGTCTACTGATATTGATAGCATGTACTGAGGAGCATTTTGTGCATCTTACTGTTTTAGTCAGTTGCCTGTGCACTGAAAGGTTAATGATTTGTCTAGAGTCACAAAGCCAGGGTCTGTCAAGGGTTGGACTTGAAGTCAGGTTTTTTTCCTGAATCTGAAGTCATAGATCTGTCCACTAAGCCAGGCTGTTTCTCTGCTGTAATAAGGTAAAAATAATAAATGTAATGAGCATTGGCAAAGAAGCAAAATAATCTCTGATTACATCTAATATGATCACTTACATAGAAAACCCTGGAGAATCAATAAAGGAATATTTCATAGCTTCAGCAAAGCAGCAGGATACAAAATAAATACAAAATAAATCCACACAAAGAGTTTCTATATTTTCTCAACAAAATTCAGGAAGAGAAGATAGAGAAATTCCCAGAAAATATTGAGAAAATGCCTAGACTATTTGAGAGCCAATTTACAAGGACACAAAAGGAACTTTTATAAATTTATCTATAAAACAAAACATACAAACATAAAAGGAGACCTGAATTGAAGAGCTAGTCAGCAGCTGGGAATGGACCATGCTGATATAATAGAACATGATGCAACCTAAAGGAAACTACAGATTTATTACTATGCTAATCCAATTACCAATTACTATAGAATTAGACAAAATAAGAAAAGTCCAAAGGGAGCTAAAAAAGGATCAAGAATCTCAAGGCAAATGATGAGGAACAAGTAGAAATGAAGGGAGCCTAGCATAACAGGATTCTAAGAAATAATACAAAGCCATAGTTATCCAAATTGATATTGGTTAAAAATAAGAAAGTAGAACAGTAGAACAGACAAAATAAGCAAGACCAAGAAGTAAATGAAAAAAAATAGCTTAGTGTTTAATGAACTCAAGAACACACAGCGGTTGCAAAACTTTATTTCTATAGTAATTCTAAGAAAACTAGAAAACTGCAGCAACAAGCACTTTTAGATTGGGGTTCTTAACCTTGAGTTCGCCCCCCAAAGGGTTCAGTGAACAAATTACATTAAAAATACAACATATAACCAAGAGTAAGAAAAAATGCAGGTCAAAACATCCCAGAGGTATCGCTCTACAACGTTAGAGTCACTATAGGAAGACAGAAAACCTAATTTATTCACTGCTGTTGGAGTTATGAACTAGTCCAATAATTCTCGGGGGAAAGGAAGAATTAAGAGAGAAAAGCTACTAAACTTTGTTTCATTTGATCACTACTGGGCTTATACACTAAAAAGATAAATGACAATAAGTTTCCTTACGAATTAAAAGTTATGTCAGAAACAGATGTTCAAAAGTAAAAAAGTTTTTTTTTTTTCATGCAACTAGAAAATAAGATGCACAGGCAATGGGGCATATAGATTTATCTTGCCCTACAAGAAAGGAAGGGAAAGGGGGATGGGAGGGGAATGGGGTGATGGAGGGGAGGGCAGACTGGGGAGCAGGACAACCAGAGCGTATGCCATCTTGGAGTGGGGGTGAGGGGGAGGAAATGGGGAGAAAATTTGTAATTCAAATGCCTGTGAAAATCAATGCTGAAAACCAAACATATTAAAAATAAATTACAAAAAAATTCCTTGGACACATACGAAAAAAAAAGTTATGCCAGTAGTTTTGGAAGGTAAAAACAACAACTACCACCCACCACAACAACAATAACAAATGAGGGATAGTGGGAATTCATAGATTGAGGAATGGTTCTGAAAGAAGAGTGTAATGACTTATTATTGCACTATAAGGAATAAAAAAATGAAGAATTCAGAGAAATATGCAATAACTTGTATGAACTAATAGAGAATCAAAAGAACAGTAAAAATGACTGTAATATAAATGAAGCCAACACCAAAAGGTAACACTATTAAGGTCAAATATTATTATATCAATGCTGTTTTCAGATTACTGAGGTCAAAACACACATCTTTCCTTTCTGTTAAAGAATGATAAACTGTCCAAAAAGCATTACAAAATATAAAAAAAAGATACGAATGACTGTTCCAAATCACTAAGAGTAAAGCCAATGCAAATTAAAACTATGCTGAGGTATTCACCTCAATCTCAGGAAACTGACAAAGATGACAAAAGAGAAATATTGTTGGAGGGGTTCTGCGAAGGCAGGAGCATGAATGCATCATTGGTAAAACTTGTATTGGTCCAATTGTTCTGAAAAACAATTTGGAATTATGTGAGAAAAGTCAATAAATGGTTCATGCCCTCTGACCTAGAGATCTCTCTTCTGAGACTATAGACCAAGGAAGTCAAAGGCAGAAAGAAAGATCTCACATATAACAAAATATTCAATGAACAGTAAACCATAAAAATAAGAAGTGATTTGTACTGGGAGCTATCATTGCTATATTAGATTTTTTTAAAAGTAAGAATGTATTGAAAGTAAGATAGATTGTTTGACGAGTGACTAGTAAATAAAAACAAAAAACGTGTTGATGAAATATTTAAAATATTAAATTTTAAAAAGGGAAAAATGTAATTGTGTTTCACAATCTAAATCTAAATCAAAATATAAAACTTAAAAAACAAAGCCATTGTATTCTTTTTCATTGAATTTCCAATTTGCCAACGTCAGGGACAGCATTTAGTTGTCAACAATGAAAATAAATGTAGTTGTTATCTGGGTTCTTAGAAAGATTGTGAGAACCAGTTATGGACTTTCCATCATGTCATGGTGGGTCACATATACAAGTTGGAGTTGCATCCCACCTATGACACTTTCTTTGACCATGGGCAAATCACTTAGTCTGCACTTCTGCTTTTCCATATATTAATTGAAGATAATACCTATGTTATCTACCCCCAAAATTTCTTATGTTTCTGAGGAACATATAAGATTAAATAAAGACATTTGCATATATTAAAGCAGTTACATAAGCATTAGCTATTATTACTCCTAATTATCTGATAAAACACATGGATAAAATTACCAAAGCATAAACAATGACTTCAAATTCTGTGATTTGAAAGAAAATTTTTTTAGAAAAAAAACTTGTGACTTCATTGGTACAGGATACACCCAGTGAAGAAACTCCATTTACTATTACAGATCACCAGTTAAAATGAAGTGATTGAAAAAAGTATTTATTAAGTGCTTACTTCATACCACATACTATTCTAAAGCTCTTCTTCAACTTGGAGGCTTGGGAATTTGCCTACAGCATTTAAAAATATAAAGTAATTTGTCCAGGGTCACACAGTATGTGTCAGAAGAGGGACTTGAATACAAGTTTTCCTGACCACATTTTATCTTTTTGAAATGACACAGAAAGAAATTTAGTTTTGGGAACAACCTATTTACCCAATGGCATGAGAATACAACCTAATAGACGATCTAGCTATGAGGAGAGATCTTAACGACTCATTAATACACAAAAAAATCTCTTTTAGAGGCAGCTAGGTAGTGCAGTGGGGAGAACACTGGCCCTGGAGTCTAGAGGACATGAATTCAAATTTGATCTTAGGCACTACCTGTGTGACCCTGAACAAGTCACTTGACCCCATTGCCTAAAATAAATAATAATTTCTTTCAACCTTAATGTTCTACTTATTAATCAAAGCTCCAGAATCTTACCAACAACATCTAGGTGAAGGAAGGCTATGAAAAATGGTAAATACGGTGCCATTTATAAATACAATAGGACAATATCTGAACAAGTAAAGAGGGAGGGAGAGGAATACCTATTATATGTTTTACTTTCAACAATCCACAACGAATCAAAAATTTATGGGAAGCCACACTCCTTGAATTATTTTACTTACAGATCTTTTCCTCTGCCAAATTCGTCATGAACTTCAATGAATAATGCTATCCAATTCAACTCAACTCAATTCAACAAACACATTATTAAGTGCTTTCTGTGTAAACATCACGATGTCAAGTGGTAGTGCTAAAAAAAAAGAAAAAACAAAGCCAGAACCAAAAAAAAAAGAACCCCTACTTTCCAAATACTCTTATTTTTTTCCTACTGGTGATAGGGTGGGGTAACAATATGTCTATGTATGTCAATACGATGTACATATAAAGTAATATAAAGAGGGTGAGAATGCTGACAACAGGAAATGATAAAAAAAAAAAAACAAGGCCTGGTACAGAATATGTCATCTGTGCTGTGCATCAAAAAATTTCAGACATAGGGACATCCTGTACAAAGATGGAGAGGTGAGAGATGAAATATTTTGTATGGGTAACAGCTAGCAGTTCAGTTTGGTAGAAACAGAGAGCATATGAAGATAAAAAGAATTGTGTATTGAAAAGTAGGTGAAAGCCATATTACAGATGGCCTTGAACACCATCACTGGGGCTTTTGTAACCCACAGAACAAGGCAAGGAATTGTCACTAACTTAATGACTAGTTGGATAGCAAGCACTTATGAAGCATTGTGCTAATAAGCACTGGGGATATAAAGAAAGGCGAAAACAATTCCTCCGCTCATGGAACATGCATTCTAAATTGAATAACTTGGGCCATATCACCAACCTTTGGTATTCTCAGTGTCTTCATTTGTTAAATGAAGGGGTTGAATTAAATGAACTCTATGATCCCTTGAAATTTTATGATCCAAGAAGATTTACTTTTCCCCATTACCTTTCTATGTAAGAGAAAGGCCCAGCCTTGGAACCAGGAACATCTTGGTTCAAGTCCTTTCTTGGTCCCATACTAGCTATGTGACTCCACTAGCCAAAAAACAAAAAAAAAAACCCAGATAACGCTCTAAGACTGCACAGATCTGCATCCGTACAGGGAGTTCCCGTGCCAGGAATTCCTAATACTGATGAAATTATGGCTCAGGAATTTAAAAAAAAAAGTCCCTGGCCAAAAAACCCCTTTACCCTGGAGCTCAGAAATTTGCATTCACAAAGTTAGTTTAGCTTAGGTTTTGTCTGTATAAAAGCTGCAGGGACTATTAACTGGATTTTACTGAGTTTGCTGAAGACATTTTCCAATCTGCACTGAAGCTCTCAATTGATTCAAGACTCCCAATTGCATATTCTATATAGTTCTTTTTGCAGACTACCCCCTCCTTCCCAATGCCAGAGGGAATAGTTATCAATGTTAATGGTATTTCTAGGCATGGAGGAAATGCAGGCTACACAACAGGGATTTTTGCTAGGGAGAGATGTATGTGAATGTAAGGAAACTTACTACAAATGTTCACTATCCACAGGATTTACAAACAGGTTTCTATAACTGTAAATCTTGAAGAAACTAGAGGCCTCCAAATGAGATTTGTCCTGATCAGGGGCACTGTAGATTACAGAATGGTGTATGTAGTATGTAGCATTGCAAGGTGATTAAAAAAATTAGTTCTTGCAATAAGAAATCATATTCCTTAAAACTGAGGTAGTCCACACAGTCAAATGGAAATTGTGACTTAAGGCAATTATTTAAGTCAAGTCAATTCAATCAACGAATATCTGTTTAGTGCCTACTTAATAGAGCCAGAGAAAGAGAGATTTTGAGGGTAGAGGAAATAAAAGGAAGAAAGAGAAAGAAGGACAAGAGGGAGGGAGGGAGGGAAGAAGGAAGCACAGAAGGGAGAGCAAGCATTTATAGGGCACTTACTTTGTGCCAGATACTGTGATTCACTTTGGGTATAAACAAACAAATAAGCAACACATTCTCTGCAGTCAAGAAACTTATATTCTAGCAAGAGAAGTCAATACATAAAGGAAAGCACCTAAATTTTAGTCAACAAGCAAAACTTAATTTAACCACCGATAAAATTCTTATATCCAATATCTGTAGGGAATTGATGCAAATATGTAACACTAAAGATGATTCCCCAAGAGATGTGGTCAAAGGATAAAAACATCGAAAAGAATTGAAAATTATAAAGGACTATATGAAGACAGGCTAAAAGTCACTACTAGCGAATGAAATGCAAATCAAAATAACTGAGGTTTCACCTTATACCCTAAAAATTGGAAAAGACGAAAAAAGCAGGAACAGTCAGGTTTAGATTAATGAATGTAGACAGGCACTCTAATATGCTGTTGGCAAAATTGCGAATTGATCCAATGATTCTGGATATCAATTTGGAATTATGCAAGAAAAGGAAATAAATAATTCACATCCTTTAGTCAAAGATACAAACCAATGTATATGAAAGATATATCCAAATTTTCTTAGTAAAACAGTTTGTGGCAGCAAAGAACTGGAAAGAAAATGAGCCCCTATTAATAGGGGAATGGATGAAAAACCTTGGGTGAAGGCAATCAAACATTACTCCACTTTTAGAAAGGATGAATTTGATGAAATGAGAGAAACAAGGGAAGGTATCTGACTGAAGGCAGAATGAAGTAAGTAGGACAGAACAAGTCACCTATGACTATAACAATGGGGAAAATGACTAGAGGAGACAGACTGTTAAGTGAAAATCCTATGATAGTCCATGAGATGGATAATGAAAAAATTCCCTTATGAAAGCAGTTTCTAGGACAGTTTTACATACACGACCACTTCATTGGATATTTTGCTTAATTGTTTTTCTTTGTTACAAGAATTGATTCAATCATGGAAGAGTGGGTGGATTTTTTTTTACAAATGACTAGATTGTAAAAAACAAAAGGCATCACTAAAAGCTGCTGTAAATCATCAATTTTAACTTGTCATTTAATAATTATCGTAACAATCTATTAAGTGGCTTTATTACATTTCATCAATAATATTATCTTCCTTAACATTTTTTATAGAAAGGAAAAGAAATCTTTGAGTATCATCCTTTAATAGTAAATAAGGATTTTCTTTTCTTAATAAACTGGGAAATGGAAAACAAATACGTATAAGGTAATATGGACACAGGAATACAGAATCTCTAGTAGGAAGGGACCTTAGATGACTAGGTCATCTAGTCAAACTGTTGCCTGACAGACTACATAAGTGATCATCTAACCTTTGCCTGAAGACAATGAGGGTGGTAAGCTCTTTCCTTTTTGAAACAGCTCTAAATTTCATGAAGTTTTTCTTTACCTCAGTCCTACTATCCTTTTGAAACTTATACCCAGTGCTCTTAGGACTGCCCTCTGGTGCAAGTCCAAACTCCTTTCTGCATGACCTCTACATTAATGGCAAAAATTAATTTCCTAGGGATGAAGTTGAGATTAGTTTAAAAAATGTATTCCCCATTACACTTAAGTCTGTTCTAATGGATATTAAGCTCCTACCATATGTAAAACACTGCTAATTATTTGGGGGTAATACAAAGATAAATAAAACTTTGTATCTACCTTCAAGAAACATATAATCTGGTAAGAAGACATAATACAAAACAATTTTTCAAAGCAGAATAGGATATTTGAACAAAAGAGACACAAACAAGATTTTCTGCACAGTTAGAGAAGATAAGATTGTTTTAATCGGGGAAAAAGAAGACTTCCTGGAAGAGGCAGCATTTACATTAGGTCTTAAAGGATGGATTGGTTTACAATTATGGGTTGCAAGTTCTTAGAGACATTGGCTGCATTTGGTCTTTGTTCAGATTGCTTTGTTGGGATGTGAATTGTGGTAGGGCTTTTTTTAGTGGCATGATGGGGGTTATTTGCAAAATTCAGTCTCTTCTCAAATCCTGGTAGAGAATGGGTGGTTAAGGACAGAGTTGGGGATGGGGGCAATCCAGGCAGAGGGATGAGCAAAGGCACAGGGGCAGGAAATGATACGACATGGACAGTAAACAAGTCATTTACTACAGCTTGGGCATAGAGCAAATTGTGGGAAGCTGCATTAGACACAGTGGAAAGAAGGATTGGTGTCAAATTGTGAAGGGCCTTGAATGTTAGGTAAAGAAATTTGGATTTAATTGGTAAGTAATATAAAGCCACATGAGATATTTAAGAAGGATGAGTGATATCATTTGAACTGTAAATTAGGAATATTAATTTGACAGTAATGTGAAAGATGAATTAGAAGAGATAGAGAGAATGGAGGAAAAGAAACCATTTGGGGAGTACTTATAATAGTTGAGGGATAATGAAAAACTTTATCAAGTTGATGGTAGAAAGAAGAGAAAGGATGGAAAAGACAGAAGAGAAATATAGTTAAAATCACAGAATCTTATAACTGGGATGAAACGCGGAGGTATTTTACTCAACCCATAACTAAACAAGAATATCTTCTGCCACGTGTTCAAAAAGTGGTCACCCAACGTTTTCCTAACAACCTTAAGTGGGCGGCCTATTCTACTTCTGGATGGCTCTCATTTTTGGAAGTTGCATCACAGCAAAATTAATCTCTTTGTAAATTACCGAGGGAAATTGGAGGTAGAGTCTGAAAAAACTGAGTTTGTGAACATGGGTGACTGGAAAGAACACAAGATCGTAAATTTTGAAGTGGATGTGACCTTTGAGGTCACTCCATCCAACCCCTTCATTTTATAGTTGACGAAACAGTCCCAAAGAAGCCAAATAAAGAAAGGACTGCTTGAGTTTTTCCTTTGTATCCCCAGCTCCTAGCACATGACTGACACCTAATAGGCATTTAAATTCTTTTTGATGGACTGATTGGCCAGAATGACACAGGCAGTTATCAACAGTGGTGTGATTTGACTAACCGCCTCTACTCTTCTATCTGAAATTCCAGTGTTCTTCCCAGGATGTACCAAGATGGTGGCATCCTTGACTGAAATAGGAAAGTCAATAAGAACTTCACTTTGAGGAGAGAATCTGAAATGGATCATAGTCAGAGAGCACAGCCACCAACCTTTTCACAGCACTAAATTTTGACTTTCCCTTTTTCTTTAAAAGTTGTTCTGCAATAAATCTTCAGCAGCTGACTTTTATTGTTTATGAACAGAAAAAAATCATATTCCAAATATCATGGGCACCACCACCTTGGCAAGGGCAATTAGGAGTGATTCATTTCCCACTTCCAATCTTAAAAATACAATTAACTTATGTACTTCCATTTGTGTCTTATAAGCTAAATACCAATGGAGGGCTCTGAGGAGATCCATGCAGGGCCACGCTTTCATGTAAAGAGAGGAGATGGGGTCTTTTCTTTCCTAGGAGCGGGTTAATAGTCCCCTCTCTTAACTTCATCTGACCCAAAGTGCAGTGAGGGGAGTAAGATCTTGATGTTTAAAATAAAATAAATGCATCAAAATACAGGCAATAGGCTCATTAGTCCAGAATTTGACAGGTTGCTAAATGGTAACTCAGAATGAAGAGCTGCAAACATTCTATAATTAATTACCAAAACACGCACTGCCTGAGCTCAGACTGGAGAAAGTGCTGACAGAACAGAATTCGCATGCCAGTGCTCCCCCTGCCTCTCCCAATTTACAGGAGAATAGGAAATCATGAACAATTGATACACTCGGTTAGCTCCTATCATGGAGAGTGAGCTCCTATGTAGCCTTAGGGGTATCTTACACAGTTTAACACTGAAAATAAAAGGTAATGTTCTTGGCAAAGAGCTAGGGGGATTAAATTTGGGAGGCTTGAAGCAGCCTTGAATTGTAGTCAATAAAAAAAGGACCAAATAGTAATTTTGTAATTTAACTGTGCTGGTTATGCCCAATGAGTCAGACACTTGTGAAATAAACCATGTAAATAGAAAAATGGCTTAACTCTTTCTGTCTGTAGAAGTAGTGTTCATTCCCCTCCCATATGTGTTAGGGGTGCATTCTTTGATTTGACAAAATAATGTAATATCTTAGGTTCTAGCAATCTTTCACTTGAGACAACATTCCAGTAATGGAGCTGGTTTCCTTTGAGCTTTTTCTTAATATGGTCTGATTTCTCTGTAGGGATGATAATATCAGGAAATCTTATACACAACATGTTGCAAAATGGTTGTAGACACTTGAGTATGTGTGGTGAGTTGACAGAATGCTTACAGTCTTAAATCAAACTCTACAACCTGGAATTAAAGGCTCTCTACTCCCTGGTACCAAGCTCTTATTTAAGCTTACCCTATACTATTTTTTGCATGTTTTATCATCCAGCCAAAGTAAGTTTTGAGATTCTCTAGGTCTTTAGTCATATCATTTCTTCTGCCTAGAATACCCCCCAACCCCTTTCTTACTGTTAAAATCCCACTCTTCAAAGGCCAACAAAAAATGTCACCCCACCCCTTTATGAAATCTTTCATGACCACTACAGCTGAAAGTGATTCTTCCTACCTATGCATTCCCACAACACATTATTTATACCTTTTTATGGCCTTTTGATGGTAAAAGAGATTATGCTCTTTACTCTAGCATAATATACACAGACATTTCATTTCCCCCCACAAAGTTGTAAGCACATTAAGGGTAAGGATCATGCCTTATTATACAGCACCTAACACTGAGTCTTTCATAAAGGAGATAGGCACTTACTAAATTTTGGTCAATGCCAAGGAAAGCAAAAAAAAAGGAAGAAAAGGAAAACAAGAAAAGAAAGCAAGGGGGAAAATCTGAAAAGAGAAAGGGCAAGAAAGAAGTAGAGGGAAGGGGAAAGGAGAGGAGGCAGAAAAGGGAAGATGAGGCAAAAAGAGAAGGAAGGGAAGGAAAAGTGAGGGAAAAGGGAAGAGAGGAGGAGAGGCAGAAAACAGTCACCTATAAGCTTTTAATTCTGGAGAGAATCTCACAAAAATAGTGCCCTGGAAGCTCAATGCCTATTCTAGACAGATGGATCTTTCCTTAAGTGACAACCTCTCTGAAAATTCAATAAATATGTAAACAAATAAATAAATGGAAGAAACCAAATCTTGCCTAGGTCTCTTCTAGGGGCTAACTCCAGTGAAGGATGATGACAACTTTATAGCTGAAGCAAACTGAAGCCTATTTGAGTACAAGTGTAGTCAGAGTTCTATAATGTAGTTAAACAGACTTTGGGCTCTCCATTTAAAAAAAATATAAACATAAAATAATTTCCTTAGTGCTGTAAACCAGAAAATGGATTATGATCAATGTTAGCTTTGACAGAATATGAATGCCCCTGGCTTTTTACAAATGCATCTTCATTATTGCTTCATAGTGGTAAATTATTGAAATGATCACTTTGCTTATTAAATGAAGCTTCTGAGATTTCCATTCAAGCTTTTGAGATTTCCAGAAATGCTTACATTGCTGTGAGGGATGTGGATCATCATTTTACTTTTGTCCTGCCAAGTGGCACAATGGATAGAGCTCTGGGCCTGTATGTAGTCGTGAAGACCTGAGTTCAAATGTGACCTCAGACACTTACTAGCTGTGTGACACTGGGCAAGTCACTTAACTCTGTTTGTCTCAGTTTCCTTATCTGTAAAATGAATTGGAGAAGGAAATGGCAAACCACTTTAGTATGTTTGTCAAGAAAACCCCAAATGAGGTCATTGAAATGATTGAACAAAAAGAACTGGATATAGTGTGATCTGGGGGATGGAAAGTGGCAAACCTGAACTATTGTTTCATCTATTACAAAACTGGAATAATCATTCTAATTTCAGAACCCTTGTTGTCAGAACCCTGGGTAACTGGGGTGATCAAAGGTAAGAAGTCTAACCAGGAGTGCATGTGGAGGTTTACAATGGAGAGATCCCTCCCCTTTAAAACTCCAAATCCACCCAGATGATATAGATCTGCCTTTGGCCACTATCACTAGTGGTGTGGACCAGTTTACAAAATGTTTGCCTCACAAAATCCTTATGAAATAGATGATGAAAATATCATCATCCCCTTTTCTTGCATGAGGAAACTGAGACTCAGCAAGGTTAAGAGACCTGTTGATGATCACATACTTAGATGGTAATGAAGCTAGGTATTCAGTGCAGGTCTCCTAATAAACCTAGAGGTTTTCCCTTTGAACAGGATGCCTTCCTGAAAAGAGACCCCCCCCCCATAAAAGTCCTCAATTAACAGAAAGCATCCATCAGAGCAATAATTCATTTGGCAGCTCTCCTTGGTGCTGATACCTGTGATCCCTGCTTCAGTCTTTCTGCATGCCTGCAATCTTGTTGACCTTGGCTTAGCTGTCATCCAACTCTGCTCAAATGGCCTGAGCTAACCTGCTTGGCATTGTTGGTTCCAACACTAGCTGATACAACCTGGCTTCTTACTTTGCATGTAGTGAACAACTTAATAAATGCTTTTTCATCCATTCATTCTATTCTATTGGTCTTAATAGGTTTCACCTTCAATACAGACATTGTGAGGATACAGAGTCAGTTTTGAAATACTTTGGATAATGGATCATATTCTGAGTATACTCCACATATCTTACCAATTCCTATTAAGTGTCTTTTATCCACTTGGTATTAAGGAGTGGTTTGGATTAGTTCAGACTGGAATCAAGAGAATTGATGAGATAACTTCATAAGGTTTCTTCTAGAGAGGGAATTTTATAACTTATCTTTAGGCTGCTTCCAACTCAGTGTATTACCCTATCTATATCTTAATTTCTCCTTCCATAAAATGATAATGATACATGCCTTTTCTTAGATAACAGAGGTTTTGTGGAGATAAACATGATGAGAGATGTCAAAGTGTCCTATGTTTAGTACACATCCCAGGAATGAATACTGAAACAAATAAAAATTGAATTCTCACATACAGAAATTCTTTTACAAAACAGAGCAACGGAGTTATGTAAACTCTAACATTAATCGGCTTGGCTTCAAATAAGAGATGATTTTCTAGAGGGAACAAAGACTGGTTGTCTGAGGTCTTTCCTTTGCACCCTCTCTTTCTTTCTGGCTTCCAGACTAATAGCTCATTACAGAGATGACTGTCGAAAAAAAAAAAGTTACCTAGACATACAGGCCACTACCCAGGAAGAGCTAATTATTTGTATAAATCACAATGATCCAGCAGTTTCTGGCTACATTAACCATTTACCATCCCAATCATTTATAACCACATTACAATGTCAGTCATGGGGGGAGGGGGAGGGGGATATGATCCCTCAGTGATTTCTCCAAGTGAGGTCAGGCAACAAGTCCTTCCCATTCTGAATCCTAACACATCATCCCAAAGGCTTCTGTTCCCATAAGGGAAAAAAGAAAAATTCAACTATGGCAATAAATTGCCTGAGGCTCACAAATAAGCACGCCTATAGAGTGAGAACTGCACCCAAGTAGGTACCACCTCCACAAATTATGTTAAACCATATTGTCCTGAAGCTAGAAGTAGTGAGTCTCTTTCTCTCTACCTTGCAAACCACCAACGTATAATCCTGTCCCTTAATATCCTAAAGGGGCCAAAGCTCAAATATTTGTTGGAACTGAACTCCTAGGAGGCACAAACCATCACCACAGATATAGGAAGATACAGTAGGTCGACCACTGTTCAGTCACCTGGATTCATTCCCATCTGTATCAGACAGTCCTGTTTGTCCTTATTCTGTGAGGAGGCAGCATTTTAGAGTATAAACACTCCCATCTGGCATTGTTCTTGCACCTGATGATCTTGGGGTCACAAAATTTGAGAACTAAAATGAAGTAAGCCTAAGGAGTGCAAACTTACCCTGTCACTTGCCTTAGTTCAGATCTCAAAGGCCAAGAGTGAGTTTGGGAGCTTTCTTTGTTCTACTGAGAGTGCAGTACTTATGCTGTACTATTGCTTTTTTTTCTTTACAAAAACCAGAAAAACAATATGCTTTTCAAAATTCCCTAATGCCACAGAATATTACCCTTTAAAATGGACAAAATCTCCTAAGAGCAACCCAGTATCACATTCTTCACTTCTTTGGGGGCTGTGTAATGGAATCTATTAGTGTGGAACACAGGACTCAATTAATATCGCTGGCTGCCCTACCACTTTTTGCATGAGTGCAAGAAAATTCTGCTTAGTCGTTTTCCCTAGAATAAGGAATTGTGTATAATCATACCTTGTTTCACTTGTTCCTCATTCTAAGGATTACAATGCAAAATAGTAGTACGAGGATGGTTCTTTGTGTGGGGGGGGAAGGGTGTCATTAAGCTGGTCCTGTCCAGTAATCATCCAAAAGGAAGGGAGTTGGCCACTGAAGTCATGGTACAGTGAAAAACCACTGTGTTTGGAGGTAACTACAAGTCACCTCATCATTTCCCTTATGTCATGGTCCTCTTTGAAAATGAAGGACAAACACAACCTGTGACTAGTCTCAGCTGCCTGAATGGAGACCCAGCCAGTTGGGTGACTCAGCTCATCCTCTCCCACTGCCTCTCCTTCTCTTCTCAAAAGGAAGGTAAATTTTGATGGCTGGAAGCTGCCCACTTAACTTGGGGTTTACTGGCTAGATTCCTTCCTTCCTTTCCTTCCTTTCTTCCTTCCTTCCCAAAGACCAAACCTTAAACTAACTTTACTCTGGAGCTCACATATTGGACCACAATAGGTCCCTGCCCAAGCTCCACTTAATGGCCATATTTTGGGCCCTCCTGGCTCAGAGTGAATGTCAATAGTAACTACTTCTCTTTTGACCAGCAACCCTTAGGGTCTTCTTCCCCTCTCAGTTTGATTTTTTTAATTAAAAGCTGGTCCTGTCCAGTAACCATTCACTCACTTCTTAAAGAGGCCTATTCATTGAATTGGTGTTACCTCACTCAAAATGAGAATCTGAAAAGGCCTTAGCCTAAAAGGGCCAGGGTCTCCCATTGCATCCTGGGCCATCTCCAGTCCTCCTAATGAATATGTTGCCACTGGACCCATATGGCTCTGGAGGAGAAAGCCAGGCTGGTGACCATGCATAGCCCTCTCTCACTCAAATCAAAGTCGACTGCAAATCATGTCATCATTTCCTTGATGTCATGGTCCTCTTTGAAAACGAAGGACAAACACAACCAAACAATACCCAGAGGACCTAGGTATAAATACTGGCTCTGCTACTTATTATTTCTGTGACTCTGAGAAAGTTTACTTAATCTTGCTGGGCCTCAGTTTCTTTCTTTGTTAAGTGAAAGCTTGAACTAGAAGATGTCCAACATCCTTTTCTGACTCCAAATGTATGACCCAGAACCTCAGTTGGTGATTTATTTCAGGTGCTTTTTCCCCCCATCACACACAAAAGAATTGAGGCAATCTTCCTTGGTCCTTCTAGACGATGATGATCCCTACCTGGCTCTGATATTCTGTAGGAAAAAATTGTCCGTATAGAAATCTAACAATCACATACTTTCTTCTGCTGACATTTAACTTGCCCTGTGCATTTGTTTTGTCAACTCTGCTACAATATGTTTTAAGGGCAAAGTCAATCTTCTGCCTTGCCTCAGATGCCCACAAGGTGTTTAGCCTACAGCTGGCAAAAATTACTTGTTGACTAACTGAATTTTTTAAAAATTACTTTTACTGCACATGTATTGTATTTTTAGCTTTAGTTCTTGGTAGGTAAACTTAGCCAAAGTGTTAGCTACATCTTAACATTTCCTGGCTATTACTTGCCATTTGCAGGGATCCTGCCATCCAACAAAGAAAGACTGAACAAGATTAGATATATTGCCCTTGTAGCTTGGTCACTAGCTAGTTTGACTAACGTGTAAACCCTCGAATTCTCCATTTTTTTTACCAGTAAAATCCTAAATATTCAATAAGATTACTGTGAGGGTTAAACGAATACTTTTGAGAACTCTTTGAAAAAGCTACCAGTCCCATACAATGCAAAGAAATGTAGGGCATTTAACCCAGTTTTCTCACTTTCTATCTTTTAGGGTTTTAATGGCTTCAGAAAACAAAAGGATACTAAGGCTGTGAAGATTTACCTGAAAATTCAATACCAAACTTCTAGGCAAAAAGAAAAAGACATCCAATTTTCCCATCCACATTTTTTTGTTTATATCTAGATGTATGATATGATGAAGCTATCATCTTTTCTAAATATATTTCATAGATACAAATATGTAAAGGTGAGAGAGGCAAACTTGGTAGTAGCAGATGCCCTCTTGGACCTAAGCACCTCCTCTACTCCCTCCTGTCAAGTGCAAGCCACAAGCTGAGAGAGGAGCTCAGGTGAGATATTACAAATATAAAATCATGAGATTGATTTTCATCTTCAGTTGATGGAAACCAGTCTCATGACTTTATAGCCAGATGTCCCTTAAATATATGAGCCTTTTTTAAAAAAATATACTATATTTGAGGATCCCCTTTTCTTAAATATAAACAGTATATTTGTCTTTCTTCCTTTTCTCAAGTCAAGAGATCACCTGTCACATTGTGATGTCACCTAACCTCTTCAGAATGAAGGATGAACAACAAAAACCCCACACTGGAGACCTGACTTTTAGGAACAGTCCAATGTATGTTTTGTAAAAATTCAGTGCATCATCACCACACTGCCACTACCACCACCAGCATTACAAGCACTAGCACCAGTACCACAACCAGTACCAGCACCACCAATATAACTATCACCATCACCATCATTGTCATCACCACAATAGCAGTAACAATATTATCAGCTAGTTTTCATATAGAACACTTCAAGAATTGCAAAGTGCTTTACAAATATCACATTTGATCTTCTTAACTCTGGGAAGCAGTGGCTATTATTGTCCCCACTTAATATATGAGTAAATTGAAGCACAGGTTAAGTGACTTTCTCAGGGCCACTCAGCTAGTAGGTATAAGAGTCTGGATTTGGGGGCGGAGCCAAGATGGCGACTGGAAAGCAGTAACTGGTGTGAGCTCCCCTCCAAGTCCCTCCAAAAACCTATGAAAAAATGGCTCTGAACCAATTCTAGAACTACAGAACCCACAAAGGGGCAGAGGGAAGCAG
>CM053624.1:258655426-258725258 GCA_028646595.1 Phalanger gymnotis
AGAGAAGAGGGCAGACTGGGGAACGGGGCAACCAGAGTGTACGCCATCTTGGGGGGGGGTGGAAATGTGGAGAAAAATCTGTAATTCAAACGCATGTGAAAATTAATGCTGAAAACTAAAGATGTTAATAAAAAAAAAAATAGTCTGGATTTGAACTCAGTTTTTCCTGACTCCAGGTCCAGCACATTATCCACTGTTTCGCCTAGGTGCATAATAAATGTTGTTGAATTGAATATCAATCATACTTCCTGACTCTGGACTAATAAAAAGAAGTCAGAGCCAAATAATCTAAAATGTTGGAGAAACCCTGAATCTTTAGTTTGATTTTGGAATACATTACCTGATTTACTGGCAGCAAATGTGCTTCCCTAATAATATTTCCTTTAGGTTA
Source organism: Phalanger gymnotis (assembly GCA_028646595.1). NCBI lineage: Eukaryota > Metazoa > Chordata > Mammalia > Diprotodontia > Phalangeridae > Phalanger > Phalanger gymnotis. The sequence goes on from CM053624.1 coordinate 258,655,818, forward strand.
ATGAAATTATTTTCAATCCCCTGAGCAGTCTGGTAGAAAGAGTGTAGGATTCAGTGTCAAAAGTATCTTTTATTAATGAGTTTTGCGATATTAGTCTAGTCAATCAAACCCATTCTACAGATGAAGAAAGTGAGATTAAGAAATGGGATAGGGAATGTACTGTCCTAGTTATTTAGAGATTTAATATCTGAAATAATCATGAAGCTGAGAAGCAAAGGGAGAAACAGCACAGTTGAAAAGCATGAGCAAATAACTAGTTTGATATCTGCTTCACACTTTTGAATCTCTAAACTTTTTCCATTTAATTTATCCTTTGTTCCTACACAATACCTCAAAATGTTGTAGTTTTACTCAAAGCACAATTTTAAAAAACACACACATACATTGTGCTATAGGACTTAATGCAGATCCCATCCTCCTCCTTTTTGCCTCTGTGGCTGATTTCTGCCTTTTCCCATTGATTTGCGGAATCCACAAGCCTGCCTAGAATGCCGGTGTTTGCTTGGGGTCACTGTGACTGCTTTAACTATCTCTCTATTGACAGGTCCCCTGCCCTCAAGTTTTGTGTCATCAGCAATGCCGTCACTTTGGGGTAAGCTGCACAAGCAGGTCACAGTGCACTTAGTCAACAAGGCTTGTTTCTGATGCCAGCCCTGGTGGCCTGAAACCAGTCCCATCTTAGCAGTCCCCTCTTGATCAGGAAAGAATGCTGGAACACAGAGGAAGAGAGGCTAGAGACCCCACTGCATTATACATGAAGATAATTGAGTCATAATCAGGGAGAGAAAAAAAACCAGGGTCCACACACGCGAAAAAAGAAAACAGACCATAATACTGTGGGGGGAGGGGAGTTGGAGGGATGTAGAGCAGAGCTGCACTGAGAGACAGTGTGATGTGAGAACCACCATGATGCGGAAACATTCACAGACCTTTGCCCCTATGAATCATGTATAGAGAAAACAGTTGAGCTCCTACAGATGTCAAATAACAAATAAAATTTCATGAATGGTAATGTTAGTCGAGATCCAGGAGAATAAGGCTGACCTTACAATATGGCTCACTAACAAAATTAGGTTATTTGTCTTTTAGTAGGAATTGCTGTTTATTTATTTATTTACTTTCAAGCAGGTACTTTAATAAGCCCAAAGGATAATGTACACTTTCATTTTATATTGCAGCTTAGAAGGAAATTGTGGAATGCCAGGACTGCACCTAAACAAACCATCCCAGAAAACTGGATGAATGAAAAAAGAAAAAATATTTTTTATTCTTTACTACATGCCAAGCACTATGCTAGGCATGGGGGAATACAAATTCAAGAAGGGTGCATTTTAATAGGGAAAGGCAACACGTATGGGAGAGATGGCTATGGAAGTCACAGGGCTGGTGAATGGAATAAGAGGACAGTCAGTTGCCACACCCTTTCCACAAACAATGGTAGTGTTGATTTTGTTACAGCTCCCAAAGCAAGAGATGGAAAAGTGTAGGGGAGAGTTGGGCACTTTCAATCAACAGTCAAGGAGAATCTAAAAAGACCTTATTATGTGCTGTACTAAGTACTGGGACTTGTATGGCAGCCGGTCAGAACATGGCTGTGGTGGAAGCACATGGTTGGGTGTTGGGCTCACCTGATACAGTGAGGTCTCACTAATCAAGATAGCTCTGGGGTAGGAGTTCCCAAAGCTCCTCCAGTGCATTGTCTAAGCCCTAAGGATCTACTGGAAGGGCAGAGGTGCAGCAGGAGTAGAAACAAATAGGTAAATCTTGTGATAAACAATAAATAGAAAGAACTACAAGAATAGACTACAAGTCAGGAGGGCTGGCTTCAAGTTTTACTTCTGCTACTGACTAGCTGTTAGATCTTGAACAAGTCTGGGACTGTTTCCTAGAGATAAATTGTTGGAGTTGGATTGGATGATCTCATAAGTCATCTTGCATCTTTAACAATCTAAGGTATAGAATATCCCAAAGGGCAAAACATTTCACCTTCTTACCAGCCTCTTAGAGAGAGTTGGGAAGGTTTTAAAACCTTTGGCTGCAAATGAAGTACATTTCCTCTTGTTCTACATTCATGTTAATGGAATGAGAGGTTGAATAAAGGCCCCATGTGGGAAATGAGTGATGGTGCCCCCATAAAGGCCAGGAATTGAGGATACTGCTCAGACTGAGATTGGACTAGATCACTAGAGAATCAATCGTGGTACAGGGAAAAGAGTAATGGACTTGGTGCTAGATGACTTGGTATGGAATCCTGGCTCCAATTCTTAATAGCCACATGATCAGGAATTCATCTCTTAGTTTTGATTTCTCCATTTATGAAGTGGAGGCTGATAATGCTAAGTACTACCAACTTTACAAAGTTCTTATGGGGAAAGCACTATGCAAACTTGAAGCAAAATATTGCCTTCTGTAAAGCATGTGAGGAAAATAAATGAATTGATATCTCTTAAATGGGAGTAGGACACAGAGGAAATTGGCAAAGATGGCAGAAATCAGAACAGCTAACACGAAAGGGGTGGTAGAAAGATAGACACACTAATAGAATTCTGGTCAAGGAATGAATTGGTTTGGCCATTTCAGAAAGCCATTTGGAATTAATCTTTGCTAAAAATTGATCCATGTCCATGCTCTTTGGCCTAGGGATATAAGCATATAGCCCTAAGTCACAAATAACAAAAAAGTAAGACCTATATGTACCACAATATTTGAAGCAGCATCTTTGTGATAGTAAAGAATTTGAAGTAAAGTAGATGTTCACCAATTGAGGAATGGCTAAACAAATTATGGTACATGAATACAATGGAATAAGACTGTGTTGTAATAAGTAGTGAATATGATAAAGACTGAGAAATATGGAAAGACTTCTAAGAACTGATATAGAGTGAAATTCAGTTATCCCTTTCACTTCTCGGGGGTTAGAGGCACAGCACCTCTGCAATCTGGAAAATCCACATAAAATTTTTTTGGTCCTCCCTTCATATCAGAGAAGTCTGATTTTTTTTCTTTTATGGGATATTTACAGTACCTTATTGTGAAATTTGGGTTAAGTATTTGGTGATAGGCTATATATATATAGTGTGTGTGTGTGTATATACATATATATGTATAGGTCAACGTTAAGTAAAAATATCATAACACAGTTTGTGCATTTCTAAGTTTGTAAACTTTTTCTGTGTTGTCTGCTGGCCTTCACGTGTCATCTGCAGCTTCCACAAAAAATCCCCCCAAATTCCCATTTAATTTTTTATGCCAACAATGGGGAAAGTTGTGATGTAGAAGGGATAACTATAATCAGAAACAGGGAAAAAAATAAAACATAATTGGAAGGAACAACAATGAAATTTTAGAAACCAAATACTTTGAAATTGTAATGATGAAATTAGGCACCAAGAAAGAGATATAATAACAACACAATATGCCACTTATGTAGCACCTACTGTGTACCAGGTGCTGTGCTAAAGACTTTATAAATATAATCTCATTTGAACTTCACGACAACACTGGGACACAGGTGCCAAACTTACTCCTATTTTACAGTTTAGGAAACTGAGGCAGACAGAAGTTCAGTGACTTGCCCAAGGTCACACAGCTATTAAGGGTCTGACTCCTGACCTAGCACTCCATCCACCGCACCTTCTAGTTATCACGAGGTAGCCTCCTCAACTACTTTGTAGAGGTGGGGTAGTATGGCTGTTGAAAAGTGCATCCAATGTCACCCTACCATGTCAACTCTCATTTTTTTAATGGGAAAAAAATCAATCAAAATTTATTTTCTAAAAATTGAAGCAGTCTTCATCTAGCATTCCTTTGCAAAGCATCTTCTATAGATTATTTCACTTACTCCTCCAGGAACTCTGAGAGGTTAATATCGGCTTTTGGCTGATCTCTAATTTTGTTGGTGACAGGGGGCTCCCCACTAGGAAATCACTTCTTCTAGTACAGATCGGCAACTTACAGTCTAGAGTTCTTTGAGGGCTCTTTGAGATTAAGTCACTTGTTTAGGGCCACACAACTAATATATGTCACAGGTAAAAGCTGAATTCTGGTATTCTAACTCCCATACCAGCTCTATATAAAGGTCCTCAAGCTGCAGCTGAGGTTGGTATTAATATCTGCATAATACAAATGAAGAAACTAAAGCTTACAGAGATAAAATGGCTTGCCCATGGGGACAGAGGCACCCCTTTCACCTATTCTGCAGGTATCATAAAACAGAACCTAAATCTCTTCTGTCCATAATACCAGTCTTCTTTATAATTCACTTAATTAACGAAGCTCTTATTAAGTTTCTAGTAATACCAAAGCAGGTGCTGTAGTAGGTTCGGGGAAGACAAAGACATAACTAAATCTTGCCCTCAACGAGTTTCCATTCTGAGGTAGAGGTGGACTAGAAAGGGGCGAGAGGGAGATTCAACACTTCTGGCAGGTAGATACTATACCTTACTTAAGTCAGGAACCCTAACTCTATTATTCAAGAATTAACAGTAACAGAAACCATTTTTTGGAAATGTCAAGAGAAACAAATCAGCACTGAAGCTTCAGCATAAACCTTGCATATAAGGCATTTTAGTAAAATTTACTTCATTCATGTTAGGAGGTTGAGAAAATAATTTAGTAAGACATAGGGTAACCTATTCCACAATTCGATTTTTGTGTTTGCAAATTTCTATGTTTAGCTAAAAGTAAAACCTTAGAACTAGAAAACTGATCATGTGTCTTAATTAAAAGCACCACACATCTGCCCTTTGTCCTTATCTCAATTTGATTCTGGATTGTTTAAATGCATCTAAAAATAATAGCTAGGATTTAGACAGCAATTCTAAGTTTGCAAAGTGCTTTATAGCTATTATCTCATATGAACCTCACAACAACCCTAGGAGGTGGTTATTATTCTCATCCCCATTTAACAGTGGAGGAAAATAAAACTGAGAAACATTTAGATGACTTTCCCAAGGTCGCACAGTAGCTAGTAAGTTTCTGAGGATGGATTTGAACTCAGATATTCCTGGCTCCAAGTGTAATGTACAGGGCATCCCACCATCTGCCTGTGTAGTCATAAGTTTTTTTATAGGATCTTTTTTAAAAGAGCCGATGATAATATGATGAATTATTAGAGATAGTGATATTAATATACTTTGTACCACCTAGCTGCTTCTCTAGCAGTGGGAATCATATCATGTTCCTTAAGCTAAAGTCATAAAGTTAAAGTCTTTTTTTCATAAATTTCAGTAGCTCCCTATTACTTTGAGGATCAGATATAAACTCATCTATGTGGCATTTAAGACCCCTCACCAAGGCTCTACCCTACCTATCTTTCTATCTAGCCTTATTATATATGAACATTACTCCCCTTCACATATTCTATAGAACAGCCAAAGTAATCTGGTTATTCCACACACATGGGCTTTATTCCATCCCCTAATTTTGTTGACTGTCCTTGTGGTTTTGCACAGGCTGGCCTCCATGCCTGGTCTGCACTCCTTTTCTTCCCTACTGCTTCTTAGAATCCTTAGTTTCTTTCAAAATACTTCTGAAATGTTAGCTCTTACATGAGCCATTTCCTGATCCCTCCAGCTGCAAGTTAGTACTTCTTCCCCCTTACTCTGCGTGTATGAACTCAGAACAACCAGGCGGTGCAGTGGATAGAGTACTGGCCTTGGTGTCAGGAAGACTCATCTTCCTATATTCAAACCCAGCCTCAAACACTTACTAGCTGTGTGACCCTGAGCAAGGCACTTAACCCTGTTTGCCTTAGTTTCCTCATCTGTAAAATGAGATGGAAAAGGAAATCACAAACAACTCTAGTATCTTTGCAAAGAAAACTTCAAATGGGGTTACAAAGAGTCAAATGCAACTGAACAACATAGTACACATGTATGTATGTGTATTCATGCATGCATGTGTGTCCATATATGTATATACCAATATATACCTATACTAGCATGTGTTCATACACATATGTGTTGTGTCCCTCAGAATGTAAGTTCCTATCACAGTAACAGCAATTTTTAATGATGATCATTTACAAAAGATTTTACTCTGATCAACAGAATGATTCAAAACAATTCAGAAGAACTCGTGAAGAAAATCACTATCCACCTCAAGAGAAGCGCTGAAATCCGAGTGCAAACTGAAATAGGATTTTCTCACTTTTTAAAAATAAAATGGCTAATATGAAAACATATTTTGTATAATTTTACATGTATATAGGTTTTGTTTGCCTTCTCAGTGAGTGGGGGAGGGTTAGGGGCAAGGAAAGAATTTGGAACTCAATTTTTAAAAATGCTAAAAATAAATACTTTTAAAAAAAGAACACAAGCTCCTTGAGGATAGGAATAGTTTCATTCCCTTCATGCCCCCACTCCTTCATATTCCCAGTTCTTGGCATACAGCCTGATGCATAGTAGAAATTTAATAAATGCTTACTAATCAATGAATTCATTATGAAAGAATCGCTATTTTTTTTAGTGTTATCTAAGATTTCTGACTTAATTGAATCTATTTGATTCAAAAAGCAAGAGCATTGTCGATCATAACGACGATGGTAAACAAGGGCTGCTTTTAGAATCAGGAGGGCCTTGGTTCCAGGCTTGCCTGAGCCAAAGGTGCTTAACTTTTCAGTTTACTCATCTGTAAAACAGGTACGATAGTGCCTGTAGCGTCTACCTCATAGTCTGAACGTGAAGAACAAATGACAATGTATGTAGACAAATATTAAAACATCATATGATCATCAGCTTTTATTAAGAAAACTTAATTGTAAAGAAAATCTCTATCTAGGCAGATGGGTGGCCCAGTGGTCACATCCCTAGACCTAGAGTCAGGAAAATCTAAGTTCAAATCGACCCTGAGACACTGATTACTACATACTTAGTTTTCCTCATCTGTAAAATTGGAATAATAATAGCCCTTACCTCCTAGGGTAATTGGGATGAAGGAAATGCAATATGACATGAAATAAAAGCAAATTAAATAATATCTGTAAAACCCTTTGAAAACCTTAAAGCACTATATAAATGATGGTTATTATTATTATATTTCTAAATGAAAAAATTTATTAAATATTAATATTCAAAGACAAGTTTCCATAGTTTCCAAAAAGGTCAGACTAGCAGCCAATCTTCAAGTTACAGAAACAGAGAAATATTTTCATCACCAGATTGCTAATGTTTTACCACTTCTATTTTTTATGCACTTCATTCATGGTGAATAGTGAAGGTAGCCATAGAAAATAAGAGGAAAAACTACCTCATAATCAATACCATCCCAAACACACACACACACACACACACACACACACACACACACACACACACACACACGGATGATCATTTCCTCTCTTGGACCACTTTATTTGTGGAACAGTGGAAAAAAGCACTTATTATGGCATCAGAGGACCTGGGTGCAACCCCACCTCATACACTTCCTATCTGTGCAACTTTGGGTAAATAAATTAACCTTTCTGGATCTCAGTTTCCTCATCTATAAAATGAGAGGACTACGTTGTTACTGATGGTCTTATGGCAGGGAATATTAAATCAAAAGGGTTAACAGTTGAATGTGAAGTCCTGCAAGTCTACAAAACAAAACATCACCAAAAAAAAAAATTGTCCAGACCATGATAAGAAGCAGCCTGTCAGTGGGTGAGAACATATCAGCTCTTAAGGCCCAGCAGCTGAATGCTTTAGTTTTCACTAAGATAGTTTGCATGTTACAAGAAGAATTCCAAGTTTTATAACATGCCAGTGAGCAGCAGCTTAATTAAAAAAGAGAAGAGTCTGAAAAAAAAGACATTAAAAAAAACACAACACAGCTTGTGTGTCTTCCAGCTAATTGAAGTTGCTACAAAAGCTGGGTAAAGACAAATTCAATACTGTGGAAATACCACCAGGGCTGGCACTTCAGTGTTCTCTGAAACCCTCCTTGTCTGTCTGATTAAAATTTCACTTGGCCTTTCTGTCCATAATAAAAGAAAGCTATTTGTGCCCAGAGCTGTTCAGCAGACAGCAGAGGCATGTTAAGTTTCAGGGCGTTTATTGAGTCTGTCAATGTTTCAGTGGTGATGGAAGCTGAGAAACGCAACATCAGCCTTTCTGCTATGGCAGAGTCAATGGGGTTAATGGTGGCAGGGAGTGTGATCATCTTATGACTAAGGCAGCTGTGTTAAAAAATGATGGATATGCCTTCTTTGTTTTCTTCTTCAGGAAAAAAAAAGTCTGAGCTGTCTTCCAAGATATTCAGTAAATGAACACTTTGTGAGCATGTGTATTCTTGGCACACATGACATTTGTGATTCATAATTTGATAAATCTAAGAAGAGCTAAGTGGATTCTGAAACTGATTCTTTCTATAGCTTCAGGACATAGACTTTAAATGTATACAATGTATGTAATTGAGAGGCAATCTGGAGTAGTGCTTGAATGGCCAGCCTGGGAGTCAGGAAGACCTGGGATCAAATTCTGCCTCTAAAGCTAGGTGACCACGGGGCTTGTCCCTTGACTTCTATGTGTCCCAGGCTACTCTTTAAATGACAGATAAGTGGCTGAGCAGTTAACTGTGTGACCGTAGGCAAGTCATTTAATCTTGAAGTGTCTATAAGCAACTATTTTAAATTAAAGATGAGTTGTCTTTTTGTGTAGCAAAAAGTATTTCCTCCAACAGGTGTATCAGGCAGGGCCATTAAAAAATTTGTGAATATTTATGCCTATGTGTTTGCACCCATACTAAAGGAAAAGAAAGTAAATGAATAAGGCAACACAGACCGGTAAGAAAACATGGTTTTTTTCTCTTTAAAAGATCAACTTTTCATTAGGCACTTTAGAAAGATCCATTAGCAAATGCCAGAACTATATGCATGTTTTAAAATCTGTATCTATACTAACATTTACATCCATATCTCTACATTTACACCTAATAAAAATTGCAGTAGGACCTTTGGGACATTCTGTCTTTCTTTCTGTCTGGCTATCTATCTATAGATCTATAAACATATGCTACATTTTCTGTTTACGATGGTATTTCTAAACATAACACATGATTTTTCTATTCACATTTATTCTAGGAAGGGAGGGGTGTGTGTGTGTGTGTATTTTGTGTCTCCCATAGGATGCTACAACCTGCTTGCTGCTTGGTCTGGCAACCCATTTGGTGATACCTTGATAATTTTGCCATTTAGAGCCCCCAAAGTCTAGAAGCTCTCAGATAAGGTTGATAATAGAGCAAATATCAAGTTGCCTCCCAATGGGCTAAGGTAAGCAAATAAACTAAATAATGGGTCCATTAGAGGGTATGATAAGAGTTTAAAATCTTGGCTTTTTGTTGTTATGTTTCTGCCTTTTTAAAAAAATGTGCATTTTAATTCCATAACATTCTTTATGTAACCTGAGTCCAGAAAATTCTAGTTGTAACTAGTCAGTTATTTGTAAAACAGTCAAATAACAAGGCAAGAAGAATTCCTTTTCAGGAGAATTTTCTTTAAAGACCAAGAAATCTCAGTAGTGATTAGAGAAGTTAGATCATAGTTCAGGGTAGAAAGGATGTGTTCTTTCCTAACCAGCTCAAAAGCATTCAGACAGACTCCTCTGTACAAGGTCAAACGTCTGTTACTTCCTACTTGCACTATTATAACATTCTGCTAACTGGTTTTCCTTACTTTAGTCTCTCTCCTCTACGATTCATCCTTCACATCCTTGCCAATCAATCACCACAGTGTACAGGTCTTACCATATTACTCCCATGCTCAGAACTCTCCAGAAGCTTCTCATTGCCCATGGACTGAAAGAAAACCTCCATATAGCCTGGTGTTCCATAACTTATCTCAAACCTACCACTTCGGCTTTATTTCACAGCGACATAGGCATATGCATTTAGATGTGGAAGGGTCCCTAGGGTATCTGAGCCACCTCCACATTCTAAAGATGAAGAAACTGAGGGAAAGGATACCAGGGAAGAAACCCAGGGAAGGGTAGTGAGTTGCCCAAGCTCTTTAGTGGCAGATCTCATGAACCCAAGTCATCTTAAAACAAACCCTGCCCTCTTTTCAGGCTACTCTCCTCATTTTACTCATTCTGTGTGCCAGCCAAATCAGTGGGTGTCCAATGTTTCCATACATCAGCATTGATCACAGAAGAGAAGGGTGGTTACCTGACCCATTGGCAAATGTGGAGCCCATAAGTTCTTCTACTTATGATAACATATTCTTGATAGCCAAATTACAACTTCATCCTATCAGTTTGCCAAGTCATTGACCTAAAGTAGGTCACTACTTGAACACCAGCTATGTTTAGTGTTGGCCATCCATCTAAGGATTGTGTACTGCTCATCACAAACAGAACTGGATGTGAGAGAGGATATTAGTACAAACTTATTGATACAAGTGTAAAGATAACTAAGAGCACATTCATGCTTTGTGGCAATCTAAGTACTTTGTAACAATAACGACAAAAATTTTACCAGGTGATAGACTGTGAGTGTCCATAGTTTACATTTGTCTGACGCTGCTCTTCACAGTTGGATGGATAAGCCACCCTCCCATACTAACCATCTCTTTTTGGCCCATCAAATTCAAAGAACTGATTTCCAGTGAGCATGGCAGTGCCTCCTTTGACCATTTCCATGGTCCTCCACTGCTACCTAAGAATACAAAACTAAAAATAAAAAATCAAAGTGAGGAGGAAAGATTTGAGAGCCTCATAAGGAACTCTAATAAATGTATTGAGTTCAGGTGATTCTTTGCTTTCATCCAGACATCAGAATCCCAATTGCGTTGTAAACCTTTTACTATCATAGTTTGGTTATCTGGACCAAAGTGAATACTTACATCAGAAGTGATCTTCTTAAAGCAAAAGTCTGACTATATCATTCCCTTAATAAATTCAAGTGGCTTCCTATTATGTCCAGGATCAAATAGAAACTCTTGCATTGGACTTTTAAAGGTCTTCATTCATAATCTGGCCTTTTCCTACTTTTCTAGTTCTCATATTTTATTCCCCTTTACATACTCAACAACCCAGTAGTCTATATAGATATATGTATAGAAACAGAGAGGAGAGAGGGGGGAGGGGAGAGAGGGAAAGGGAGAGAGAGAGAGAGAGAGAGAGAGAGAGAGAGAGAGAGAGAGAGAGAGAGAGAGAAGAATGAGAATGAGTACACTGTAGTTATTTGGATGGTTCTTCCATTAGAATTTGAACTCCTTGAGGGCCACGACCCTACTTTCATCTTTCTTTATATCTACAACAGTACCTTACAAGTAGTTAAGGATTTAATTAAATGTCCCTTAGCTGAAGGAATCCCTCTACTAACAAAGATCACAACCTGGCTATGACTTTGGTAGGCAGTTGTAAAAACTCATAACGTGATAACCAAATTGGTTATGAGCCATTCCTTATGTAAGAGATCAACTGAGTTGAATCTACCTGAAACCTTTCCAACTTAATGGGACTTTGCCAGAGACTGTGTTTCACTAGCACAGCATTTTATAAGCCAAGGTACTTCCACGTCATGATGAGACATTGAAAGAAGACTTTAGTAGAGGAACTCTACAATTCTGAACCCTAAAATTGAGTAAGTTCTGCTTCTCCATAGTTCCCACAGATAATCTAAGGTTACTCTGCCCCTGGCTGAGGTTCATCTATCACACTGTGTTCAGTTATGATTTAACTTGAAGGGGTAGAATGTTTTATTTTGTAATCAGCCACCTTATCCTCTTGCCAGTTCCCCTTTATGTGCTGTCTATTCTCATTAAAACATAAACTCCTAAAGTATGGGGACTGCCTTGTTTGTTTATATATGTATCCTCAGCTCAATAGCATAATGCTTAGAACATAGTAAACACTTAATAAATTCTCTCTCTCTCTCTCTCTCTCTCTCTCTCTCTCTCTCTCTCCCCGCTCTCCCTCTCTCTCAATCTCACTCTCACTCTCACTCTCTCCCCACTCCTTCCCCTTTCTCCCTCTTCCTTTCCCTCTCCTTCTCTCCCATCTATCCATCCATCCAACCATCCATTCGTCCATCCGTCCATCTGTCAAGAGGAGTTGTCTCGCTGAAAGCCAAACTCCTGGTCACTAGAGGTATTCAAACTGAGGCTGGTTAACTCTTTGTCACTAATACTATGGGATAGGTACTTTCATTTTACAGGAAGTTGGATTAGGTCAATAAGAGTTTATTAAGCTAGGCACAGAATACAAAGACATAAATGAAACAGAACAAGTCTTCAAGGAGTTTACATTCTTTAGGTAAAGACAACATGTACGCATAAAAGCGTATTCACAATATATATAACCAAAACACAATGATTTATTGGAGGCAGAGGGTGGCACTAGAAATCAGAGGGATAAGAAAAGGCCGTATGTAGGAAGTGGAACATTGAAGAGAACTGAATTTTGAAGGGATCTAGGGAGGCTGAGAGGCAGAGCTGAATATGAGCCATGAGAGAATATATTATGTGTATAGTGAACAGCGTGTGCAAAATCAGAGAGATGGAAGTTGGGATGTTGTATGTGAAGAATAGCAAGAAAGTCAGTTTGACTGGACCAAAGAATGCATGAAGGGGAGTAAGGCCAGGAATGTAAGTTGGAGCCAGGTCTTCTGATGCAGCATACTAGTGTGGGAAGAGGCTTGGATTCAGATTTAGAGGACCTGGGTTCATATCTCAGCTCTGCCAGAAAGTTAAACTAGATAACCTCTGATATCTCATGTAGCTCTATTTTATGGTCCTATGACCAAGCACACTATATAATTTCTGATAATAAAATGTGAGTTCAGAAAAAGAACCAAAATGACTTACAATTTTTACTTTTGAACCATCTACTTTAGAAATGAGAGATAGCAGAGCAGAAAAAAACCCAAACAACCAAAAACTGACTTCAGAAAGTTGCCACGACAAACATACTTTCTGGTGGCAGAGGATGGTGAATACGAAGCTTTATTTTCAGTGAGAAGGTAATTATTCCAGGTTTAAATCTATGGCCCTATGAGCCTATTATGGTATACATATAAGGTTACAATGGGAGAAAAAAGGCAGAAAAGTAAATAATTTGGAACTGCTCCATTCATTTGCCAATGCTGCAAATGCCCCAACCTCAGAGACCCCAGGACATTTATACCAAGCAAGAGACACACAATTAAGCAGCATCTCAAGCTAATACCCAAAAGGCTCTACATTTCATTCCAGTCAACTACTGCTGGGTTTTGGCACTATTTTCATTGTAAATATGAGTAATGTGGGCCCTTTAGTCACGATTAAGTAGTAATCTGGGGAAATCATCCACTTCCAATAATCTTATTCTCTAATTTAGGGCATTCTGAAACCACATAATGAATAATACTGTCGCCAGCTCTCCCATAATGACATATGACATATGTCTGCAATTGCTCTCTTCAAAACAAATCCAACTGTGTTGTTCCCCTTAGAAACTCCTACTTATTTATTAAGTTGGGTTCAACACTAAAAAGTACATTCATCTCTTTCAGAGATGAATTCATGACAGAAATCGAATTCCTGGCTTTGAAAGCAAGGAGAAGGCTCTGTCCCATATAAGCTGCATTGTGTTCTGTCTGCAAGCAGGTGATTAAGATGCTACGGAAATTCTAAAGCACATGGCCTGACTTACTCTAAAGTGCATTAAATAATTAGCTGCAGGGTTCAGGATATTATTCATATAAATATTTCTCAAGTTCAGAAAAAAACAACTTTTCTTTGCATTATATCCATGCATATAATATATGCATATAATATACATCTTAATTGGCTGACCCTCTCTATCTCAGGGGCAGTTGATGTTGCAACATTCACAGCTGAGGATGATTATAAAAGTTCCTAAATTTGCCTCCATTTCTCCTTATTATTTTTTTCCTAAATAGGTCAGAATGAAACGTCAACATTGTCCGAAGAATCTGTATCACGTCCATGATCTAAAGGATATTTCCCCTCTCCCCCAAATAGCATAATGATAGTATACTTTAACTATTATTCCAGTTGATTCTATCATTGTCTTTATTATTATTCTCTGATTTGGGGCATTCTGAAACCATACAAACAATATACTCCTTCCAAAAAAGACGAGCTAATCTCATTTCCAGTCTTTCTTGCTTCTTCTGGTACCCTGCCCACCCAACATCCTCTACCTTCATTATCAGTCTTCCTGCCTGTCTGCCTACAAATAAGAGAAACACAGAGAGAAGGACAGAGAGATGGAGACAGAATGAGACAGAGAGATAGAGGGAGTTAGAGACAGACTAAGATGGAGAAAGACACAGAGACAGTGATAGATGAAGACACACAGACAAAGAAACATCTTTCCTTACTACTCTCTCAAGCTAACATTTCCCCTCCTTTCATTTCTAAACTTGAGTCTTCTAAAAAGTTTATGTGGTCTACAACTCATAACTTCAGCCTCACACCATACATTAGCTTGATAATCTGCCTTTCTAGTCCATCCTTAATACCACTGCAAAACAATCCTCCTCACATACAGATCCACTCACATAGCTCAGAAATTTTCAATGTACCCCCATTATCTAACAAATTAAGTTTAAACTCCTTTTTTTGGCATTCAAGGCCCTCTATAATCTGACCCCAATCTACTCTTTCATCTTTATTTCACTGTATTTCCCCTTTGGGCATTCTCATCTCCCCAGCTCTCTCCGCCTATTTGCACTCCTCCTTCCTCCAAGCTTAGAATTCACTCTCTCATTCCATCTCTGCTGATGTTTTCCTCTTTATTTCTTGTGGCAGTTCTGCAGCAGAGATGCCATCACCTCCATGATGTTTTCTCTGGTCACCTAATTTAAAAGTGAAACCCTTTCCTTCAATGTTGCAGGCCATCCTTTTGGACTTGGCCTACATACTCCATCATCATCCAACTCGTAGCTTATTTTTCTCCTACTGTACTCTAAGTTCTTTGACTTGTATTTTGTTTCTTGAATGATGTGTAACACAAAAGAGCCACATTGTGCTTTTGGAAAGTGAAAAAAAATGAAAGTCAAATGTGCCCAGGGTCCTTCCAATTCTTTACCATGTGCCCAGATAAATGATAGAATGTAGGCACTGGAATTTTCTTTCCAACTAATATAGTAGCTAGAATGAGCAATAAATAGCATGTAGGGGTAGGCATGGGGGTTGTGTACTACTTGTTATATAGCAACCATTTACTATAATAGCACATTAGTCTAAGAGTCTATGTCTCTTTAATGAAATACTATTGTTTCCCAAGGTTTGTAGATTGTATTTTTTTCTCTGAAGGCTAAGTATAATTTTTCCATTTTTTCTTTAATAATAAATTGCAAGTGACTTACAGATGCCCAGATTTAGTGACACAATATTGAAAGTAGCACTTGGGCCAATAGCTTCTATTAAAAAGCACAAGCATTTCTTTGGACTCCCTTTGATTCAGGGAATACCATATAGCTACCACCCCTTGCCATTCCTTATTTTTGTCTCTGTCATTCATTAAGTAATAAATTTTAAAATTTAAGTTTAAATTGGAAAGTCAAGAGGCACTAAGAAAAGATGTAGAAAGAATTAATGGGAAATGGAGGTGGGAACTGAGAAAAATGAATTATAGTCAAAGGGTAGAGATCCATATCTTCTAGCAGAAAGAGGACTGGCAAATGAAGAGAGTTATAAGCTTATTCATGAAAAAAAGTTGATTTATCATTCAAGTAGAGATATTTTCACCTCTGGAGTGTTTTAAGGTTCATTTTCACTTTCTTCATGTCTAGATTCTGTATACTTGGAATATCATTTCAGCACCTGTGGACACTTATTCACTGTGCCACTGATGAAAATGTTAGTCCTAATTCAATAGCGTAATAAAAGAAAATGGCGCGAGTGGGTGAAAAATGAGGAACACATTATAACAGAGAGATCAAGTACATTTTAATGGGATCGGCAAGAAGCTGGGGTATGTGGGTATGTCTGAGGGGAGGGGGATGCTTTCCTAAGGGATTCCAGAATGTAGAGTGGAAAATGGAGTTCACTATGGCTCACTTTGTGGAACCAATTCAACTTCTCTTTTGTGTACTGCTTCCCTCTCCCTTCCCTATCCTCTCACTTTTTTCTGACAACCCAACAGTAAGCCTCATGAAAGGAAGGACTAACCCTAAGAGCATGTGATTTATTTTTCTCAGTCTCATTTCTGTTTTAATAATTATCATATTGACTCTGAATTTATCACACCACAAGAATGACTTTGTGTGGAATCTCATGAATTTAAACATTAATGTAAGATAAATTAGTTTTAAATTGAATTCCTAGAGTGCAATTGAATGTATTTCCGTCTGATGAATAAGGAATTTTCCAAATAAAATCTAAATCTCTGATGTTCCATTTCAGAGTGGGTTGAAGAAATATGTGGGGATATTTGATAAGGTTAAAATACGATTACACTGCAATAGATTACCTGCTCTGTAAACTAACTTTTTTTTTTATTTTGGAGAAAAAACATTTTTTGTAAAGTTTGATATATGAAAGTTGAGTTTTCTCTCTCTCAGTTAAATAATCTAGCAGAAGCCAATTTGTTCCCAATTTATTCTAAGATGTCATACTTGTGTTAAAGATGAGCCTGTTTCCACAGGGTTTTTCATTCATTAATTTCCTTGTTCCATAGTAAAATTAAACAAATGTCTAACTGCTGCCTTTTTTCCCTCATTCTTTGATTTTCATACGCCTTATCATGGTATGGTGGGGGCGGGGGCCATGAAGAGCGCTAAAAGCTCTATCATCGATCAGGGCAAGGAGCAACTGGTCAAAAATGAAGAAAATAAATCCATTAAAGATGAAGAAATGGGAAAACTTGTGTGGTACCTTATCAGTCAACTGGCATATTGCTAAATCATAAATGCTTGTGGACTGGTCACAGGGGAGCTTTCTCCAGCTGGGTGTCACGTTGTGGACTTTTGTCAAAGAAGCCTCCCCAGAGATCCCTGGGAAAGCTCTAAAGAGGGAGAGCAGGGAAAGACCCCAAAGGAACAGTTTATTTGGTGCTGGGAGGAAGTGAAGATGTCTTGGGGCGGCGGGGGGGGGTGGTGGTGGGGGTGTGATAATCAGGTTGGATTGATCAGCTCCCAGGGTCTCTGAATGCTGGGGCTTAGAGGGGTCATTGCTGGCACACCAAACAAGCAATAGAATGTATGCTTCTTAAGAGCAGGGGCTGTTTTAATTTTGCCTTTGAATCTCCAGTACCTACATAGTACCTCATTCTGGGAGACGCGTTATGCCAGCTGCCGACGAATGAATTAATTCATTGCTGAATGAATAAAAGCTAATTTATAACTTTAGCTTTATAATTCCATGATCATGTGGGGAAGGTATCTATAAAATAGATATAATGTAATTTTGGGGGGATATACGGTACTTGGCCACAAGGAGATTACATTCAACGGGAGGATAGAAGATGTACACAGATACAAAACACAGGACCACATTAATTACTGAGGGTAATTCAAGAAGCCTTAATGGAGGAGGTCTTATGGGAGCAAGGAAGCTTGGGATTCTTTATTAAGCATATAGGAAATACTTAATGAATATTTATTTAACTCAATTAAAACATTTTGAATATGGAAGGAGAGGAATAGAGGGAAATTAAATAGACCTCTCAAATTTCTCAACAAATGATAGCCACTTGCTATTACTAGATGTGGAGGTGAAATATGAGGGTGGAGTGAGGAGAAATTAAAAGTTTTTTAAACAATCAATGTTGTATCATCTCAACAGGGGATGAATAAGAGCTGTCATAATTCAGTGAGGGTCCAGTTATTTTTTTTCCTCTCTTTTTGGCGGGGGGGAGGTTGTGATGGTTTTGGGGGAATCAGAACTGGGATTTCACTATTACAAGGCCCTCCCAATAGGAAATTCCTTCTGCCAATGCAGATTGGCACCTGCTATAGTCAGAGAGTTTCCTGGGACACCGAGAGATTAAGTGACTTGTCCAGGATCACAAAGCCAGAATGGATCAGTAGAAGAATTAAGGGCTGGGTCTTCCTGACTTCAAGGCCAGCTCTCTACTCATCATACCACATGACCTATCCCAATTCAATTTATGCAGCATGAATTACCATAAAATTAGGCCGCTCTTTTCCAAATTCCTCTAGTTACGACCTGCTGTTCAGAAGTAAGAACAGAGGAGGCTTGAACGAATGGTGGGAGGTTGCCAGGGTTGGAGATGAACAGATCCAAAATAGAGCAAGGTCAAGGGAATGAGGAATCTTAGTATAGAAGAGACTGTATCATTGATTTGTCTTACCCCAGAAAGAGTAGAGGATTTGTTAAGGGAGAAATATCTCCTCTCTGAGTTCATCTAGTGGGTAACTGCTGCCAATATGTATTTACTGCAACAAAGAAATTATAGAGGCAAAAACCCTTTTTGATTATTATGCTAAGCAAAGGTTCAGGCCACAGAGAAAACTTCAACAATGATGAAGATTCTGACAAAGCTTCTTTTATACAAAATACATCAAAGTCACATATATGTATATATGAGACATACGTGACACATATTACTATATGTGACACTCACATATATGTATGTACGTATGTGTAAGTGTCATATAAATTTGTACATACATATACATACAACACACATTATATAATATATATATCATATTGCAATGCTGTATATTCTTCTCAGAGCATAAAAGTGCAAGAGAAAACAGATCCATAATCCCATACTTCCTTCAACTGTCATAAAAGTTGAACAAACTTAGTTAAATAATCATAATCTCATACATCCTATAAGGAAGCACACTTTAATAACCCCTATAGGTAAACTAAGTCAGGTTAAAAATTAAGCTAAAGGTTTAGAAGATTTATAAATGAGCCATTGAAAAGGAGGATTTATATGTCTGGGACAGTTGAGAGTCTTTCTCTGCCTTGTAATCGAAAGACTGTTGAAGGCTCTCAGTAAATTTTCTCCTCCCATGGGAAGACTTTTGGTCAGTTGAGGTTAATATTAACCAAAATTTGCAGGAGGAATGAAAGGAAATCAAAAATTCTTATAACAGCTCATGAGATCCTAAGGTCACTGACTTAGAGATGGAAAGGTCCTTAGAGGTCATCAAGAGTTACCCTCATTTTGCATATGAAGAATTTGAGGTACGAAATGTTTAAATGATTTATCCAGGGTCTCGTGGCTTTTAAGTACCTAAGTCAGCATTCAAATTCAGGTTTTTCTGACTTTTAGTCCAGTGGCTCTAGCCACTAAAATTCTATTATGGTTGGGAAATAAACCCAGAACTTAATAATGGATTAGGAAAACAAGGCTTGAGAGAATTCAGCTTTTATTTGTCACGTTATACTTTGGGTGGAAGTAGAAAGAGGTAACAGGGAAATGAGGAGAAAAGGACAAAATGTGAAATAGGGATAAAAACTGCCAAGTGAGCCCTCACACTTCCGACTACCAAGGAAGACCTATTAATCCCCAAAAGGTGACATCATGGAATGGGGAAAGTAAAGGGTTCTCTGGTCTTGGCTCTGCCATTTATGACTTCTTTAACCTTAAGCTAGTCATTGGCCCTTTGATAATAAAAGGATTATCATGAAGATTAGATGAGATTGCCAATGTAAAGGTGCTTTAGAAAGTGCTATGCAAACGCAGGGTCCCATATTTAGGAATTAGAAAACACAAAGAAGGATGAGGCCATTTTTGTTTGTCAATTCACATGCTCATAGGTCCAGATTGTCCGTCACGGGAAATAACTACATTGTTGCCCCTTTTAAATAGAAATAAAATTCTTAATTTTCTTTCAAATAGATTTCTTAAATGGAGGAAGCACTGGAGATATCAAAAAACTTCATCTTCCCTTGAATCATAGAATTTCACAGCTCCATAGGCTCTAAGAGGGGCTTAGCCAGTGGTGGAACTCTGAGGCACAGATGAAAAAATTCAAATGCAGCAAAAGGTAAAGTTCAATTCCTATGGCTTCCTATTTTGTTTTTCTGTTTCTGGCACAACAGAAAGAGCAATGGCTCTGGAATCAGAGGAAGAGAGTTCAAGTTCCATTTCTGTGAAACACAGGCAAGTAACTCAACCTTCTCTGGCCTCATTTTCCTTATTTATAAAATGAAGGTGTTACACTAAAATTCCTGTAAGATCCTATTTGGCTCTAAATTGAGAAAACAATAACTTGAGTTCAGATCCCCACTTCTATCTGCATGACCTTGGAAAAGTAATTTGCCCTGTTTGGTTCTCAGTATTTTATCTGTAAAATGGGCTACAGCACTAAATGATCTCTTTAAGTTCTAATCCTATGGCCTAAAGGACTGTCTGTAGCAGAAAAGGAGCCCCTTTATCACCACAATAAATCAGTTTCCTATCTTCTATTTTATTTTTATTATTTATTTAGTTTTAGTTTTCAACATTTACTTTCATAACATTGAATTCCAAATTGTCTCCCCTTTCCCCTCTTCCCCCAACCCTAAGACGGCAGGTAATTTGATAGAGGCTCTCAATATATATTCATATTAAACTTATTTTCACATTAAGGAATACAAAAGTGCCTTCCTGCCTTCCTTCTTTCCTTTCTTTCTTTTTCTTTTTTTCTTCCTTTCCCCAGCCAGTTGGGTAACTCAGCTTTCCCTCTCCATCTCCTCTCCAAAGGGAAGTAAATTTTGATGGGTGAAAGCTCCCCAGTTAATTTGGGGTTTACTGGCTAAATTCCTTCCTTTGTTCCTTTCTCCCTTCCTCTCTTCCTTCCTCCCTCCTTCCTTCTTTCCATCTTTCCTTTTTTCTTACCCATTTCACTCTGAAGCTCAAACATAGGACCACAATAAGTCCCTGCCCAAGCTCCACTTAATGGCTATATTTTGGGCACTCCTGGCTCAGAGTGAATGTCAATGGTAACTGTTTCTCTTTTGACTAGCAACTCTGAGGGTCTTTCCCTCCCAGTTTGATGTTTTTTCTCCTCTTTTTTTCATTAAGGGGGCCATCCCTTGACATACTTCTTAAAGAGGCCTATTCACTGAATGGGCATTACCTCACTCAAAGTGAGAACTTGAAAAGGCCTTAGACTGAAAGGGCCTTTGCATCCTGGGCCACCTCCAGTAGCACTGGTGAATATCTTCCCACTGGACCCAGATGACTCTGGAGGAGAAAGTGAGGGTGGTGACCTTGCACAGCCCTCCCTCACTCAAATCAAAGTCAACTGCAAGTTATATCATCATTTTCCTGATGTCACAGTCCTTTTCGAAAACAAAGGACAAACACAACAATTTTCACATTAGTCAAATTGTAAAAAATTAGAACCAATGGGAGAAACCACGAGAAAGAAGAAACACATGAGAGAGAATGCAAATAACATGCTTCAATCTGCATTCAGACTACACAGTTCTTTTCTGGATGTGGACAGCATTTTCTGTCATGAGTCTTTTGGAGTTGTCTTAGATCCTTGATTTGCTAAGAAAAGATAAGTCTACCAAAGTTAGTCATCGCACAATGTGGCTGTTACTGTGTATTATGTTCTGGTTCTGCTCATTTCATTCATCATCAGTTCATATAAGTCTTTCCAGGTTTTTCTGAAGTCTGCCTCTTCATTATTTCTTAAAGCACAATAGTATTCCATTACATTTATATACCGCAACTTGTTTGGCCATTCTCCAACTGGTGGGCATTCTCTCAATTTCCAATTCTTTGCCACTGAGGAAAGAGCTGCTATAAATATTTTTGTATATATGGGTCCTTTTCCTATTTGTATAATCTCTTTGAGATACAGATCTAGAAATGGTATTGCTGAGTCAAAGTGTGTGCTCATTTTTATAGCCCTTTGGGCATAATTCCAAATTGCTCTCCAGAATGGTTGGATCAGTTCACAACTCCACCAACAATACATTAGTGTTTCAATTTCCCCACATCTTCTCCAGCATTTATAATTTTCCTGTTTTGTCACGTTAGCCAATCTTATAGGTGTGATGTGGTACCTCGGAGTTGTTTTAATTCGCATTTCTCATCAATAGTGTTTATTTTATTTTAAAGATGGGGTTAATAACCTTCAAGAACTCAGTGTCTTCTCCACTCAAATTTTATTCCAATGTATCATCACAGAATGGGAGTGGCTCTGGGATGTTGAAGGCTATGCCAACAGTGTCAAGTGGCCAATTTTACATACCAAGATGCTTATCATATAGGCCTGGTGATGGACCTGGAGAACCAGACTAACTAAATTCAGGTAAATTTATCATCAGAGGATTGCCCTCACTTGATGCAGTTCCCTACACCCTCCCCCCTGCCTCCAGCTACTCATGAAAATCAATAGGCATGGAGAAGGGTGTGGTTGGCATTAGGGGAAGGAGGAGCTGTACCACTGAACTCCCAAATGCTTGAAATGGTGAAATAATAGGTATATCAGGGGAATATTACAGACAGAGGATAGACAGCTGGATGTCAACAGATCACACGACAAACGTCTCTCAAGTTACCCATATGATCAAAACAAAATGATAGAGCCTGGATTATTATGTCTTAGAGTTGCAGCTCACTGAATGGCTACAACCAAAGGATAGTGATGTGTGGTATAATGTTATCCTAGAGAGAGGTTTCTGGTAATGTGTTTTAAGGGTCTGGTCTTATCATTGAGCAAGTCAATATTTTTGCAAAAACATAGATGATCTATTTATCATATTTTAAGATGACATGAAGCTAGGATACATTTTTTTGGATGTCGAAAAGACTTCAGAAGAAGATAACATTTGTTACGAAAAAATATAAATTCTTTCTTGGGTTAAAAAAATACATAAGACTAGGCTGTTACAGTTATGGTAAAAGAGTAGTTTATGGGGAAAAAAAGATCCAGGAATTTTCATGGGCTATAGGATCAACATGAGTTATCTGCATTTTATGGAAGACCCCAAAACAATGATCCTATATTGATTAAAAGAAAAGTGATACCCAGAATGAGAGAGATATACTAAACACTCTTCTAGACAGAGAACATCTGGGATAAGATAGTTATTTCTGAAAGCCAGATTTTTTGGAGGACAAGAACAAGCTAGATTATTTTCAGAAAAGGGTAACCAAAATCTTTAAGGGATTAGGAATGATATTATATGAATAAATGGGAGGAAGAAGAAATCTATTAATCAGAGAAGACTTTGGGGAACCTAATGTTAGCTTCAAGTATCTAAAAGGCAGCTGTGTGGAAGACAGACTAGACTAGTTCTGCTGGGCCACAGAGAGCAGAATTAGGTACCCAAGGATGGCCACCATGGCCTCCCCTGAATCATCTCTTCTCTAGATTACCATTCTCAATTTCCTTCAATAGGTCCTCATATGACATAGACTCATATAACATAAATGTATCACCATCCTGGATACTATCTTTTGTAGATATTGTGGAGGTAGTAGGCAATCATTGGAACTTATTAAGAAGGGATGTGATATGGACAAAGCTATGCTTCAGATACTTGATGGAGCCTTAGGGAACATCCAACGTCAGTGGGTGCAACCTAGCTAAAGACTAAGTAAAGAGAGTCTAAGAGACAAGTATGAGGAAAAGCAGAATAGAGCAGTACTATGAAAGGAAGCTAGGTGGCACAGTGGATAGAGCGCTGGGCCTGAAGTCTGGAAAATTGATCTTTATGAGTTCAAATCCAGTCTCAGATACTTTTTAGTTGTGTGATCCTGGATAAGTCACCCAGCCTTGTTTATCTCCATTCCTCATCTGTAAAATGAGCTGGAGAAGGAAATGACAAACCATTCCAGTGTCTTTGCCAAGAAAACCTCAAACGGGGTCAAAAACTCAGACACAACTGAAAGGATCTCAACAACAGTGCCATGAGAGCCTAGAGAGGAGAGTGAACAACAGTGTCGGAGACTGATTAATTACTTCTGGTTTCTCCATTAAAATATAAGCTTCTTTATTTTGGAGGGAGGAGGGGAAGGCAGGGCAATTGGGGTTAAGTGACTTGCCCAAGAACTCAGGTCCCCCTGACTCCAGGGGTGGTGCTCTACTCATTGCGCCACCTAGCTGCCCTCAAAACTTAAGCTTGTTGAGGGCAAGGAATGTTTTTGCCTTTCTTTTGAGTCTCTAGCATTTAGCATAAAGCTTGACGCGTTGTAAGCACTTAAATGCTTGTAGATAGACTGGTGAGTTCTCTTCCCTAGAGAGATTCAAATAAAGACTGCGTGACCTTCCAGCAATGTTGCAAAGAATTTTGATATTTCTCCAAGGACTAGAGGGTCTCTGAGGTCTCTCCCAACTTGAAGATTATAAAAAGCTCTGAGATAGGATTTACTACTCCCAATACTTTCTTCTTTTCTACCACTTGAAGAAATAGTTTATATACAAAACCACCTTTCTCTTAATGCTAATCCTAATTCTCCCACTGAGAAGAAACCTTTTCAAATAAGGAGTATGTGGATGTCTCCTCTCAAAACTCCTATCTTTTGCTCTCCCAAAGTTAGTGTGATGGAAATAAAGGTTCACTAACATCAGTGCTCTGAAAGACATGCTTTCAACCTCTAGCCAAGGAGAGGGGTTGCATCCCTGTTCTGAAACCCAAACTGAACTATATGTTTTATTCAAAACCTTTGTTTTGAAAGTTTCTTATGTTACAAGTTTGCAAGGGAAACTCTGGGTGGTTTCTGCCCTACTACTAGCATTCTCACTGACAACTGCAGAGGAACAGAAGCCATAAAATAGTTAACAGTCAAAATATGTGTTATTGTGGAAAACTTCCAGAAGAATCTGTGTCTCCAAAGTAGAGTAACTAGATGGTAATTTAGGCTACCAAAGCGTGCTAGTCTTAGAGTTAGGAAAACCTGGGAGCAAGTCCTGCTTTGGACATTTATTATCTGTGTGACTATATATCTTAGTCTGTTTTCTCAGATGCAAAATGAGGTTAGTCTTATCCAGATTACCTAGCAAATGAGAAAATCATGAATTTTGGGCTGGGAGAGATTTCAGAAAATATGTAATTCAATTCCTATATTTTAAAGAGGAAGAAACAGGCCCAGAGAGGCACGCTAACAAAGATCCGGCTCCTGTTACTTCAGAACCTATGCTCATTACATAGTATAGCCTTTAACAGTGCCACAGGAGTTTGTTGTGAAGGCCAAATAATATGAAAGCCCCTGCTGTTTCTCCCTTCTCTGTTTCTCTCTCTCTCTCTCTCTCTCTCTCTCTCTCGCTCTCTCTCTCTCTCGCTCTCTCGCTCTCCCTCCCTCTCCCTCTTCCTCCTCTTTCTCTCTCACTCCACCTCCCCAACAACTTCTACAATGCTCTACCCCTATATTCCCTGCTTTTCTCCTTCTTTATATGTCTTGCCTTCCCATATTAGAATATAAGCCCCTTGAGGTCAAGGCCATTCTACTTATTCTTTCTCCTAGCCCTTAGCATTGTGTTTGGCATATAAACGTGCCTAATACTTGCTAGTTGACTGACTAAATCACTTTGCAAACTTTAAAACATCATAAAATGTCAATTCTACTTTATTATTATTATTATTTAGCACATCCTTTGGAAAACAGCATCATCACTTCTAGGGATAAGATCCAGACATACTTAATGTTTATTTTGTTTTAATACTTCAGTGGATTCTTTAGTCCTTTCTGCTCCCAACCCTCCTCCCCCTACCTCCATGCCCAGGATATTTAAAATTTTATTTACTGCTAAATTACTTCCATCACCAGATTCAAAAGGAAATGACCACAGCTGATGCACAAACAAAAGAGGTATTTGAGTTAGGTGTGTCAGAAGCCAAGATAGATTAAGGTGGTCAAAATTGCATTAATCTAGAATCTGCTTTCACTTTTAAAGCTTTTGGAAAAGTTCCTTGGTAATGTGGACAGTTTGATATGTTATAGGTCCAGGGAAGAGGTTATCCCTTACTCATCAGTATTACTAGTAACAGTCTCAAAGCTTTCCTGTTCGTGCCCACTGTTCCAATGCCTAGCCACTATGGGTTGGAATCTGGTTCACTGATGTACAAATATTCTGTGAAGGGAAACTAAAGTCTTCCTGCAATCAGTCATGCCTAAGAAGTTGGACTTTAAGTCAGTTAAACAGTTAGCACCTACCACAGCTCCCTAATGGGAGACATTGGAGATACAAAACCAAAGAAATTATCCCTGCCCTCAAGGAGCTTATATCCTCCTTAGGTTTTTCAATAAACTGCAACATTACTCAGAAAGTCCACTTGTCTCACAGTTTTTTGTTTGTTTGTTTGCTTTGTTTTGGTTTTTTAGTCCTATTTGTGTTAATAAATCTAGGCTCTTCAGTGGCTTATCTATGAAGCCACTGGTGGGTTCTTGGCCCCAGTTGAGTGGGACTATTTCTCTCATTGTATTCATTTACAAAAATATCTTAAAGTATTTAAAGGATGGGGCTATTTTCTGAAAGAAAGGCATATTTATTTCTGCTTGTGACTCCCAATTAGGAACTAGCACTGTGGGAGAAGTTTAGAAACAGAGAAAAGTCTGGCTAGAAAACATAGGAAATCATCAACTAAAAGAATTCTGGTTGGGCTATAAATGTCAAGAAGAAGGTAAGGGGGAGGAAAGATGAGGGTCATCACGTGAGAGGGTGTCTGAACCTTACAGGACTCAATGAATGATCTACCGGGTGGGATGCTTTTAGGTGTTTGTGGGAATGCTCCATCATTACACATTTAAATGAATTTTGAAGACAAAGGGGTTTGGAAAATGCCTTGGTTAGTCTGGATTCTAAACAGAAGCAGGTAGTGTGCTGCAATGAGCCCAAGCCCTTCATTCAGAGTAGAATCTTTCAGTCCAACAAGGAAGTGATTCTGAATTTTCAGTCAAAACCTTAGAAAATGACCATAAAGTGAAGGGTCAGAAAAGTATAGTTTCAGTGAAAAGGAGTAGTATTAATAGCTAACATTTATAGAATACTTTAAGGTCTGCAAAGAATTTCACATATATCATCTCATTTTATCCTCGGAGCAACCATGGGAGGTAGGCACTACTATCAGCCCCATTTTACAGTTGAGGAAACTGAGGCAGACAGGTGAAATAACTTGATTAGGGTCATACAGCTACTAAATGTCTGGTGCAGGATTTGAACTTCTTTGTATCGACAAACCACCTTCTTTTTTACTCTGCCTTTTAATAAATGCTTTTAAAAAATTAATGTAAAGTTTCATAGTGGGGAATCTACTTGACCCCTTGCAATGGAAATAAAAATGGTCTTTGACAGCTTTTTGGAGACAACTGAGATGAAATCTTTTGCTTCTTGGTGAATTGTTTTCTTTCAAGGCTTGAATTTTCTAAAGCAGAAAGAATAAAGCAGCTGATGTTCCCAAGAGGCCTGAAATGATTCTCTGACTTCTCCTAAATTACAAGTTGAGAAACTGAGGCTAGGGATGCTTGAGGGATTTCAATGAGCTGGTAGTGGAGAGAAATCTGAATGCAGGTCTCCAGGGTTGAGTCAAGGGTGTTGCCCCTCACCAAACCACTTGTTTCATGCGGATCCTTCTTATCACTCCCTTCCCTTCTGCTGCTCTGTTCGTTTGGACCTAAAAGTCATCTTTGCCACATCCACCCACTCACTTGTCAGTTTTTGCTTAAACTCAATCGGTAATACACCTTATCAACGCAGGGGCTCCCTCAAGTGGTAAAATTGGGCAACTGCAGTCTATAGATGGTATAGGAAAGACAAAAATGACTTTCTCACTGGTTTGCTTTCTGACCTTGTTTATTTACTAAGAAAACTACAGTACAATGTAGGAGCTGCCTGTAAGTCACACCTCCACTAATAGCGAGAATGTGCTTTACCCAATGTATCATGTAGTGAGAGAATGGTTATAAGAGCTAGGAAGGGCTTGGGGAGCATATACTATGGTATACCAGCATATACCATATAATACCAAGGATTATAGCTGACATAAAAAATTGGGGTAACTGTGTGAAGATATTAAATAAACATCACATGTTACAGGACCCAGAAGTGTATGGATTTTGGAGTCTTGGAAGGAAGATGGAGTTGAGAGGGAACAAGGACGAATCTCCACTCAGAAAGGAAAAAGTCTTGAGTGGGAGAATTTGCCAACATTCAGGGCAAACTCAAGAAATAATTAACTAAGTTTCTGCCTCAGAAAAGGGAGACGAAAAATAAAAAAAGCAGATTCTAATTCTATTGGACCTACCAGGGAATCTTTTTAAAAATCTCATTAATTATCTTGCTTTTGTGACTGAAGAACTTTCAGCTCAACTATTTGCCTTCTTTGTTAATATATCATTAAAAAAAAAACAAGAATGGAAGGGATGTGGGAGTTGGAGTTAGAAGAGCTGAGTTTAAATTCTGGCTCCAACCCTTTCCAGCTGTCTGTATGGCCCTGGACAAGTCCTTTTAGCTCCGTGTGTCTTCATTTTCTAAGCTGTCAAATGGCCATGGTGACATTTGCAGAATCTGCCTCACTGTACTGTCGTGAGGAAATTGCTTTGTCAATCATGACACACCACATAAGTGACAATAGCTAGCATTTATCTGTCTTTAAGATTTGTGAAGTGCTCACTTCATCCTAACAACAACCTGGGGAGGTAGGTGCCCCTATTATTCCCATTTTATTTGTTTTTGGTTTTTTTTGGAGGGGGGAAGGCAGGGCAATTGGAGTTAAGTGACTTGCCCAAGGTCACATAGTAAGTGTGTCACGTGTCTGAGGCCGGATTTGAACTCAGGTCCTCTTGACTCCAGGGCCAGTACTCTACTCATTGAGGCACCTAGCTGCCCCCTTTTGGTAGGTCCTGTTAAGTTTCAAATTTAGTTCAATTAAACAAATATTTATTAGGCTCCAGCTATGTACAATGTGAGCCTGGATTGTAGCAGAGGATAGCACAAGTAAGAAAGCCACTTTGGCCTAGCAGGTGTCAGGGAACAGAGATCAGCTCTTTGGTTCAAGAGCACATGAAGGAATCTCTTGTCTGAGGTCAATCAACCAACATTTAGTAGGTAACCACCATGTTTCAGGTACTGTGACACACACCCAGAACGGGTATGATAAAACAAAAACAATACAGTCTCTGACTTCCAGGAGACTATCGGCTTTGCCCATATTCAGAGGCTTTGTTTGAACAGCCCAGATAAAATTTGGGGAGCTTAGTTACTGGGGGATGACAGGCAGCTAGGCAGCGGAAGACACAGTACCAGGCCTGGAAGTTAGGAAAATCTGCGTTCAAATTCGGCTTCAGATAGTTACTAGCCGTGTGACCCTGGGCAAGTCATTTAACCTCTAATTCCCTCAGTTTCCTCACCTGTAAAATTGGGGTAATAAAAGCATTTATCTCCCATGGTTGTTGTGAGGCTCCAAAGAGATAAATGAAAAGTGCCTACCACAGTGTCTGCTATATATAGTCCTATATATGTATAGAGTTATACATATAGTGTATATATATTTATACACATACATATATACATATATACACACACACACATAAAATTCATACATATGTATGAATGTGTATGAACTACGTATATTTTGGGCCACAGATACTCAGGTCACTAAGGTATAGAGAGTTTGCTATGAATATTCACAGTAAAGCAGCAAAGATTTTTGGAAGTATTTGAAGAAAGACGATGATGATTAAACAGAGACCGTTGTAACATTTGCTAGCGTTATCTTCTATATCCTAATTTTCCTAGGCCTGCTATTGCCCACTCATAAAATTTCAGAGGCACAAGGTGCCTCAGTGGTCTCCTAGCTCTATACAGGCTTAAAAAATAACCGCCACCGCAGAACCCCTGATGAGTGGTCAATCACTTTCTCCTTAAAGATCACCAGCATAGGAGGTGCAGGAACCCACTAGCTCCTGAGATTGCACAATCCATTTGGGGGCAGCTCTAGTTATTAGGAAAAAACATTTTTCCAACATTGTGCAAGAATTTGCTTCTTTGCAAATTTCTCCCATAATTTCTAGTTCTGCTCTTGAAGCCCAATCACACCAAATATAATACCTCTTCTGCATGGCAGTCTTTCAAGCGCTTGAAGACAGTTATGAATGATATTACCCCCCAGTTTATCTGTTTCCCAGCCTATGAATTTCAAGTTGTTGCTTTTTTCCCAACAGATCCTCATTTAGCATGGACTTCAAGCCTTTCACCATCTTGGTTGCCCTCTTGTTGACATTCCCCCAGTAGCTATTACTAGCTAGTAATATAAGACTAATATATAGTACATAGTACTAGCTAGTAATATAAGACTAGTATATGGTATATAGTACTAGCTAGTAATACAAGACTAGTATATGGTATATAGTACTAGCTAGTAATATAAGACCAGTATATGGTATATAGTGCTAGCTAGTAATACAAGACCAGTATATGGTATATAGTACTACCTAGTAATATAAGACTAGTATATGGCATATAGTACTAGCTAGTAACATAAGACTAGTATATGGTATATAGTACTAGCTAGTAACATAAGACTAGTATATGGTATATAGTACTAGCTAGTAACATAAGACTAGTACATAGTACTAGCTAGTAATATAAGACTAGTTAGCTATATGACGTGTCTACTATATAACAGGCCCTGGGATCCTAAAAACATTCCTGGAAGGAAGGTACTATAATTATCCCCGTTTTACAGTTGAAGAAACTGAATCAGGTCGAGGTTAAATGACTTACCCAAAGTGTCAGAGGCTGGATTTGAACTCCGGTCTTCCTGAATCCAGGCCCAATACTTTATCCATTGTGCCACTTAGCTGATCAATGTCCATCCTAAAATGTAGCTCTATAAACTTAATACAATACTTTAGATATGGTCTGACCGGTCAGAATACATCTGCATTATCATCTCCTTATTCCTGGAAATTTGGCTATAAGGAATAATCATTGTTCATTTTTCATTTTTGAAGAGGACAATAACATCATGGGTGATGTCTTGACAAGTAGATTTAAGTGAGACAGAACTTTCGCTCTCTCTTCCTGAGTCATCGAAGTCCAGTGACAGCACAAACTGCCCTGCAGAAACTCAAGACTGGCAATATAGTGGGTGACTTTGGTCTTTGGTATCTGACTGAGCTCTAAGTACTCTACAGGACTCACTTCCTCCGACTTCATGGCCATTGGGACAAATTGTTCTCATCTGCCCACTCTGCCTTTGAAAGTCTTCACATGCCTGGGGTAGACATCCCCCTAACTCACCCACAGGTTTGAAGCCTGTCAACTACCTTCAACATGATTTCCCACCCCTGGTTTAGCCCATCTATTGAGATGATTTTACTGGGTTGTAGCCACTGTGTAGTCTATGACTTCTTGGAGCCACAGGTGAAAGCAACAAAATATAATAAAGTGGAGAGTATTAAGAGAAATTATGGATTGGATTTCCACTAGGACAATTGGTGGAGTTAATCTATTCCTAATTTCCACTAATGGGTATAATAGATACACTGGTCTAACAGATCTATATCTTCTTTACCCATTCTAAGGGGGTGAAATGATAGTTTTTAAAAGCTGGGCTCTGTTAATAACTTCCTCTGTGATTACAGGAAATATAAGTTGACCATGTTTTGGGTGGTGTTAGTTCATCTCATCAAAAATGCAGACTGAAAACTGAATTGTGTACAGTGGAAAAAGGGAAAGACTTTCTGTGATATCTCCCTACCTTCCTCAAGACCCAGTTTAGAAGAAAGATGGACAGAAACACCTCACGGGATTGCTGATTCATAGCAATGTCTATCTTGGAATCATCCAATCTGGTTTCCTAGAGTGGATTATGAGTCCAAAGTCACAGAAGAAATAAGCAAGAGATGTGAACTGGGGCCTGCCAGTTCAGAATCTAGCCCTCTAAGGGTTATACCACACTGTTGGTTCAATCTTCAAGCTCGGCTTGCCTATGAATGGCAGAGAATTCTCCAAGTTTACATCCTTTTCGTTCTATAATTATTCATATGTAACCTCACAAAATACATTAAGAGAAGTAGGGGCAACACACACACATATGCATGTATGTGTATATGTATGTATGTATGTATGTATGCACACACACACACACACACACACACACACACACACATATCACTTCCATTTATCAGTCTTTGGAAACTGTCATCTGTAGCAGCCTAAAGATGGTTATTGGGACACAGTGCATACACTTACATCAGAGCAAGGACTTCTATAGGATGGGGGGGGGGGGGTGGTACAGACCGTTGATCTACAGTAAGGACGCTTCTGCCACCAATTCAGAAGAACAAAACAGCTACAACGTCTATTCTTGGAGAGATGTCTGGAGGCAATGGGAGGTTAAGCGTCCTTCCTGATGCCACAAGGTTAGTATGTGTCAGAAGCAGGACTTGAGGCCAGGTTTTCCTGACCTCCAAGTCTGTCCTTTTTCCACTAGGCCAGGCTACCTTTCTGGAAATATCTTGAATATTAAGTAGCATCTAGTTCTTTTCCCTAGATGCAAATGTAAATGCTTGCAAAATGTAAATTCATGCAAAATATAAAAAATTGGGACACAATAAGAACTTTATAGAGTGAACTGACACCTAGTTTAAGCACGGTGCCTGTATTGCAGCCCCAGTAGTGAATTTACGGGCTTATTTGGAAGGGAAAATAACCCCTTCAGGATCTATTTCAAAACCAAACAGGGAAACGCTAGATGTCACTTAATATTCATGGACATTTGCACTACTCCGAAGGATCAACATTTCATCTGATTTATCCCATGAGGCCCATGTAGTCTGGCTCATCACATATTTCTTTCATGAAGTTGCCATCACTGAACTTTCACCCATAGGTCACATCTGTCAGTCACCGATGAAACAAAACTTTAGGAGACATACTGTACAATGTTCATTCCAGACTATTTGCATGAATGTGGATCAATGGGCCCCAGACAATTAATGAGATGCATAAGAATGTAGATGTCTAGTGATGAGGGGTGATTACAGTTCAGCAATCATCCCTATTATGTGCCAGGCTATGAGAATACAAAAGCAAAAACCAAACCTGTCCTCAGAGATCTTACTTTCTACTGAATTTATGACCTAGGTATCCCCAAATGGTATGGAATGTCTCTAGCCCTGTGTGTATTAAACTAAGCATTATGGAAGAAAATAACAACTCATCGGTTTTGTTTTAGTAAGCATTTGATTCACAACCACCTTGCAAATCTGCCTATGAAAGTATTATTTTCATTTCATATAGGACTTGTAGTAACAGAGCTGGTAAATGTGAGACATGGGGGTCAAATTCACATCTCCCAACTCCAAGTTCCAGAACTCTACAACTGTACCTTAGCTGCTCAATTTGTAGACATCACGTATGCTTTAAAATGTTGAGGTCAGACTCTCCAATAGCTCGGAGACAAACCTTTTATTAACCTTTTACTGCAATCTGGGGTCTTCAGTAACAGGGACATATTTACCCACTTCTGAACCCCCCAAACTATATATGCAGGTAGGTATAACTGAGAACCCCAAATGGAAATATCAGAAGATGGCGGGGGAGGGGAAGAATACAGTAGTGATGGGTTAAAATCCAAATATACCTGATCATAGGCAGAACCACTGAAAGCAAGAAAAAGAGCTACCAGATAATCATTCATTCATTCAGCAAATAGTTATTAAGCTCCTACTGTGTAGAATGCGTTCTGCTAAGTTTCGAGGGGAATATAAAAACGATTATCAGTAAGCCTTCAAGTCCTGGGTAAAACCCTACCTTCTACAAGAAGCCTTTCCTGATCCTCCTTAATGCTAGTGCCTTCCTTCTGCTGATTACCTCCAATTTATCCCGCACATAGCTTGTTTGTACATAGTTCTTTGCATGTTGTTTACTCCATTAGACTCCTTGGGAACAGAGATTGTCTTTTTTGCATTTCTTTGTATTCTCCCAGTGCTCAACACAGGAGCTGGCACGTAAAAGGCAATTTAATAAACACTTCTTGTTGATTTATTTTCCATAAAATCAGAGGTTTGAAGCCCGAAATGACCTTAGAGGTCATCTAGCTCAGCACCTTCCTTTTATAGGTGAGGAAACTGAGTTCCAAAGACATCTAACTCATAGGGGAGACCTGAGATGGGCCCCTAGACAGAGAAGTGGAAAGAGTCAGCCATTCCTTACCTGGAAACCTTATTGTTTAATAAAAGAATTTTAAAAAGATTCAAAGGAAGCCGAGTTCTATTTGGGAGAAAACTAGGAGAAGCACTAGATGCCCAGTTACATAATGCTACATAACGCTCAATCAGACAGGCTGGTCTACTCATACTCATCTGGACAAAGGTATTTCTCTCCAACTCTTCATTTTCTAGAAAGGCAGTGGTGTGATGAATTACACCTGAGGTGGCATTCCTCTTTCACAAGATCAGAATGAAACTCTTGGCAGAGAAAGTGCTTCTTAAAAGCCACTGCTCTCCACGATTGCCCTCATCTCTGCAAATGGTTTGTCTCTAAGAAGGACCAATTCCAAGGCAAAGCAACATTTCTCTGCTGCTCGGAGCAAAGCCAGAAGCAGACCTCTCTGATGGAGGTCTGAACTTTGACACATTTTCAAAGTAACATCTATGGGGTGGCATTTGGGAAGCCGATCTTGTGTAGGGTAGTTTTAAGGTATTTCCTCACTATGGGTCTCAGTTTCCTCTTTTGGAAACAGTTGAAAGATCTCTACTGTTCTTTCCAGTTTTAAATTCAGATCCAAAATTCCCTCCTACAGACAATGGGATGTCATAGAAACAGTGCCAGGCTAGGAGGCAGAAGACCTAGGTTCAAGCCTTAGTTCTACCCCTTACTATCACTTATGTCACTTCATTTCTCTGGCTCTCAGTTTGATCCATCTACACAATGGGAACACCAATACTTCCTTTTTCTACCTCCCAGGTTTGTTGTGACACGTTTCACACTCAAAATGTTCAGGACAGAATCTTTCCCCCAAAACCCATCTTTCCTACACATTTCATTACTTTGATTCAGGGCATCACTTTCCTTCTAGGTACCCAGTTTTATAACTCCAGAATCATCCTTGAACCTTCTTTCTTCCCCAGCAGGCTGCCATATCTAATCAGCAGTCATGGCTTATCAGTTCTACCTCCACAGCATCTCATTCCCTTCTATCAACTCACTTAGCCACTGTTTAGGCTTTAATTAGCTTTCATTAGGACTACTGTAATAGCATCCTGTTTTCCCAGATTCCCATGGGAATGAGATTCCAGTGGGAAATCAAGTGGGATTTCCAGAATCCCAGATTCCTTTCCAATCCCTCTTCTACACAGTGACAACATTGACATTCCTAAAGCAGACATCTGATCATATCATTCCTCAACTGTTAGCATAAAATACAAACTCCTCAGCCTCACATTTAGTACCCTGGACAATCTTATTCTCACTTTCTTAGCCTTTTTTTTTATATTAGTCCCCTTCATACATTGTGTACTCCACTCATACTGGCTTATGAAATATTATCTGTATAATACATTCTATCTTTTGTTCCCACGTCTTGGTGAAGGCTGTCCCCATTGACAGGAATGGATTCCTTTCTCATCTAGGTCTCCTAGAAGTAGTACTTTCCTTCAAAACAGCTCAGGTGCCATTTTCTACACAAAAGGTCTTTCCTGAATCCCTCTCCCCCTTGTTAGTATTTTCTTTCTCTTAACATCTCTTTGTATTCAGTTATCGGTGTATATATTTAATCCTTGCATGCAGAATCGATTGTTTCTAAAAACTGGAACAGACGTGATGGATAGTTAGGAAAGAGGAAGCAGATATAATCCTTGCCCTCAGAAATCTGACTTAATGGGGGAGACAGTATGCCTCCCCCTATCTCACAGAGGGGAAAGAACCCTGGATGGATTGAGACACAGAACTGACTTCTAATCTTGACTTTCCCATTCACTAGCTGAGTGACTTTCAGTAAGTCATTTTAGCTCCATGGAACTCAATGTTACCACGTGTAGAATATGGACATTGGATTAGGTATATTTTAAAGTGCCAACAAGTTCAAGAATTCTAGGACTTTATTCCAATATTAAATCTTTGGAATATATCATATAACTTACACATAGTAGGCATCAAATAAATGTTTGGTAATTTACCCTCCAGTGCTTATCCTATATTCTTCTTTTCTCCACTTTATTTCCTATTTCTTTCAAGTATGAAACAGGTGGTCACATTTTTAGTGTTTAAAACTTATTTTTAATAATAACATCTAAGGTTCACCACTAGGCAGCGCCATAGTACATAGAGTGCTGTGCCTGGAGTCAAGAGGACTCTTCCTGAGTTCAGATCTGGCCTCAGATGCTTATTAGCTGTGTGACCCTGGGCAAGTCACTTAACACTGCCTCAGTTTTCTCATCTGTAAAGTGAACTAGAGAAATAAATGGCAAGCTGCTCTAGTGCCTTTGCCAGGAAAAGCAATTAAATAGGATCATGAAGAGTTGGATACAACTGGAAAACTACTGAACAACTGAAAAAAGTTCTATAGCAATCTTTTTTTTTGGATAGTTTTTTAACATTCATATTTTTTTGAGTTCCAAAGAATTTCCTCCCCCTAACCTTTCCACTTCCATCGAGAAGACAAAAAATATTGTACCCATTACAGATATTAATTCATGCAAAACATATTTCCATATTAGTCATGCTGCCAAAAAAAAGCAAGAAAAATAAAATAAAATAAAATACGTTTCAAACTGAACTCAGAATTCATCAGTTCTTTCTCTGGAGGTAGAAAGCATTTTTTATCATGAGTCCTTTGGAATTGTTGTGGATCATTGTTTTGATCAGAGTAGCCAAGTCTTTGACAGTTGATCATCATTATAGTATTGCTGGTACTGTATATGATGTTCTCTTGCTTCTGCTCACTTCACTCTTCATCAGTTCATGTAAGTCCAGGTTTTTCTGGAACCATGCCTTTCTTCACTTCTTATAGCACAAAAGTATTCCGTCATAATCATATATCACGGCTTGTTTGTCTATATCTCAACTAATAGACATACTTTCAATTTCCAGTTCTTTACCACAACAAAAAGTTGACATAAAAATTATACACGCAGACACATATATGTGTATGTATGTGCATATATGTACACATATATACATACACACATATATATTTATTTAAGAAAGCATTGGCCAGGTCTCTCCTTCAACAACACATTTATATTTGAACAAGGAATTGTTGGTCGTTCATTCTGACTGTTCCTGGAAGAAGCATTTGTTTCTATAGGCTCGTGAACACAGCCCACGTTCACTAAACTATGTGCATTCAAAGGCAATTATACTTTAGGTGAGGAAATAATATGGACAGGAAAGCTCAAGTGATAAGAGCCTTCATCTTTCACATAGTCTAGTCACCTCATAGAAAAGGAGGCCTCATCCTAATTGTGTGAATTTCAAACAAACTCAGGCTGTTCTGATTCTCTCTTGTATTACAAATCCCCAAGGAAGAACGTGTCCAATTTTTCCCCCATATTATTCTACTTGAGGGAGGGGAGAGGACCAGGAGAAGAGGGAAGGCTCCACTGTGTTCCTTAAAAACAACATTTTCACCCTTTGTGTGAGTGCATGCCCTCATTTAATCCCCTAGACAAGCCCCATGATTTAGCTTGTTATCCACTAATCTACTCAGCTCTTCCAAGCAAAATGACTCAGTGACCGCCCCTCCTCTGCCCACCTCACTCCTACTTCTCCAAACAATCTGCCAAGCTGTGTGCATCAATTCCAGAATGCCTTCACTTGCTTCCCTAAATTCCCCCTCCTCCATCGAGCCTTATCCAACCAATTCAAAGAAGGAGGAGTAAACTTGTAATTGTGGCCGGCTGACTGAGGCTTTGACCCAGAGCATTACCATTTCGGAGGCATGGATGTTTAAGATACACTTCCTCAGTTGCACAGAAGCAGTATAATACCTAATATCCCTTTCTATTCAACTGGGCAGCAAGGCGTCACTGCAGATAGAGCACCAGGCCTGAAGTCAGGAAGACCTGAGTTCAAATTCAGCCTTAAACACTTACTATCTGTGTGACCCTGGGCCAGTCACTTGCCTATTTGCCTCAGTTTCCTCATCTGCAAGAAGAAATGAGTTGGAGAAGGAAAAGACAAACCACTGCAGTATCTTTGCCAAGAAAACCCCAAATGGGTCACAAAGAGTTGGATATGGCTGAAATGACTGCGCATCAACAACTCAACTGTATTTGTACAAATTCACTACATTTTTTCCTCTCATAAACTGATTTGAGGAGTGTTTCCTACCCTCTAGACAGATTTGTGCTGCTTACTCCAAGGAAAACAATCTACAGTTATGGTTCTGGTGGTGAGAATTCCTTTTAACATAAAACTCCTTTCATTCCCTCTCTTTCATTACCTCTCTAAATGGATTCACCCCTTAATGGTTTTCATAAAACATACATTAAGTGAACAGACAGAATATTTATTGAAAATAATATCAAATTACATGAGTATAGTTATCGCTCCCATCTTTATAAATACACAGGGCTTTATGTGTTTTTATTAGCAGAAGCATAAAATATTGAGATAAATGTTCCTTCTAGGTCACCTAAGCCTGTCTCTTTCTTACTCAAGGAGTTGCTAGCATAGAAAATGGAAAGCAGATATTCTAAAACTTCTTCTTAAAATCTTGTTCACAATCATTGAAGACTTTGAAAAAAGACTCAGGACATGTGACAAATTTTGAATTCAACTCTTTGTAACACAAAAGCAGTAGTTTTTAATAGGGCAAGTGTAAGTAACACTGTAATCTCTATGACTTCATCAAGGCCAACAAGGTACATGTGTAAGGAGACAGGGGTGGGGAGCTTTAATTTACAGGGCCACATAAATATCTTTTGCATGAACTGTGTAATTTTTAAAGAAAAGGAAACTGAGGCGACTTGGAAAAAGTCTTATAGCTAGGGAGTAACAGAGCTGCAGATTGGGCCAGTGAATTATAACATCATAGAACCAGAGCTGGAAGGGTCCTTAGGAGTAATTTATCCAACTCTTTTATAAATGATAATGGGGAGAGAGTCGTCCTATGCACCTGGGCATAACATATGGATAGAACACATAGATAATTTTAAAAATCAATAAAGCAATAACTTTCTAGTTTTATTCTTTTCTTATAAAGGGAAGCACATTTCTGTGATATATGTCCCTTTACGGAAATAATTTCTATGGGAAGAGTCCTTCATTTGAATATATACTATTTGTTATTACCCTCATGGCCATGGTATTGACTGAGTTCTGCATTATTACTAAATAATGTAATTTCTTTAACATGGAAGCCATAGCAGAAATCCAGCTAGGTGGTGGGCTTTTGTTTATTTGTTTTGTTTTAACAAGCTGATGAATTGAGAGTTTAAACAGATGCTTGTCTGGGAATATAAATAAATCTAGCAAACAAAGACTGTAAAATCTTATTTGTTTGGACTTGACTAACTTGGAATACATTTCCACCATGTCGAATTATCACAAAGTCCAAGTTAGTCATTTCTCTCTCTCTCTTTCTCTCTCTCTCTCTCTCATATATGTATGTATGTACAAGTATCTGTTTCTGTATCTCTATATCTATCTTTACCCTAACTTGGTTGACTTATCTGTAAGGAAAAAAATTGCCAAGAATATTAATTGGGTAAACAAAATTCCAGGAGATATTCATGTTTATTCTGCTTATAAAAGTACATTATTTTTCAAGGACTACAGAAAACGGAAAATTGACATCGAAAGCAAAAAATGTTGCTAATTACAGAGTTGTATCTGTTTATTAAGATATACTCTACAGGAGCATTACTTAGAAAGGATGTTTGAAAATAATCAAATTATAATTCTTGAAAACCTTTCTATAATTAAGAATTTTAAAAATCTCAGACTAATCCCACCCCATTTTCTTTTCCCTAACTGCTAAACTGTTCAGACCAATGACGTTTTACTATGCAGGCCAAAATTCATGCTCAACATTATCTACCCTATTTTAATTCAAATTCCTAGTATGTTGGGTCTGTGTCCTATCCCCAGAATTAGGCCTTCCACAATTCATAAAAGGGAAGCTAGGTGACACAATGGATGTAATGCCAGACAAGGAGTCAGAAAGACATCTCCTGAATTCAAATCCAGCCTCAGAAGCTTACTATGTGACTCCAGGCAAGTCATTCAACTTTGTTTGCCTCAGTTCCTCATATGTAAAATGAGCTGGAGAAGGAGATGGCAAACCACTTCAATATCTTTGTCAAGAGAACCTCAAATGGGGTCATGAAGAGCTGGACATGACTGAACGACAACAACATGTTATAAATGCCAGTGAGTTGAAATGCATTTTCTGCTTAATATGCAACAGAAAACAAATAATTTTAATGAAAGAAAATTGTAGCCTTAAAATAACATAATAAAGAATAAATACATAAAAAGTATCCTAATAACTGTTTTTACTAGTCATTATTTTCTGCTAAGACCTAATGTTTTTGTTTGCCAAAGATACAGCTCCAGCTTCAGTCTCTCTGTCGACCACCTACTTTACAGTACAAGTTTAGTTGTCTTTATATCTTTACTCTTCCAGGCCACAAGGTGGTATTAGAAATGTAGAAAGACAGTGTTTTTTTTTTTTTGGCTGGGCAAAATAGAGCACCAAAGCAATCAGATATTGCTGTTGATGGATATACATAATAAAGGCAGGAATATTGGCCAGGGGTTTGGAGAACAAAATCCTTGCTTCCTAAGCTTACCTTTTGTTCTTTTGAATTCACTTGTAAGCTAAAACTGAGAGGATCTTGGGAAATACCCAACTCCAAATTAGAGAGTTATCTATTACAGAGGTTTTTGATATCCAGGTTAGAGAGAGGAATCTGAAAGACTTAATATTAGCCTCGAGGCAATATAACAGAAGACATGACTATTGGCCCTTATTGGGAGAGGTTCTCTTCACCATACTACAGCAAATTGGAGCTCATGTGGCCAGGGGTGGGAGTAAGAGGGAAGCAACTTAAAAAAAAAAAAAAGCAACCCCAGAAAACAATGGCCTCAATCCCCTTTTCAATTCAGCAAGTAGTTATTAAATACTTTCTATGTACTCTAGGCTCTATGCTAAATAGCAGGGATAGAAGAAAGAAATCAAACAAGAAAAAGTCTCTTCTCATGAATATCCAGTATTCTACTGGGGCATACAATATATGCACAGGGTATTAAAAACAAAATCATTTGAAAAGGAGAGGATTAGGAAAAACTTCCCACAAGAAGTGGTACCTGAGCTGAGTCTTGAAAGGTTAAGGGTTCTGAGAAGTAAAGGTGAGTTGGGTGCACATTTCTGGCACAGGGCGACAGCCTGTACAAGAGTGTGGAGGTGAGATATGGAATTCCAAATTAGAGAACTGCAAATAGGCAAGTTTGACCAGATCATGCAGTACCTAGAGAGGAGTGTAAGTCTGTGAAGGTAGAATGTGAAGGTCCTTAAATGCTTAGCTGAGGAATGTATATGTATGTATGTAGATATAGACATGGCAGCTAGGCGGTGCAGTGGATAGAGCACCGGGTTTAGAATCAGGAAGACTCATCTTCATGAGTTCAAATTTGGCCTCGGATACCTACTAGCTGTGTGACCCTAAGCAAATCACTGAACACCGTTTTCTTCAGTTTCCTCATCTGTAAATTGAGCTGGAGATGGAAACGGCAAAGCACTCCAGTATACTCTTTGCCAAGAAAACTTCAAATAGGGTCATGAAGAGTCAGACACGACTGAAATGACTCAACAACATGCTTGTGTATGTATGTGTGTGTGTGTGAGTGTGTGTGTGAATATGGTGAAAAAGAGTACATGTGGGGGAAGGCATTGTTTCCTGCTACTAATTACTGAGCTCATCTCTTCTGGGCCACACAAACTCCAGTCTGCCAGTATATAGTAGGGAGAATATCTTCCTGACAAGGATAAGTGAACAATTTTTTTATCATTCACCCACACATACACACACACGTACATTCACACATGTGTGTGCACATACGCACATATACATTTTCATTTTCCTCAGGGACAAAAAGGGGACACTGACGATTGTTTTCTAATTTGATGTTGTCTCATTCTTGGACGGAGTTCTGGACGTTGAGTTAAGAACACTTAAAACCCATTTCTAACACTTGTAACTATGGGCAAATCATCTCATCTCACTTCTCTGGGCTTGTTTCATCTGTAAAAATGGGGATAATAGTATCTGTCTTACCTACTTCATAGGGTTATTCTGAGGCTCAAATTAGAATGTCTAGAAAGTGCCTTATAAATTAGAAATGACTTTATGAACGCCAGATATCACTGTTTTTGTTTTTCTGGATATCAAGATGAAGAAACTGGGAAAGCAAGATATTATCATCATATAAAAACTACAAATTTCAAAGTGACTAAGCAAAATAATTTAAATCTGAAATGGAATCTTCAATTTTTCTTAGATGTGCGTTTTTAAATGTATGTGTGTGTGTGTGTTTACGTGAACATGTATGCGCCTGCTTGCTTTATCCTTTCTATTCAATCTGGGGTCAAAAATCCTTTCAAATAGTTCAAATTAAGCCATACAACCTAAAATTCTCTTCCAGCTCTAAAGCTATCACCCTGCGATGACAATTTGTATAGCATACAGACATGTGATCACATAATCCGTATTAGTTGAGGATACCAGTCAATTAAAAAAAAAGGTCCATGCAATTAGAGTCAGGATTAAGAATTTGAGCATATTATGCAAGGCATAAAAGTCATGCCCTCTCAACATTACTCTCGCCGACCCCCCAACACATGTGCACACACCTAGCATTCTGACTATTTGTACCTTCATTGTGACACATGCAACTTAGCACAAAATGAAATAACTGGGTGAGTGCCTTGGGGAGTGACTTCTTTGGCATTAAGGAGAAGCGAGTATATAAAGAAATAACATTGAAAAAGTCATTCATGCACCTTCTGCATGTTGTACACCGGCAGTTCTGTAGCTTACATACTTCCAGACTTGGCTCTAAACCCCATCATGTTATTGCTTGCTTGGTTCCACAAGAAGGACAAATATTTCTTGGTTCTATCTCACATCCCTACCAAATGGTCAACTTTCAAATAATACTGACCAATCCAAAGCATTCTTTAGATAGCTTAAAAAGGTAGATAAATCCATTTTGCTCCCTCATTTCAAAATCCCAATAAAGGTTTCAACCCACATCCAGGTGTAGGCTATTAAAAGAAAGACGACTTGGAAAAGTTTCCAAAATGCTTTATGGCAGTGAATCCTTAAAGGTGTCCCATGCCCCAAAGGCTCAATATCATAATGAGGACAAAAATGAAATTTTTGTAGCATCTAGGAGATATCCCCCTCATGTGTGGGTCCCCCAAAAGCTACATCTAGGTGCTTTTGTCCAATACTCACGGAAAGCTAAAGCTCAGGAACTCCTACTAATGTGTTTGCTTTTAGCAGACAGTTAAAGGAGGGAAGTAAAAATTCATTTATTAAGTGCCTACTATGTGCCAGGCACTGTGCTTTACAGATACCTCATTTGATCTTTATAATGACTCTGAGAGATAAATGCTATTTTCATCCCCATTTTATAGCTGAAGAAATTAAGGCAAACAGAGGTTAAGTGACTTGTCAAGGGTCATATAACTAGTAACTGTCTGAAATCAAATTTGAGCTCAGGACTTTCTGATACCAGGACCAGAGCTCTATCCATTGCACCACCTACCTGCCTTTGAACACATTAGTTCAAAACAAAAGAGAATTATTTAATAAATTTGCATAGTAAATAAAACATCAAGAAATGATCTCCTCCCCGTGGCCAAATGGCTTACCCCTTCACATAGGTTACTCTATCATCTGTGAGGCACATAAACATAGAACACACATGACCCAGAAATATACACGTAGGTCACACAGGCAGGGAACATGAACTCATTCGAGCAGTTAACATGCCTAGATCACATGTGTGAAGACATACATGTTCAAGAACCAGGTAGCCTACACAAACGTCAGGAATTAGTGTGGTTACAGTATATGCATAGAAAGTACATATATAGGGACAGATATGGATTCCTAATATCATTGAATTATTCATGTCCTCTGTTTAATGTTATCATGCTTCTCTCTGTTGGGCATGCTGTCATCTCTGCTGGGGCAAGTTTAGTTTCCACTCTGCAATATATCGTCTATGCTGAGCATAACTGCTTGTGATCCCATGGCCAATAAGATACTCTTGGCTGTTAACTGATGAGTTTCTTTACTGCAAGACTATATGCTGCTCTTTGTTCCTATATTCTGAGATCTAATAGCAAGGCAGTCTCTCCCAGAAAAAAGGAAAGTTGTTGTTTGTTTTTTAATATACAGATAAAGTTATGATCCCCCATACCAAGCCAGGAGACTGACCAAGCTAGCAAAATGCCCTCCTGGGATTGTGAACCTGCAGCCTTGAAGCCACACGTGGCCCTCTAGGTGTTCGGGTGTGGCCTTTTGACTGCAGATCCTTTGATTAAGGATATTTGTTCTGTGAAGTTTGGATTCAGTCAAAGGGCCACATGTGAGGACCTAGAGGGCCAGGTGTGGCCTGAAGGCCCCAGGTTCCCCACTGTAGCCTAAGCTAAAACTCAGTCTATTCTTTTCAACTCCTTTGCCTGTAAGATTTGAGGTATATATTTCCAGACAACTCTGTGACTTGGGACTTTTATTTCTGATTTAATTTCTGATTTAATCCCTGATAGTGAACCCATGGCTTCCAAACCCATTTCAGGGACTGCACAGGAAAACCCTCTAGGACCTGTGTGGAAGTTGTATGTGCAGTGTGATGGAAGCCTTACTCCCAGGATCCTCTCTTCTTTTCATATGAATGAAGTACTTGAAAAAGGCAGAGTCTGTATTTCAGGCCTTAATTATACATATTACATATATATGGGTATGTATGCATATATGTATATATATATATATGTGTGTGTGTGTGTATATGTATATGTGAGTATACATATGTATATACACATACATGCATGTGTGTGTACATATGTATGTGTGTGCATGCA
Organism: Phalanger gymnotis; assembly: GCA_028646595.1. Classification (NCBI taxonomy): domain Eukaryota; kingdom Metazoa; phylum Chordata; class Mammalia; order Diprotodontia; family Phalangeridae; genus Phalanger; species Phalanger gymnotis. Next base: position 258,700,714 of record CM053624.1, read on the forward strand.
TATATATGTATGTGTATGTGTGTGTGTATACATATACACCCACAACAAAACCTCTGACATTCGTGGTATAGTTGGGCCAGCACAAAACTTTGATTCTCTTCCCACACTTACATTGGCAAGGGGGGGATGTAGCATATAAATGAACATAGAGAACAGCCTGTTCTCTAAGAAAAGAAATTGTCAAATATTTACTGCAACGTGATTCCTCCAAAATTAAGTTTTAAAAACAAATGGTGAATATTATACAAGCCATCAAACTCCCTGAAGGGATGTATACACTACTTCTCTTTCCCAACTCAATTAGCTGGTTCGTTTTGAGCATCCCATTCCCAGGGCCATCCCTCAAGCTCTGGAGTTACTCTTGCCTTACCTCCAACCTTAAAATCTGCTCACCCTTGGCCTGGGTAGAATAAGTCTTATTCTATAATCTTCTATGGTTATAATATTTTCATCTGGTCAGCCTATATGGTATGTACACAGGTAACCAAATTTGTGTGTAAGACCTCAAATTGTGTTTTAGAAGCCCCAATGAGAGTGTGAGGATCAAAGTGGTGCCTAATTTAGAGTCACAGGCAATTTTATGCTAAATTGTGTGGTTTTTTGGGGGGTGTAACATGTTGATTTTACTTTTATCCACAGTTCTCGACATATTTATCTCATTTAACGTATCCCATTTATGTTTTCTGAATCTCAGTCTCAATCACAAAAATCACAACCCCTTACCAAGTCACTTAATTGGGGAAAAGACATGATTTTAAATATTTTCTGTATATATTGTGTAACTCTATGAAGGGTATTTAGGAGACTCCTTGATCAACTTGATGAGTGGTCCTCAGTCATTTTATGAGGTCACAAGATATGGCCCTTCCTGAAGGCATCTGAAGGGTAGATCCTCAAGAGGTAGACTTGCATAGTGACACTTTACTAACTGGATTTCAGAAATTGAGATCATGCCCAGATGATTGGTTTTCTGCTCCCCACCAGCAGAAAACAGAAAATTGCAGGAGAAGCACATGACAAGCAATCTATGCTTCCCTGTGCAAATCTAAGAGAAGAATCTATATACCTCCAATTCCTAGATGCTGCCTTCAATTTTGTTTCTTTTTCTGAGCATAGCTCAGAGACAAGAGTTTCTCAAAGTCTTTATTTTCCCATACAAATTTGAGAATTCTCAAGAATTGGAGAGTTTAGTACAAGTTTCTTAGAAGAAGAAGAGTTCTTAGAGTGTATGCTTCTTGGTAAAGGAAGAAGGAGGTATTTTTCAATCCTTTGGGCTTAAATTGAAAATCAAGGGGGAATTGGTGGAGAGAGAACCCTTATGCACCCAGGCACTCACCCTGAAGCTGAGAGACTGAAGAGACTTAAGATATGAGCAAGGTTGGGAAATCTCAACCTTGCTAACTGAGAGGGAATGATTGATATGAAGATGTTCTTTAGTTTAGCAAGCTCACAAATATGTTTATCTTCCTATGGTGGGGAATGGGAGTGGGAATGGGATCTAAAAACAGAATGATACTCTAAGGCCTGAGAAGACTGTAGAGGACTCTACAAGAAAGAGGTATTTATTAAAATTACATAGGGCTTTCTTATCAGAAACTTCGAAGTTCAGTTTCCCATTGGAGGCAGCTGATGGGGCTATTTTAGCACTTCATATTTCTATTTTACCCCTGCTCTCCTGTAAGTCTTTAGCATCCTATCCATTTTCTGTGGAGTGAGATAAAAGTTATTCAATATCCAATGCCAACATTGTACATTCAGTACCTACCTGCATGAGAGTTGGTACCCTGTTATACATATTTCCGGAAACCTTGGCAAGGCCTAGATGTTAGTTTTGTTTTGCAGATGTTCATGGATTATCTCCAGATAGGGGAAATGAGCCAAAGAGAAAAACACATACTCTTGGGGATCAGCCTAAGGATCAAACATGGTCTGTATGAGCTCAGGGTCTTTGGGGAACTTCTCAGACATGCATCATGGAACTACTTGCCAGAAACTAAAGCATTAGGACCAAATGACATAATGGATATAAAATACTACATTACTGCAAATATCTCTACAAATGCAAGATATTATTATTAGTATTATGAGAGCTCTTATCAATAGTGCTTCCTCTTAAGTCTTCCTCTGATGCCTGGTTGTAACGTGGAGATGATCCTAGGTTCTCACTGACTACACTAGAAAACCCTACCAAGCTTCAAAGACTTAGGGTATGGGCCCAAGCATGGATTTGTATATGAAATGTCTGTGGACCAGACTAGTTAAATTTAGAGAGGTTTATTACCATTGACAATAGGATGAAAAATTTCTTAGTCAATGCCACTTTTGAAGAGAATATACTAGGTCACAAAAGTTTTACAATCTATATTCATGGAGGTATTCCCAGAAAGGATGAAATCCCAGATCTATAATGCATTTGTAATATTTTGAAAACTTTCTATGTGAGTAACTGGAACGCTTATCCATGAGATGTGAAAAATGGAACATATAATCAATTGCCTGTTGGTTCTAATATAAGCATACATATATGTGTGTAGAGGTATATATCAACATCTATCTATCTATATTTATGGATATACACATATGCGTGTATGTGTGTTTGCCCTGTATCCCAAAAATCACGGTGCATATTTAAACTTTAGTTTAAAACAGCACTAACACTTTTGAGATTTTATACAGATAGATAGATATAGATATACGCACATATACACGCACATATATGTTGTGTGTGTATATATATGTATATGTACATATATATTTATATAATACATGCCCACACAATGAGAAGCAGAATGGAATAGAAGACAGATAGCCTTAAAGCCAAAAAGATGCGGGTTCAAGTTATATGTCTTACATACACTGGACAAGTCACTTAATTTCTTAGTATTCTAGAAAAGTAAGATTCTTAGTTGCAGAGAAAGTGCTGACATGCATTGGTAGAAATTTTCTTATCTAGAAATTTCCTGAACCCATGAAATCACAAGTCTGTTCCCCATCCATATACATCTGGGTGTATACACACATGTAAACATATACATGTATGTATACATGACCATACACATATAATGTTATATACCCTTTTGGAATATTTCTTTAAAAAACTGAATAGACAAGCTGTTTTGTTATTGCTTATCTAGGACCTTGGTTCCTTTGTTGCCCAGCATTCAAAAAGTAAGAATGTCATCAGGATTCTATTATGCTAAGATAGTTCACTAAGCAGGCTAGTTCACCCTCATACATTTTGTCTGACAGGAGTCTGTGTTCTTTAAAATGCCAATGATGTCCTACTCCCGTCCTTTTTTATTAATAAGGTTGACATCGACAACAGCTTTTCTTTCCAAGCACAAGTCCCTCTGTCCCAACACTTAGGGAAATGGTCATTTTAAAGGAAACCTGGGATATTTAGACTCTAAAATTTGTTCTGAGCTTCTGCAGAATGGAGTTCTCTGTTCAGGCTGCAGATTGAATTGCAGTCCCCTAAGTATAATAGGGAACACAATCTAATCACAGATGTTCAATAAGCTATGTTGCCAATAACTCTTCTTTATGTTTGCACCCTTCCTTGTATTTATCATTGATTATTTTCATTATCTGGGCCATGCAAATATTTTAGTTCCCGTGGACAAAAATTTTGATTAGTTAAAAAACTGCAGAATTAAGCCAAAATAACATTCTTTCTCTCTACAGGATAAAAAGCTACTCCTCTCACAGGGGCAGATATGCACCCGCTCTGAATGGAGGCAGCTGTTATATCCGTCAAATACACCATCTGCATAGACCGATGGCTTGGCATAAGCTAATATTTGCAGAGTTAGTTCTGTGCGCTTTGTATGCATGGTAGCTGTGGTGGAAAGGGTAGAAGGGTATATAATGAAATGAATGACTGAGTAAGTGCAGTGAGTTCAATCTAGGTAATTACAATGGATTCTTCAGAGATTTCGGTTCTACGTGATTGATTCAGTCATATAGCACCCTCAGAAGAATACCACTGTTAAAAAGATGTAGCTTTACATCAGATGGCTACGTGAGAAAGAGCCCTGGACTTATTTCCAGGAAAGATCTAGGTTCAACACACACCTATGACACTTATTAGCTCTGTCCATGGGCAAGTTACTTCTCCTGACTCCCAGTTTCATCACCCATTAAAAGGGGATAATAATGTTAATTGTCACAAGGTTGCTATGACGGTCAAATGAGAAAAAAATACACAAAGCATTCTGCAGATCTTAAAGAGCTCTGTACATTTCAGCTATCGTGTAGATCAATGCAAGTTTTGCATAGTTTCCCTATTGCCATCCATCTTGCTCTCTTTTTCTTATTCAGTTCTCGGGCCAGCTTGTTTGGGGGAGTTCCTGACTTGCCCCTTTGTTGGTAATAACATATGTTAACACCTGATATCTTGTAGTTCTACCTTCACAATGACATTGCTAACATCTGATACCTTCTAACATTTTAAATAGCAAGATGGCAAAATAACCCATCCCTCTTCCCACAACCTTCCAGGACAAAGAGTTCTGTTTTGGGTCACAGGTTTAGTGGGGAAAGGGTAAGTGTTCTATGACAAAAAACAGGGGTCTCTAGATTCAATGCTGCAGACCCTGAAGAATAAAAATATTTTATTTCTATTTAAGTGAGGTCCAACGTGCCTCCTTCCCCAAATGATTTCTCACAATATGTATCATTATTGTATCATCTCCAAAAAGGTGGGGAGATAAGGAGTTAAAGTATATAGTAGTGGGTGTTCTAGTTTTCACTGAAAGTAGTAAGTTCGGATTCTAAAGTCTGGATCTTTTATTTTATTTCCTTTCTCTCTCTTCACTATTGGTTGTCAAGGGTGTAGGTGCCTAGAGGTTATTTTCCAACTTTTCCTTGCTCTATTTCTTGCTAACTGGTGACAAGACAGTAGCAACCAGGCTACGCTCAGGATCTTTTCCCTTCTAACTGTCAGTGAGAGAGTAGCAATATCTAGTCATGTGTTTCTCTGTTCCTATCTCTCTCACCAGTTATCAATTTTAAGCCACTGTAATATTCGTTATAGGAATATTTTTGTTATTTGTGTTTTTAGGATTATTGATAAGGATAGCTATAGGGACTTCATTGGTATAGAGAGCTCTTGGGTAGGGATATTCCCTCTGTCAAGGTAGATCGGTGTCTCCCACGCAGTTTATGGCTTTAAAATATTTACAAGAGCACTGAAAGGTTAAGTGATTTTCTTATGGTCACACAGCCTGTATGTGTGAGAAACAGGTTTTCCTGGCTTTGAGGGTAGCTATGTATCTACCATCCCACACTACCTCAATATTATGGTTAAAGATTCTATTTTAACTACATAGAAGTAATTATTAATAGGCCTCTATGCAGTTGAGCTAATCATCCTCTTGATTAACCAACCATATTCTTGGTAGTTCAATTGAATGGATTGGTATGTTCATTACTGAGTTAAGAATTCCTTTATATTCTATATTTTGATGATACCTATTATATAATCTCTTGCTAGAGCAAAATTAAATTGTTATTTTGTGGGGTTCAGCTTTTTAAGTATTCTCAGAACAAAACCAAAAGACCCTGGAGTCGAGGCGCTCCAACAGATTTGAGAATGCCACAGACTTAATACCCGGTGAAATTTGATGGATCTATTCTCCTTTCTAAGGCTGCTTAACAAGCTCATTTTCCATCTTCAGTGTCTGGCTAAGATACCCGGACACACAGACACACATATATACATACACACATATATGTAATGATGAACTCAATGAGGGTGCCTATCCAATTCCAAATCCATATCACAACAGGCATTCTTCAAATGGTTTTCCCATGTGGGTTTGTTTTAGGACAATTCCTTTTGAGTAGCTGTGAATCTCACCAATGAGGTTCATTATTTTATGGCTTAATGTTGACAGCCAAATACCATTCAGCATTGTCAGATCCTCATCATCTATAAGAAATCTCCCTTACACATGGATAATGCACAGGGATACTCTATTTGTGAATTATCTAAAGGAGAATAAAGAGGTATGTGGTAGGCCTAAGTAGGCAGTAGCATATTTCCAGTGCTGACATGCGCCCAAGAATTTGAATAAGAGATATCATCTAGGAACATATAGGTAAACTGAGGTACTTTATGATGTGAAAGGCCAGCAAGTTAAGAAGATAACAATGGATATCTGATGTGCTATGCTGTTACTCATGGAATATTAAAAGGTCTAGAAGAAGGACTCTGGCATATTGGGTAGATTCTTTATAAGAGATTTATGGGAGGTTGTGCACGAGAAATTTATAGGATGAGAAGTCATAGATAGAATAAAGTCTGTACTAGTGGAAAGACAGCCCCATATTGATGAAATCACTGAAGCATTCAGGTATAATTATAATGCAAGACACAACCTATTCCTTAATAGTATAGATCAGCATACATGTTCTCTCTGTTTCTCTCTCTTGATTATACATAGGCATGCACATACATATATACATATGTGTATAATAAGTCTTTCCTCCTCACCACATAAGTGTATGTATATATGTGTATGTGTTATATATATATGTGTGTGTGTGTGTGTATGTTACATACAAATACATATGTGTGCATACATATTTTTGTTGTTGTTGTGTAGCAAAATCCTGGGTTAAGTGATGTGGCTTTGACATGGGGAAGACCTGTTAGGGACTCTTCCATCCGTGTGATTCTCTAAGTCCTCTCATGGTGAAGAGCTATGTGGAAAGCAACTACATAAGAAAGAAGACACAAACTAAGCCCAGCTTGGTGTGTGCTCTATGGAACAGTTGGTTCCTCTTGCGAACTGGTAAAACTTGGTTTCCCTAGAATGGAGCAGGTACTTGTTATGTGGGCTTATATGTTCCTAGATTGAGTCCCTAGAGCACATATTGCTCAATGCTTTCATTTTACAGTTGAAAAAACTGAGTCTCAGACAGCTGAAGAAATTTCCTCTAGATCATCTAGGTAGTAAGTAGCACAGCCAAGATTGCAACTTAAATCCTCTCTAAATCTATCACCCTTTCCCACCCGTTACACTGTGTCACTCTGTGCCTTTACCAAATACAATCCGGCTCCAGTGTGTCATTATTAAAAAAAAAAAAAGTAAAGTTTAAAAAGAGAAAAAAGAAAAAGGATTTCCCTACATCTAAAACACATTTACTTCGAATTCAAGCTGCCATTGTAATTTACATTACATATTCTAGAAACACTGAATGATGCATATCCACTAGTGTTCCCTTATTCCACTCTGGAAGCCCTGAGAATCCTCTGTTATTTGTACATGGGTCAACGAACAAATTCTGTGCACTGCTAAACAACCTATGCAAATACCTATGCACCACCAATCACTTAAAATAATTAGGAACTGATAAAATGACCATATGTAGTCATTATGAATAATTGCAATAAATTGCTATGAAAATTCCTCTTTCCTTCAACCCCTACACAAATCCTGAAGGGAATGTGACAATTAGGAAAGCAGCAGTTAATTAAAACCAACTTCAAACATACTAAGTCTCTCTATTAAGGAAAAAGAACTTGGTTTTCAAAGAATGGTGCCTAATGCTATCATGTGGCAATATCTATGCACCAGGTTCATATCTTGGGCCTTAAACAACAACAACAAAATCCAATAAGGAACAAAAGTTGCTTGTGTATCCAACACAACACACACAGGGAATCCATAAGATGGCAAGGGGGGAAAAGGAATATTCTTGGAGCATCTCCTCTTTGGTGAGCCATTTACCACCCAGTCTCCTGTTTCCTAAACGTGCAGCCCTGTTGTTGTGAGTGTTAGCTGGCAATATGTTGACTTATGTTTGAGTTGAAATTTGCTCGCACGCTTCATTAGCTAACCAACAAAGCAATCCGGTGGGGTTATTGAATCATACACTGTTTGCAATATTACTACCCTCTCATTTTTATTTCAGTCTGTGATTTCTCCTCTGGACTATTGCACAAGAGGGAGATATCTATTTTGTCTCCTTTAAAAAAAAATCATTCCCAAGAGCGATACAATACTACCAATTTAATATACCACCTCTTCTTTTATCAGCCAAAAAAAAAAAACCCTACATGAATCTAATAACAAGCCACGGAAACTAATTTAAGTTGGTGTAAGCTGACTGTTTTAATTTAATATGTTTTAAGTCAACAGCAATGTGAAAGATAAGGCACTGACTGCACTTTTTTATTTTCTATAGGGCAGTTGTCTTCGCTCCAATTGTCTTTTTTCAGTCTGGGAGCTAGGCTTCCAGACTTCCTTGTAAAACACAGACAGCTTTGCATCAGACAAGAGGGCAGAGTTGAAGATCATCTCTGAAAGAATGAGGAAGTGGGCAGAAGGGAAACATCCCAGATTAGATGCACTATCAGGCAACTCTTGGACACAACCACAAGAATGAAAAGATTCTAGGGGTGAAAAGATGGCCCTAGGGCATACACAGAGTACAGATAATGGAATTTCCCATAGGCCCACCCAGCAGGCCAAGCTATAGGCCCAGTCCTCCCAGAATTCACCAATTGCAAGGAACTTGGAGGGCCTATCTATTCTCAATGGCTGAGACTCAAAGGGGAAATAAAAATCCTTTCTGAAGTCTCTTATCCTCATTGTCTAATGCCACGGCATCACATTCTCAAAGGAATTCTCTTTCAGAAATATAGGCAGTCAGGAATTCTAAGCCACAGACAGAGTTTTGACAAGATTTGATTGTTTTGTTTATTTTATTTTGTTTGCTTTGCAAATTAAATCCTTCTTAAATACTCCAGAGAAGATTTATATTTAAAGAGCCCTCTGCTAAATCCTTTTGTGAAGTAAAGTATCCACTGGTAACAAAAATAATCAACCCTCAATTTATCTTCTTCCTAAGTGATGTGTCATACTTGGGAATTTACAGTCCTTCTCTAAGGCCTCCCTTTTACACAATAGTTGGTTTCTGCTCTGTCTGCTTCTTTTCTACAGATATTCACTGCTACCTACCTACAACAATGAAATGGCTCCTAACTCATATTACACCTCCACTTTTCCATAGGTAAGTCTGATGTCAAACCTATCTTCATTATGCATATGTTCAGAGTTGTCTTGGTAAATATTTAACAATCAACTCTCTTCTAAATACCCCCCCTCCCCCACAGATATTCATTACTACCTGCCTAGAACAATAACTCCTAACTCATATTATACCTCCGCTTTTCCACAGGTAAGTCTGATGCCAAACTTATTTTCATTATGCATATGTTCAGAGTTGTCTTGGTAAATATTTAACAACCATCTCTCCTCTAAATACCCCCCCCATCCACACACATGACAGATTTTTAAATTTTATTTGCATTATTAACATTTTCTCTACCACTTTCTTAACTCTACACCGGGCCTGCATAACATTCATCCTACTAAAAGATTTCAGATGACCCACGAAAAATGTATGTAGAGGATATAAAACAGGTCTGCACAACATGCTGCCCAAGGACCACTTTGGCAGGTGAGCCATATGATGCGTAGACCTGCTCTAGACAATAAAATAAAAAAAAAATAACCTACTTGGTGATGTACAGACTCCTGAGGTGTAAATGTTCATACTGAAAATTTAACAATTGGCTCTTATGAGCTGTAGGAAGTAGTTCTAGCACACCCCTGAAAATTTAACAATTGGCTCTTCCAAGCTGTAGGAGGTAGTTCTAGCACATCTTTGCATATCTCAGCATTTATCTGTCTAATCATTTTCATTTCTTGGCTTATTGCATTTCAATAGTTCCTTACTGCCTGTATATCAGATTCAAATTCCTTTATCTGGCAGTCAAGGTCCCCCATAGCATAATGCCACTCTACCTGTCCATTATTTTCTCTCTAGACTCTGGCCATATTGCATTACTAACCACCTCCCAAGTCCTAGCGGGATTACAGATTGATTTCAAGTCTTAGGAATCAGTTTTTCACTTGTACTTTTCTGTCCCTGTGCTCATGTTTGGAAGGGCCACCTCCTCCAGGAATCCTTCCTTGATCTCCTTAGTCATTGATCATCGTTCATCCTCCGGATCTCATAAATACCTTTGTTGATATCTCCCAGACCGGTACGATGAAAAGAATGGTTATTTTGGAGCCACAAGTTCGAAGTTCAAAACCCGCTTTGGATATTTATAGCCTATATGTCTCTAAGCAAGTCACCTAACTTTGGCGCTCCCTTTCCACATGGATAAAGTGGAAAACTTGAACTAGATAAATGACCTTTGCAGTACCTTCCAGATCTAGGTTTGAAAGGCAGCAAGGTTTAAAGGTATAATGGATTTTAAAAAAAGAAAGGATATGGAGTCTTGGAAGTCCAGAGTTCTAGTCCTATATCAAATAATTAGTAGTTGAGTGACCCTAGAAAAGTTTCCTAACCCCAGGGGCAGCTAGGTGGCACAGTGAATAGAGCACCAGCTCTGGAATCAGGAGGACCTGAGTTCAGATCTGGTCTCATACACTTGACACTTACTAACTGGGTGACTTTGGGCAAGTCACTTAACCCCAATTGCCTTGCCTTCTCGCACTCCAAAATAAAAAAAAAAAGTTTCCTAACCTCTGTGGTCTTCATTAACATCATCTATAAAATGAGACTAGTGACCTATACGGTACTATACAACTCTAAATCTATCATCTTAAGATAATGCATTAACCATATGTTAATCCATAATACATTTATCTGTGTGCATGTTGCACCTGAACTTTCTTTCCTCTCCCACTCTACACACAAGACTGAACTCTAACAGGACACGGGAGGTATCAAGTCTTATCTAAAGTTCTAACCTTCTTCATAGCCTAGCATAGTGCCCCATGAGCAAGAGCTTTTAAAAAAAATAAAGACAGTTGAAATGAATAGCTAGAATGAGATTGGACTAGAAATCAGAGGTTCTCAACCTCTTTTACGTCATGGACCCCTTTGGCAGTGTGGTAAAATTTATGGACCCATTCTATAAGCGATGTCTTAAATGTATAAAATAAAATACATAGGATCGCAAAGGAAACCAGTTATAGTGAAATACAATTACCAATTTTTTTTTTAAGAATCCATGAATATGGACTCTGGCTGGGGGGGGTGGGGGACGGTGTTGAGATTCCTGTGTCCCGGGGAGGTCAAGATTCCTGTCAGGCATGGCACATGGACATGAGCGTGGACATGGTCATGAAAAAATTGAACTCCCTGATTATAAACAGTGGAAGATAGAAGGAACACCACTACAGCGAGTCCAGGAGAGGTTGGCTAAGCAAGGTCTCAGGGATCCATGGGGCCATAATGAAGCTTGGCGATACATGGGTCATTTTGGAAAACCTGCTACTTTGTAGGCTGCTTTGTCAAGAGGATTCAAATGGGGTTTTGGGGCATTTTTAGTAGCTGTTGGAGTAGAATATTTCCTAACTGCTCCAAAGAATGAGGAGGAACATGCTTCTAAACACTAAAGTTAAGGCAAGGACGAATCATAGCTAATTATTTAGAGTGAATGTTTGCTGTTCTATAGTTTGCTTACTTGCCATGTTAAAGATTAATATTAAAATTTCACTTGGTAAAAAAAAAAAAGAATCCATGAATATTAGCTCAACAACCCCTGAATTAAATGATATCTGTGGAAGTTGGGTGGCTCAGTGGGTAGAACACTGGGCCTCAAAACAGGAAGACCTGAGTTCAATTCTGGACTCAAACACTTACTGTGTGACCCTGAACAAGTCATTTAACCTGTTTGCCTTAATACATCAGAGAAGGAAAGAGCAAACCCCTATAGCATCTTTAACAGGAAAATCCCATGGATGGTACAGGCATTCTACAGTGATCCATGGGGTCATGAAGGGTCAGACACCTTCAGATGGAACAACAAGGTTCTTTCTGGCTTTCAAGTTTTGTGATAAATTTAAGTCAGTAGAGGCTAGCCTACTTCTTTTTCTTCTTCTCTTCCACTTTTTCAATCTAACAAACATTTATTAAGACCCTACTAGTAGATGACGTGGGATGGGCATAAAAGAAGCAGAGAAAACTGAAAGACTCTGACCTCAAGGGGCTTACCTATTATTGGGCATAATGCAACATGTATAAGGATAAATAAATAAATATTTTTTGTGGAGGAAGAGAATACCAATAATTTGGGAGCATCGGGGGGTTGGCGCTAGAACTGAACCTTGAATAGAAACCAGTGGAGGAGAGACAATCCATGAGCAAGAGCATAATGGATAACCATGTCAAAGGCTACACAAAGGTGACTGAGAATGACTGAGAAAAGGTAGTCAGATTAATAAATTCAGAGATAATTTTAAACCTTTGAGAAAGCAGTTCCATCAGAATGTGCATGTGTGTGTGTGTGTGTGTAGGGGGAGGGTTCCTATGGCAGATGACAAAGATGCAGGGTAGAGAAACAGTGAATATTGATTCTTTCTAGGAATTTAGCAATAAAGAGGAAGAGCCAAAGGGGACATTAATTTAAGGGGATAGCAACATCAAGTGAAGGATTTTTTAAAAATTTAATTTTGATGGCTAAATTGTTTTTAAACTTTTTAAAAATTTAATTTTGTTAATACCCAAGGTGACTTGTAATTAATAAGACAGAAGTAAGTAGAAAGGTAAAAATGAAGGTAAAAAAGAGGAAGAATATGCTTTGGTTCAAGTTACCAAAGGAGACCTGAGAGGAGGGAATCAAGATACTCCCTAACCTGGAGGAGCTTAGCAGACTAAACATCTTTGACTGGGAAAATAGTACGGCCATCATCAGAAAGAGCTGGAGATTTCAGTGGGTAATCAATTATAGAAATATTTAGTAGTCAGGAGGAAATTAATGACTAGAGCTCTAGGGAGAAATTGGGATTGCATATATACTCTGGGAAGTCATGAGATTTTGTGATCGTAGAATGAGACTCGACAGGGACCTTATGTTGTTTCAGTTGTGCCCGACTCCTCGTGACCCTATTTTGGGTTTTCTTGGCAAAGATACTGGAATGATTTGCCACTTCTTTCTTCAGCTCGTTTTATAGATGAGGAATTGAGGCAAACGGGGTTAAAGTGACCTGCCCAGGATCACACAGATAATATGTCTTTGAGATTAGATTTGAACCCAAGAAGATGTGTTCTCCTGCCTCCAGGCCTGGCACTGTATCCACTGAACCACACAGCTGCCCTAACATGGACTTTAGTGGCCGTCTAGTCAAACCTCCTCCTTTTCAGATGAGGAATGGGGGCCCAGATATGTTAAGTGACTTGCCCAAGGGCAAAGAGGCAGTGACAGAGCAGGGATTTAAACCCATGTCCTCTGTCTACAAATACAGTTCTTTTTTTTTAACTTTACCATACTGCTTCCCATTATTCACATAGATGATCATTCAAATCATAGAAATAGATGAGAGATTACAAAGGGAGAAAGTGAAATGGAAAAAGAGCAGAGACAAAAGGAAAGCTCTGAGAGTGGAGAGGAGAAAAGACGAATTAATGACGGAGACCAAGAAGTATTTAACTGATAGGCTGGAGGAAAAACAAGAAATAAAAATTTCAGAGAAGAAAAGCTGGAGGAGGAAAGACGTAGTCAGTAATATACAATGATGGAGAAAGAATTAGTAGAATGAGGAGTGAGAAAAGGCCATCGAATTTTGAACCAGTGAACTGTGAATGAGTGGTTTCATTTGAGTGGTAGGGATGAAAAACATAGTATAAGCTTTTGAAAAATGGGTGGTGGCATACATAAGGATTCTCTGTACATATGTGCATATGTATAAAATATATGAGTGTGTTTATGAATTCATATACATACTACATAGATTTATATACATAGGTATGTGTGTATGTATGTACGAAATCTACCCCTCCACAAGGTTATACTCCAGTCCCCCATCGTGGCATGGAGGTGATAGTATTTTTTTAAAGGCTACACCAATAGACTACAAGTTCTGGCAAGTTCTACCAAGTTGGACAGTCTTTGAATGAAAGCCTGCCTGCAGATTGTCATCTGAACACCAGCCTAGTTAAGTTTGGAGAGCAAGCCTTATTATCAGAAGATTGACTATCTACTGATGACTCTCTGTGTGTGTGTGTGTGTGTGTGTGTGTGTGTGTGTGTGCTGGGCAAAGTCACTCCTGATACTATTTACTTAAGGTGGGGAGAAAAGGGGTCACCGTCAAGATTAGTATGGGGAGTACACAAAACAGCAAAGTCATATTGCTTCCTAAGTATGGAAGCAAGGAAATATGCCTAGAAGGGGCCTTTTCTGTTCCTAATGACCCATTAAATTCAAACCACAAATAACCTATTTGTTTAAAAATTATTTCACTTTTAACTGACATGCATCATCTATTTTTAAGCCTCCAAATTAAAATGTCTGAATATTTAAAAAGTTAATCAAATTAGGTCTGGAGAATGACATTCAGTCTTGTACAGCCAGGCTGGGTACTTAAGTTACATCTGACAGATTAAATCAAAATTACCAAACAACAGATGTACAGGATCAGAGCTCATTTTTGCTCATGGAAAATCTATGTAGAAAACTGCTGAGTGACAGTCTTGGCATGCACGGTAACAACCATCAGAAAAAGCTGAAGTCAAGTCGCCATAGATAGCTTCATTTCTGGAATTGTCTTTCCAACACTGACAGGTTTAACACTGCAGTACTAGACAGCAGAGATAGCAGATGGTTATATTGCAGAAGGTGAATCCACACAAGGAATCATGCAATGAAGAACACTGGAATCCAGAAATCATTACAAACTGGATCTTCCTTGAAAGAGCTAACAATCACAGATTTAGAGGAAAGTGGAAAATTATCCAGGTACTAAGAATCAGAGGTGGTGATTGAACCCAGGTCCTTGGACTCATAAGCTCTTGAATATAGAGCTGGAAGGGACCTCAGTGGCCAAATAACCCAATTCACAAATTTTACAGATTTTTTACAGGAAACTGAAACCCAGAGAGGTCGAACTAATTACCTACAATGACACAGGTACTAAAATCAAAGGTAGGAACAGAATCCAGGTCCTCTAGCTTCAAAGGTACTTCTCTTTCCATAGTTCCATACTTACTTCCATGATAAAGCAGGTTGAACCTCATTTCAAAATTTTTCAGACTTTTTTTGCCCCTTTCCAAGATTACATTTCTCTTTTTACTAGCAAGAAAAGACCTTTCATCACAATTAATACAAAAATTAGCTTTTTTTCAATCAAGCAATATTCTGTAATTAAAATCAACTTACTGAAAAACAAACTTCTACAAATTCTCTCCTGAGCCATAGTCCCACATCACCAAATCTCTATTAATTATGCCATACTAGATGTCCTGGAGGCCATCTCAAAGTCAGTATATCTAAAACAGAACTATTATCATTACCCCATCAAGCCACCCTCACCCCTTTCCATACTTCTCTCTTATTGTTGAGGGTACCATGCACCAATATCCTCCCAGTCACCCACATTTACACCCTCAGTGTCACCCTCAATTTCTCACTCTCATCTCACACATTCCAAGTCTCCAAATCTTGTCCTCTTTATCTCTACAAGATCTCTCCCATCTGCTTTCTTCTCTCTACTCACACAGCCTTCATCCTGGTTCAAGCCTGCATGACCTCTTGCCTGGTTTAGGTCAATAGTCTTCTCACTGATGTTCCTGAATGAAACCTTTCTTCACTCCAACCTATCCTCCACACCAGTGTCAATCCTTTCCTAAACAGCATGTCAGATCATGTTACCTTTCTCCCTCAACCCTCAACAAAATCCAAGGGCTTCCTATTGTCTCTGGATCAAATATAAACTCCTTTGTTTGGTACTTAAAGTTATTTAAAACCTGTTTCCTTTTTACTTTTAAAGCCTTTTTTTATACTTTATTCTCCTTCAACTGTGCATTCCAGTCATACCATCTTATTCCTTGCTCCACATATAAGATGTTCCATCTCTCATCTTTGTTCATTTGTACTATCTGTGTCCCATGCCTGGAATGCACTCCCTCCTCACTTGTACTTCTTAGAGTCCGTGGTTTCCTACAAGATTCACTTCTACCTCTTTCAGAAAGTCCCCTAGTTACTAGGGGACCTCCTTCCAAAACTAACTTGTTTTCATTTCATATATATTCTGTAGATATTCATATAGGTACATGTTGTTTTCCTATTAGAATGTAAGCTTGTGCAGGGCAGGGCCAATATTACTTCTGTCTTAGTACATCTCCAGTGATGAACATAGGGACTAATATTTGGCCAACACTTAATAAATTTTTGTTGACTAATTATCAGCAGCTCAACAGACAGAGAGTTAGACCAGGAGTCAGGAAGACCAGAGTTCTAATCCTTAATACTATTTTTTTCAACTGCGTGTGAAGATAGTTTTCAACATTCATCTTTGTTTACGATTTTGAGCTCCAAATTTTTCTTCCTCCTTCCCCTACCTCCCCCTCCCCATGATAGCAAGCAATCTGATATAGGTTATACATGTACGATGATGTTAAACATATTTCGGCATTAGTCATGTTGTGAAAGAAGACTCAGAACAAAAGGGAAAAAAAAGAGAAAGAAAGAAAAGAAACAAAATCAAGTGAAAATCATATGCTTCAATCTGCATTCAGACTCCATAGTTCTTTCTCTGGACGTGGTCAGCATTTTCTACCACAAGTCCTTTGGAATTGTCTTGGATCACTGCATTGGTGAGAAGAACTAAATCTGTCATAGTTGATCATGGAATAATGTTGCTGTTACTGTATACAATGTTCTCTTGGTTCTACTTGCTTCATTCTGCTTTAGTTCATGTAAGTCTTTTCATGTTTTTCTGAAATCCGCTAGCTTATCAATTTCTTATAGCACAATAGTATTCCATTACACTCATATACCACAACTTGTTCAGACATTCTCCAATTGATAAGCATCCCCCTGATTTCTAATTCTTTGCCACCATGAAAAGAGCTGCCATAAACAGTTTTCTAAATGTGAATCCTTTTTCCCTTTTTTACGATCTCTTTGGGATATGGACATAGTAGTGGTATTTCTGGATCAAAGGGTATGCACAGTTTTACGGCCCTTTGGCCACAGTTCCGATCTTCATAGTTCTAATCCTATTTCAGACACTTAGTATATTGTGACCTTAGGCAACTCACTAAACATCTATCTCCCTCACTATCTTTAACTATAAAAAGGGGATAATAATAGCTCCCATCTCCCAGAGTTGCTATGAGTATAAAATGAAATAAAATTTATAAACTTTGCAAACCTTGAAGTGTCATATTAATGTTAGTGATTATATTATTATTAATTATTTATAAAGTTACTGGTACCATCTTCTTAATTTATTAACAGTTAAAATGAGTTTAGAATATCTAGGAATCCCAAACTAATAATAATTCTTCTGTACACTAATAGTGTCTCAGTGTACTCCATCTTTTGATGGAGTTTTGCCTCCTAGGGGCTCAAAATACGAAGGCTCCTTCCCAAAAATACATGTTAGATGTATGGGGCAGCACAGGCTGAAGTTTCTAGATGTGAGTCAAGTCCCTCTATGCCGCTTTCTATATTGGGGCAATACATTTCTGGAAACATACAGTTACTTACATCACTTTGATAAAGTTTTCCTACTGCTGCTCCATCCAACATGGATCTTTAGGAAGGAAATTTCTCCTTTTGAGCTCCTAAGAGCCAAATATCCATTTATAGACCCTCAAGTTGAGTAGAAACTTGGAGATTAACAATGAGATCCCAACGGGGAGGTGTTGGGTCCTGAGACAGTTAATTTTCCTTTCTTTTAAGTTTCAGATTTTCTCATCTATCCAGTCTCATGAATGGTGAGAACATTCTTTGCAACTCAGCATAACAGTAACTTCTCCCTTTTCTCTCTATTCTTCTGGGGACCTGTGATTTATCTCTTCTTGCAAGCAGCCATTAGAGTCAATTTTAGATCACCTTGCATTTTTCCTGTAAATGCTGGGTACAAGCCATTTGGAAGCTCCTCCATCAATGCTAATGTAGTTATCAAGAGAAATCCCAAACCCTGGCAAAAGAGCTAAGGCTGGCTGGAAACATGAGTTACAGCTCAGTCCAATGTGCTTGGCTATTTGTCTTCCTCAAGTGCTGTACCATGCACTTAATACTCTGTCTATATTGGCATTCCCCAAGTATTTCCCAACTGTCCTAATAGACACTAAATATCTCTTCAGATAGGTAGGGTAGAACAGAAAGCAGGTATCTCCCATTAGGTATCTGATCTGATAGGCAAGAATGTCAGACTGGGATCAGTAGGGAATATTGAAAAGAATACTGAATTGGGCCAAGCGGTGGTACACACCTCTAATTTCAGCTACCAGGGAATTTGAGGCCAGGCAATCAATCTCTTGAGTTCAGGAGTTCTAAGCTGTAAGAGACATTCAGGTGTCCCCACTAAGTTTGACATTAATATAATGATTTCTAGGGAGTGGGGTGTCACTATGTTGATTAAGGAGGGAAAAACTGGCCCAGGATAGAAACAGAAGTTCAAAGCTCAAGTGTCAATAAGTACTGAGACTGCATCTGTGAGTAGCTCCCATATTTCCAATCTAGGGAGAAAGAAAGATGTAATCTTATTTTTAAAAAGTTCTAGTTTTGGGTCTGACATTAATCACCTTTATTTCTCTCAACCTCAGTTTCTTTTTTCTGTAAAATGAGGGTGTTAGACTAGATCAGGGGTTCTTAACTATTTTTGTGTCATGGATCCCTTTGGCAGTGTGGCAAAGAGTAAAAATTTTTATTAAAAAATATGATGGAAAGAAATGTTAAATTTCAATTAGAGGTTAGTTAAAATAAAGATCATTTTGTTTTCCTGTCCAATTTTATAAACCCTTCCCAAAATTTATCCATGAACTCCTCCTTAAGGGGGCCCATGGACCCCATCTGAAGAATCCCTGGACTAAATGATTTTAATATGCTTTCCATTTCTGATATTCTACAATCTGCCTCAGAGAATGAAGAGAATTACTTCAGATTAAAGGCATCAAGACATCATCCCATGATATCACTGGTCCTCTTTGAAAATGAAAGACAAACAACAAATGAGAATCTCTGGAAACGAATAGCACTTGAGATACACATCTAAACTAAAGAGTATCTATGTTAGGAGGTCAGAAACTTCCAACATCCATATCGACTATAACAGAGGGGTTGATTTGCACAGATGCTAGCCAATTCTATGACTCCTTCCTGCCATTCATAACAATCTCCCTCCTCATCTCTGTCTCTTGGTTTCCTTCAGGGTCCAGCTAACATCCCACCTTCTACAAGAAGTCTTTTCCAGTCTCCCTTAATGCTAGACCATTCCCTCTAAGACTGTCTGCAACTTACCCTGTTTATATCTTGTTTATACGTAGTTTTTTTTTTTGCATACCCTCTCTACCACTAGTTTCTGATCTCCTTGACTATCTCTGTAACCCCAGCATTTAGCACAGTGCCTAGCACATAATAAGCACTTTATAAATTACTTTTGAATTGTTGACTAGTTACAGCCCACTGTGAAGCAAATATACTCTTCAATATAATAAAAAATTAACTTTTATCATGGTCCTATTCTATGTCAGACACTATTCCAGGGACTAGGCATAGAAACATAAAAACAAAACAAAAAAAGAAACAGTAACTGCTCTGAAGAGGCTCACATCCTGGTAGAGGGATGCAACATTTAAAGATCTTTAATGAAATCGAAAGTAATTTCAAGAGGACGCACTATCATCTTTGGGAGGGATTGGGGATCAGTAAAAGCCTTGTGAAGAAAGTAGCAACTAACCAATACTGTGAGTGAATGAATGAATGAAGCATTTAATAATGTAATGTGCTAAAGCAGTGAGGATCTAAATAGACCAGCAAAGTCATTTCTGCTCTCAAGGAGCTCATATTCTAACAAGGAGAAATAACACATAGGAGAGTTCAACTGCAAGTCCAATGGGAAGATTCCATGGTCCTTTAGAGTACAGGAGCAAAGATCATGGTAATTCATCTTCCTTTATGTCATTCCCATTGATAAAATCGAGTGTGTTTCTAAGGATTTTGAGTGCAGAGGCAAAGAAGAATATTTCAGGGAGTTAGACACCTGTATAAAGAAGCTTATGATGAAGATGAAATGTCACATACTGACATGACAAAAAATTTAAAAAAATCTATGGTTTATATTCACCAGACACGTAAATAAACAGTACTACCTCATCAAATGTTTTGGGGCAACACAGCTCAAATAAGAATGATAGATTATGCAGGCATATAATGCTAAATTGAGGTCACAATTTAGGGCAAAAAGAGAAAGTGAATGGACTAGTGGCCAGGAATACTAAGGGCTACCTAGGTCTTTACACCAAATCAGAACCTCTCAGGCAAGGCTTATCTTGCTAGAAATATTTTCTTCCCACACACTCCGGCATTTTCACAGTATTGACTTTTACCTCTGAGACAGAAATCAAGGATGAACCATGAGCCTTAATGCTGGGGTTTCTGTAGCAAAAGCTGGCCAATTTCCTCAGAAAATGTGTGCTCATCTGAGTTTGGCAAAACATACCTGATGGTCAATAAGCTATCTTTGGGAAAGAATCACAGACTAAGCAATTCTTTTCTAGTTGGTCTGAAATATCTTGTCTCTGGGTCACATTTTTGCTTTGATTGTACAATGATGACCATATACATCAGTGACAGGATCCAATGTTTTCCAGACAAGAGTGCCCCCCCCCATCTGCTATTCCGAGTGGATGTGTGTTCACTTTCAGAGAATCATTTAAGTCAAATCTATTTCTTAGTCTCCTATTGCCAGGAACACCAGATGGGGGCACTCCCTATAAACCCATGTAGAAGGCTCCCAGATACAGAAGTATGGAATTTGGGAACTTATTCTCTGTAGATAAGCCCCTTTACTGACTTACATATCAGGGCGGCCTTCAATTCAGATAACTATGAAATCCTGGTAGTTATTATTTTCTCAGGAACCAGGGAAATGACAGCTTCCTCTTTGTGGAATATTTTAATCCTGCCCTGGATAGCTCTATTCAGATAAAAATTATTTTAAAACTTCTTGGGGGTAGGTGAGTCAGTTATCTAGCAGCTGTTGATATGGAAGTAGAATGTTTTATTTTCTCAAAAACTGATGAGATTTTATCAGTGAAAATTAAATTAAAGAAGAGGTATTTACCATCTGCTTTGCTGTAGCACACTAAGAACCATGGAACCCTCCCATTTCACTTGCCACTGAAATCTTCCATATATATTGTCTCCCTCATTAGACTGTATGCTTCTTGAGAGGAAGGAATATCTTATTTTTCTATTTATAGTGTCAGGACTTTGAACAAAATAAGTGCTTTTAATTCATTCATTTCTGTCCACCAGTGAAAAAGTTGTCCTGCAACTTCCCATCATCTCTGTATGTACATGTTGTCTCCCCATTAGAATGCAGACACTTTTAGGGCATGGGCTGATTTTTCTTTTATTTTGTAGGTATGACACTTAGCATAGTGCCTAACATGGGCAAGATGTGGTTTAATCTTAATGCTTTCAAGGATCACTCAGTACAAAAAGTGAAAAAGGGGTAAACTTAATAAATGCTTGCGATTTACTGAATGACTGAACCTGTTAAACTTCAGATACCTAATGTATATAAGAAGAGCCCACTTCTGAGGGGAGGTTGAGGACCTAAGGTCTGACTCTAATTTAATACAAGTGAAATCTTCTAAAATATCTGTCCTTCTGTAATGACCATTTAGATTTGAAGATCTTTCTCACCCATTAATAGGCCCATGGAACTTGCTTACATCACAGTAAGCTGAAGTTATATGTGATGGGAGGAGCTTACTGAGAGGAAAAAGAAAGTGAGTCACAAGAAATGCTCAGAGAGAGAGCAGTTAGAGCTGAGGGTGAGGGCAGTTGTGCTGTACTGTGAGTGGCTGTTGGTGGCAAGGCCCCTGCAAGGGAGTGTAAGGTTATGGGGGGATGAGGCTCCATACTGTGATATTGTGTTTTAAGTTCCTTGCTATTACAATAAAGTTGCTTACTAGTTGTGGGAGTTGACTGCTGCTTGGATGGGCTGGACTTATTGGTTATGGGATCTGGTCCTATGGTGTCTGAATAAATGTTTTATTTCTTCTACCTTCTATATGGAGAGTCTATCAGATTTTACAATACAGAATTACATAGCCATATTCACAACTGTCAAAGATACTGTGTTTATTGCCTTGCTAAACACCTTCCTCATCCCCTCAAAGAACTTATAGTAGACCTGGGCCCCAAACCAAATAAGCTTGTTAAATTGACTGTCTTTATGCTACTTTGAAGTTTGTTTTCATTTTTGTCTTTTTAGCACTAATGAACCCATCTTTTTTTTTTTTCCTGCACCCACCCCACTGTTTCCCTGAGTCACTGTTGAAGCGAACAGAGGCATTCGCTCTTGTCTCCCCACTCTTGTCAAAGCACGTGGCTTGGAGTAAATGTTATAATTTTTTCTACCTCTGCTTAGTATCTGGCAGGAATAAAATTTCCTACAGAAAGTCTGATATACATGGCTTCTTGGTTTGTTCATTTGACTACATTTTTTCTCAGTTACTACAGTTAGCCTTCCCATATCACAGAGATTAGGGGTACAGGACCCCAGTGATCAGGAAAATTCATGTAAATTTTTTGTCCCTCCTTTTGTACCAGAGAAGAAGTCTGACATTTTTTTCTTTTTCTTTTATAGGTTGTTTACAGTAACTTATTGTAAAATTTGGGTTAAATATTTGGTAATAGGTTCTGTGTCATCTGCTGGTCTTTGTGTGTCACCTTCAGCTTCCACAAAACTCCCTCAAAATTGTCATTTAAATTATTTGTCAAACCACAATGTGTTGAAACTACAATGGGGAAAATCACAATATGGAAGGGATAACTATATTCTAGAGTGCATTTATACTCACACAAACTGGAAAAAGAAGTAAGGGTCAAGAAAGAAAGGAATGGGAGGAAGGAAGAAAGAAGATAAAGGGAAAGGAAAAAAGGGAAGAAGGACTTAAAAAAAGAAGAAAGGCGGAGGAGAAGGGGGAGTGAGTAAGGAGGAGAGAAGGAAGGTGGAGGAGAAGGGGGAGTGAGTAAGGAGGAGAGAGGAGTGAGGAAAGGGGAAATAGGCAGGAAATAGAAAGAGTAAGAAGGAAAAAGAGCGAAGAAGGTAGAGAGAAGGGAAAGGGGAAGAAGCAGAAGGAGAGAGGAAAGGAGAGGAGAAAGGTGCAGGGAAGGAAGAAAGAGAAAAGGGAAGGAATAAGAGGCAAGAAGGGAGAGAGAGGGAAAAAAGAGAAAAAGGAAGAAGAGAAGGCAAGTGAGGAGACAGAGGAGTGAAGAAAGGAATTGATAGAGAAAGGAAGAAGTAAGAAAGAAGTGTTTATCTCCCAGAAGGGAGTTAGGGAGGAAAATGTGGGGGTTTTGGCTCTCTTCTCTTTATTTACCCAGAAGCTAGGACTCTGTCTAATAACACCTTTTACACAGGGCTTAGCATAGCATCACATAAAATTGGATGTTTAAAAAGTGTTTTTTATCATAATGAAGACAGCATCCACAGATACTCATTCTACTGCATAAGTTTAATATATTTCAAACCAATTCCCATATTTACTTTACTCAGTAGGGGTAAAATCAATATCACTGGCAGTTATGAGTTTATCAAGGTAAGAAAGAAACCTCATTTGAGCACTTAATGCAAGATCACTGACGCTATTGAGCAACAACTAAACAAAAGCTTTTACACAGTAACTCTAAGCCAAGTTAGCTCCTTTCCTCTCTTCTCCCTATGAGCAAATCACTCCTCATCAGACCAAAATTTTGAATTTTAATTAGCATCTACTCTAAAGAAAGTTGATATAAACAACATCCACACGTGGCCAAAGTCCAATGAAGAGTGTTATCATCAATTCATTCATTTATCTGTGTTATTTGTCAAATATTTTTTGAAAAACTTTCAAAACAGGACACACAAGAGTTTAAAAATATTCTTGAGATATAATAAAATCTTAAGAAAATGGAAGTTCCTCTTTTCTTTTTCCTCCTTAGTCACAGTGTCTTGCACGTAGTAGGCACTGAATAGATGTCTTAAACCCAATTCAAATAGCTTTTAACAGCTTCTAAATGGACTCAAACATATTTTAGCCTCAGATATAAAATTCATTATTTTTGGAGTTAAAATCATACCTACACTTTTGAAAGTTAGTTTGCTTTGAGCATTGAGAATATATATTTCCCTAAATAGTGAGCTCTGTCCAATATCTCATCTGTGGAAATGACAAGGTTTATCCAGCATATTATGAGCTCTTAGAAAGAAAATATCCTTGTATCTGAGTTTTAAACTGATTTCTAGTCTACTGCTCAAGCACTGATTGAAAAAGGACTTTTGGAAAGCTGTGTGTGTGTGTGTGTGTGTGTGTGTGTGTGTGTGAATATGAAGAGAAGTCAACTTTGGGGAACATGCGGTTCAATCTTTTTTTTTATTTTATTTTTTTAAATTTATTTTTAATATGTTTAGTTTTCAGCATTGATTTTCACAGGTGTTTGAATTACAAATTTTAGGATTTAGAAAAGCAAGTTAGAGAAGTAGAGGAAAAATTGGGAAGAGAAATGAGAAGGA
>CM053624.1:258725758-258764649 GCA_028646595.1 Phalanger gymnotis
ACTTGGTGGGGAGCTCACACCAGTTACTACTTTCCAGTCGCCATCTTGGCTCCGCCCCCGAATTGCTTGACTTCTTAGGGAGGGTGGATGGGAAGGGAAGAGGGGAGAGAATTTGGAACTCAAGTTTTAAAAAAAAATAGATGTTCAAAAGTAAAAAAAAAAAAAATCTGATGAGGGCAAGATTCACTCATTCCCCCTCACCTGCCTTCTCTTCTCTTCCTACAGAACTGCTTTTTCTTGCCACTTTTATGCGAAATAATGTACCCCATTCTATCTCTTCCTATCTCCCTCTCTCAATATATTCCTCTCTCATCCCTTATTCATCTCAAGCTCATCCTATGCCCACTCTCTCTCTGTGTGCATATATATATATACATATATATATACATGCATATATATGTACACATATATACATATATACATACACCATGCGGTTCAATCTTTAATGCTTTCAAGGAACAGTCAGTGCAAAAAGCGAAAATTAAAGTTGAAGACTGGTGTACAAGATGCAAAATGCAAAGTGCCCTGTGCGTTTCCTTATCAGATTCAACTTGCTGGTTAAAAATTTATCCAGTCTACCAGTTATGAACGTCAAGCTCTAGCAACATGCAAAAGATTAAAACATCAAGGCTCAAAGATTCAAGGAATTGTCCAAGAAACTATTTCTTTTTTTAGCTGAAGAACTTGTGCATTTTCCATTATTCTAGTCTCATCTTTTCTTTTTTTTTCTTTTCAAAAAATGTGAGAGGAATACTAGATAGGTCTGGAAAGGTCTAGAATTCCCCACAAGGATATAAATTATAAAATGGAATATAGAGACCTTCCTAATAAAAACATTATGTTTTTGCCTTGAACTTATGACTGGCTGAAAATGGACACTGGGTTCTAACTTTTCTGGTTCCTCTGGAGTTTTCTGCGGAAGCTAAATTCAAATGTTTGGTGGATTTATTCCTTAAAACAGAAACATAAATACACATTAAAATAATATATTGTTAATCTAATTGTGGCTTATTAAGAATTAATGCTATATTTAAGTTAGAATATGACCATTTCTTTGAATGAATTCATAATATGGATGATGATGGAGATGATGTTGATAGTAGTAACTGACTTTCATATAGCACTTTAAGGTTTATAATCAACCAACCCCAAATCTGTGCTTATTAAATATGTTTGGTAAATGAGTGAGGTTGGGGGTAGCAGTAGGAAAGAACTCAAGAAAGAAACCTTTATGTGGGCAATGAAAAAACCTGACAAAAGTACAGGCATACTTCACCTAAGATCACTAGTTGATTCAGTGAAAGTGGAGGCATTAATAAAAGCATGCATTTATATGTCATTTTAAGGTTCGCAAAATGTTTCACATACATGATACCATTTGGTCCTCATGGTAACCCTGTGAGGGAGCTGCTATTAGTTTCCATCTAGAAAGGCTCAGAGAAATAAAGTATGTCTGTCCTACTGTCTAGTCTACCCTTGCTCAAAGTCTCATGGCTAAACAGAGAGGCATGATTCAAACCCAGGTCTTGTTCACTACAAGTTATCTGCTAGCCTAGGCTACCTCTATTTAGTGAACTGCCATCCTATATCAAGGCAAATAGCTAAAGAGTAATACCTTTGTAACTACAGGCTGAAATTCTTAGTTGATGGCAATCTATAAAGCTATGAGAGGCAGCAGCCTAGCTAGTGCATTGAGAGATTATCTTGGAATCAATTAAACCTGGGTTCAAATTCTGTCTCTAATGCATATTGGCAGTGTGATCGTGGGTAATTCACACAAAGTCTCAGTGACCCCAGGGGGTTCTTCAAGACAGGACTTCTTAAACTGGTATCCATAGACTTAATGAGTCTGTGAACTTGGATGAGAAAAAAAAAACCCTCATTTCAACATAACTTGTTTCTTCTGTAACTCTTTATATTTTTTTTATTTAAAATTTTATTCTGTGAAGGGGTCCATAAGCTCCATCGAAGTGCAAACACAGAAAATATTAAGGATCCACAGGGCAGAATGGCAGTGCAGTGGATAGAGCACTGGCCCTGGAGTCAGGAGGACCTGAGATTCAAATTCAGCCTCAGACACTTAAGGGAGTGACCCTGGGCAAGTCACTTAACCCCAATTGCTTCCTTCCCCTCCCCCCCACCCCAGCCAAATGCCAAGAATACAAGGTTCAGAACAAATACTTTTCTGCCTTGGCAGAAAGAGCTTCGTCACTGAGATTTCAATGTACCAAGTAACTGGTCCAAATTGACCAAAAAAATTCCCAAGCCTATGACAAAGGTGGACTTACTTCTGCAAAGTAGGTTGGATAAATGTTCCTGGTGCCAGGCTAGCAGGGTGAACTTCCAATAACATCTATTAGACTATGTTACCAAGCACTTATTGAGGGCCTCGAAGGGGTTTAGCGGTGTGCTCGGAACTGTGACAGATATGAAAGTACCCAAGATGGCATCATAGCTCTTGTTCAGTTTAGCATCTAAATTTTAAGAAATTTACTGGGAAAATCTAGACACAAAAACAATAGAGATTATCAAAGAGTTCAAATTTCTGGGATAAGTGCCAAATAAGTGTCAAATTTCTGAGTGCAGATACTAACTGCTATGAGAATTCTAATAAGGGAGAGAGACTGCCTCAGCTTGGCATTAAAGGCCCACATTCTTTTTCTATCCCAGATTTCCAGCATTACTTCATAAGGCTCCCCTTCACACACTCTCCACCATTCCCTCCCCATTCCAGTGATTTTTGAACTCTCTGCTGACATTATTAGTCCTTAGCCATTCTCAGCCCCTCTTCTCCCCATAGTGACCTCTTCATAGTCCCATCTGCCTCAACCCAGCCCCACCAACGTCTCACTCGTAAGCTATCCACACCTCCCATTGTGCTCTCTGGAGTGCCTGCTCCATAGATAACAAACTAGTTTTTGTCTTAAACATGTTCCCTTCTTAGTCACTCAATTTTCTTATACCCACTGAGGCCTGGCTCCCTCCTGACAACACAGCTTCCTTGGCTACTCTTTCTAGTACTGACTGCACTTTCGCTCATACTTCCCCCACTCCAACTCAATAGCTGTGGTGGGGGAAGTGGAATTCTCTTTGTTCCCCATTACCACTTCCAGGCTCAACCTCTACCATTATCACTCAGTAACATCTCCTCTTTTGAGGTTCAAATCCACTTCAGACACTTACTAGCAAACCCTAGGCAAATCACCTGACCTCTTATGGCTTCAGTTTCCTAATCTGTAAAATCTGTAACTCACAGAGTTTGTTAAGAAAATCAAAGGAGATAAGTTGTGTTAATCATTTTGCAAACCTCAAAGTGCTATATAAATGTTAGCTATTATCTCCTCCTACTTCTCCTTTTTCTCCCATCACTGTAGTGTGGGGGGGAGCGGGGGGGGGGGAGTGGAGATCAGAAAAGCATCACGTGCCAAGATGGCAGCTGGAGAGCAGGGACGCATGTGAGCTCCTCCCCAGGTCCCTTCAAAAACCTATAAAAATGGCTCTGAACAAATTCTAGAGCTGCAGAACCCACGAAATAGCATAGGGAAGCAGGGCTACAGCCCAGGACAGCCTGGATGGTTGATGGGTAAGGTCTATCCCAAGGAGCAGGGAGCAGAGGAGAGCAGAGCCCAGTGTAGGCTGCACCTGGACCAACCACACCGGGAGCTGGGCGGAACAGGCACTAGTACCCTGCCTGAATCAGTGAGCTATGGCAGCTACCAGACTTCTCAACCCACAAACACCAAAGACAACAGAGAAGGTTAGTGGGAAAAGCTGTGGGGACAGAGTGGAAGGAGTTTGCAGTTTGGCCACTGCCCCGGGGACAGTGGAGGAGAGCTACAGAACTAGAGCTGCAGTTGCCTCTGGCCCTAGGCCCACCTGGTGGGAGTAATTAAGTGGTGGATCAGAGCAGGAGTGTAGAGTCTGCTTAGATCTGAGTCACGGTCCGGGTTGTCAGTTCTTGGG
The DNA here is from genome assembly GCA_028646595.1 of Phalanger gymnotis. Classification (NCBI taxonomy): domain Eukaryota; kingdom Metazoa; phylum Chordata; class Mammalia; order Diprotodontia; family Phalangeridae; genus Phalanger; species Phalanger gymnotis. The sequence continues at coordinate 258,729,722 of CM053624.1, forward strand.
GGAGGAGGAACACAGATGTGGCAGAGCTTGCTGTGTAGAAATAGCTCTGAAAACAACAGTGCATCCCCTCAAGCTTGCGACAAAGTACTCTCCACTCTACAAGCAGTCATACTCCAACAAAAAGTCAAGGGTCAAGTAGTTGGCTGGGAACATGGCCAGGCAGTGAAAACACTCTCAGATTCAGAATTAGACTTTGGAATCTTTCTTTAGTGACAAAGAAGACCAAAACATACAGTTAGAAGAAGTCAACAAAGTCAAAGAGCCTACAACAAAAGCCTCCAAGAAAAACATGAACTGGTCCAGGCCATGGAAGAGCTCAAAAAGGATTTGGAAAAGCAAGTTAGAGAAGTGGAGCAAAAATTGGGAATAGAAATGATGCAAGAAAATCATGAAAAACAAGTCAATGACTTGCTATAGGAGACCCCAAAAAAGTACTGAAGAAAATAACACCTTTAAAAAATAGACTAATTCAAATGGCAAAAGAGCTCCAAAAAGACAATGAGGAGAAGAAAGCCTTGAAAGGCAGAATTAGCCAAATGGAAAAGGAGGTCCAAAAGACCACTGAAGAAAATACTACCTTAAAAATGAGATTGGAGCAAGTGGAAGCTAGTGATTTGATGAGAAATCAAGATATTATGAAAGAGAACCAAAGGAATGAAAAAATGGAAGGCAATGTGAAATATCTCATTGGAAAAACCACTGACCTGGAAAAAAGATCCAGGAGAGAGAATTTTAAAATTATTGGACTACCTGAAAGTCATGATCAAAAAAAGAGCCTAGATATCATCTTTCAAGAAATTATCAAGGAGAACTGCCCTGATATTCTAGAGCCAGAGGGTAAAATAGAAATTGAAAGAATCCACAGATCACCTCCTCAAATAGATCCCCAAAAGAAAACTCCTAGAAATATTGTCACCAATTTCCAGAGCTCCCAGATCAAGGAGAAAATACTGCAAGGTGCCAGAAAGAAACAATTTGAGTATTATGGAAACACAATCAGAATAACACAAGATCCTGCAGCTTCTACATTAAGGGATTGAAGGGCTTGGAATATGATATTCTAGAGGTCAACAGAGCAAGAATTAAAACCAAGAATCACCTACCCAGCAAAACTAAGTATCATGCTCCAAGGAAAAATATGGGTTTTCAATAAAATAGAGGACTTTTAAGCTTTGTCAGTGTAAAGACCAGAGCTGAATAGAAAATCTGACTTTCAAATACAAGAATCAAGAGAAGCATGAAAAGGTAATCAAGAAAGAGAAATCGTAAGAGACTTACTAAAGTTGAACTGTTTTGTTTACATTCCTACATGGAAAGATGAAGTGTATAATTCATGAGACCTCAGTATTAGGGTAGGTGAAGGGAATATACATACATACATACATACATATATATATATATATATATATATATATATATATATGTGTGTGTATATATATATATATACACATACATATATATGTGTGTGTGTATGTGTGTATGTATATGTGTGTGTGTGTAGGTATATATATATATATACACACACATACTCATATCTATATATACATACATACACATATAAATATACATGTACAGACAGAGGGCACAGGGTGAGTTGAATATGAAGAGATGATATCTAAAAAACAAAATAAAATTAAGGGATGAGAGGAATATATTGAGAGAGGGAGAAAGGGAGAGATAGAATGGGGCAAATTATCTCACATAAAAGTGGCAAGAAAAAGCAGTTCTGTTGGGAGGGAAGAGGGGGCAGGTGAGGAGGAATGAGTGAATCTTGCTCTCATTGGATTTGACCTGAGGAGGTAATAACATACACACTCAATTGGGTATCTTACCCTACAGGAAAGAAGGAGGAAGGAGATAAAAAAGGGGAGATGACAGAAGGGAGGGCAGATAGGAGGAAGAGGTAATCAAAAGCAAAATATAGTTAATGTTTCACAAGATGAGTATTGTGGAAGAGTTTTGCCTAATGATACAATGATACACATGTGGCGTATGTTTAATTGCTTGCCTTCTTAGGGAGGGTGAGTGGGGAGGGAAGAGGGGAGAGAATTTGGAACTCAGAGTTTTAAAAGCAGGTGTTCAAAAAAAAAGGATTTGCATGCAACTAGGAAGTAGGATATACAGGCAATGGGGCATAAAAATCTATCTTGCCCTATAAGAAAGTGAGGGAAAATGGGATGGGGGCATGGGGTGACAGAAGGGAGGGTTGACTGGGGAACAGGGCAATGAGAATATATGCCATTTTGGAGTGGGGGGAGGGTAGAAATGGGGAGAAAATTTGTAATTCAAACCCTTGTGACAATTAATGCTGAAAACTAAAAATATTGAATAAATATTGAATAAATAAATAATAAAATATTAAAAAAAAATAAAAGCCTCATGTAGAAGGTGAGACTTGAGCCAAGCTTAAAGGAAACTAGGAATTCTAAGAGGTTAGTGTAACGAAGGAACGTACAAAGCTAGTACAAAGACACAGATAGGGGATGGAATTTTTTATATGAGAAACAATAATGGCAAATTTAGGTGGTTTGCAGAGTGTGTGTGTGTGTGTGTGTGCGAGAGAGAGAGAGAGAGAGAGAGGGAGGGAGGGAGGGAGAAGAGGAGAAGAGAGGGAGGGACTGAGAGAGGGAAGGACAGAGAGGGGGACATGGGGGGGAGGGAAGGAGAGAGAGAGAGAGAGAGAGAGAGAGAGAGAGAGAGAGAGAGAGAGAGAGATGGGAGCAATAAGTAACATGGTTGGAAAGGTAGGTTAGGTCTCACCCCATCTTAAAAGGCAAGCAGAAGAAGCTGCATTTGATCCTAGTAGTAATAACAGGGAGCCACTTTTACTGGGCACGGGAGGAATTTGATTAGACCTGTACTTTAAGGAAACAGTACGAAAGTGAGCTAGTCTCTTCTTCAAAAACTTGTAATTTAGTTTGGGGAAATAACACATCCATAAATAGGCTTATGTACAAAATAGTGCGAAGTAATTTTGGAAGGGTCACATCCAGAGATCAAATAAACAAAAAACTGGTTCTCCATGGAACTGAGCCCCGCCCCCTCTAACAACTGGTTTGCTAAGCTGAACCTAAAATTAGATACTGGTTCTGCCAAACTGGTGCAAACTGCTGAATCCCACCACTGTTAGGTGTACAATGAGTATGGCCTATGATTAAGAATCAAGAAGCCTTGAGTTCAAATCCTGTCTTGGATACTTACTAGACATGTCAATTAAGAGCAAATCACTTAAACTCTTTTACCCTCAGTTGCTAATAATACTTTTACCGCTATTGGGATCAAATGACATGAACCTGTGTGGCTAACGGTGCGGGGAGTTCAGAATGGAAAGGGGTAAGCCAAGGCAAGTCAATAGAAAAAGGTAATATGAACCTGAATTAGGGCAGACGTTGTATGAGTGGAGAGGAAAAGTTCCCAAAGAATTTTCTGGTATTTGCATGAGATTTTATCAATACTCTCCTAACAATGTCATTGTGTAATAATGACTGCTGATGGCTAAGCAGGGCATTGTAGATAGAGAGCTGAAAATGGGGAATAAGGAAGCCTAAGTTGTATTCCTTCTGATTTTTTTTTTTTTAGCTATGCATCTCTGAGAAAGTCTGTTTATTTCTTTAAGCCTTGGTTTTCTTATCTGTAAAATGGGGGATAATTACAGTACCAACTTCGTGGGGCTATAGTGAGGATCAAATGATATAATGCCTATAAAAACTTGGTAAATCTTAAAGCCTTTATATATATGAGTTATATTGTGCTATGCTATCCTGAGCTGCACTACACAGGACAGGCCTCCATGTTCTTTTTCACTTAAATCAAAAATCATGTCAATCCCTAGCACATTTCAAAGGCTGAGACAATACAAGCTGGGTACAAAGCTAGGTCTGTTTTTATTTAAGAAAACTGATATTTGCTGAAATTAAAATGGGCTATATATACTGTTGATTTCACAGTTGCAGTAATAGAAGTCACAGGAGGTCCCATGTGGTAGGTAGCTGGTTATGCTATTGACATTACTTCTAATTTGGTTTCATCTGTTCATGCAGGTTTATCACCGCAGTGCCCCTTGGTAACAGGAATGTACAAAATCCCAGAGCTACGGAAGATAGATGTATTGCCGCAGTATTGCAGTGACAATACCTGAGTGTTGATTGTAGACTGAGGACCTATAGAATTAATGAGAATAAGAAACACTGATGACACCCAGAGTTTTGATAAATCTGCAAAATACTTAGAGAGAAGCATACTCCTTGGGCAGCACATGCTCTGTCTCTGCATTTTCAAAGGGTGTATTTTATTTCAGTTGTTATGGCAATTGGCCAAAGAATTATTCAACACCATTTTCCCATTGCTTCCTTTCCCATAAGTATCACTGTGCTTAAATTTTTAAAAAATGCTCCTGAAACAGGAACTGTATGTGTGTATATATGCATATATATACACATAAGTATATATATACATACATACATAAATACACACATATGTATACATATATACACACAGAGATATATATTCACACCCATATATATTATTATTTATTAACTTTTGATCGCTTTAAAACAAATCATGTAAGAAAATTTGCAGCTATATAGTAAACTTGGAATTGATAAGCTTATGAACTTAATTTTAGGTTAGTTGAATCTTCATCATTTATAAGAGAATTAAAAAAGAGGATCTAACTAATATCTTGCCAATAAAGCAATTAAATCTGCATCATGACCAATGTCATTCAGAATTAGATTTACTGTGTTCTTTTTTTTATGCATCTTTGTCCTCACTATTGTCATTATACACCATATCTATAGCTAGTCCCTATGATTGGGAGTAATATATAACATAGCTGGAAAGGTAGGTCAGGTCCTGACCCACCTTAAGGGCCAAGCAGAGGAAGATGGCGTTTGTCCCTATGACCGCTATACTCTATACATGTAATTTGCCACCATTCTAATGTTTCATAGCTTTATGAATTAATAATGAGGAAGAATCTCAAGTTAAAATAACCTACTTAAGTGAAAAAAAATGATTTAGGATATATTTACACATGCACAGCAGAGATTAGTGAGGTCCAAAAGGAACTTCCACCTAAAACGATTGTGACAAATGATTGTTATGTTTGTGTATTTGGGAGTTGGGGGCTGGGAGTAAATAACTGTACCAGTATAGAGTAGTGGAAAGAACACTGGGCTGGAAGTCTGAGGATCTCAAATCTTAGGTCAGCCCTGCTACTTAACACCTGCATGACCTTAGGGAAATTATTCCACCACACTGGTCCTCACTTTCCTTATCTATAAAATGAAAGATTGGATTAAATCTTTACTAAAGTGTCATCTAGCTCTAAGCTTGGGTTCTTAGGTTAAAAAATGTTTTTACTGAGTCATGGTGATGATTCACAATTTGTGTGTGTGCGTGTGTGCGCGCGCGCGTGTGTGTATGTGCACTCGCATCTTTGTGTATTGGGGGTTTGTTTGTGGGTATGTGTGTGTTTGGGTTGTGGTGGGGGTACATGCACATGAAGTAATGAAACTGTATGCTAAAAAAGAAACGGGAACAGAGTGAGACCTAGAACACCTGAATTCTAGTTTTGGCTCTAACTCAAAGCAACCATGTTACTGTCACTTAACATTCCCAGGCCTCAGTGTTCTTAACTATAAATTGAGGAAGGCACAAGGTGAGATGGCCTCTAAGATCCTTTCTAGAGAGACTATTCTATGATTCTAACTCAGGGGTTCATATGCTGGGATCTGTCAGCTTTTTGTTTTAATATGTTCATAACTGTATTCCAAGATAACTGATTTCCTTTGCAATCATGTATATTTTGTGTCACACCTTTAATAATATTCAGATCCAACTTGAACCCAGGCCTTCCTGACTCCTGCTCTATATGCGTCATTCCATGCTGCCTCTTTTGCCCCAAAATTTCGACAGAGAATCAAATCACTACACAGCATACAACAAAGGTTAAGAAGCCCTGTTTTAAGTTTTTATTTTTCAAAAATTATATCATCTGGACTTGTGGTTTCATTTACGTAAATATTTCCAGATGAAGATACTCCCTCTTTTAATTCAGAGTAACTTAGAGGCTCTGAGAGTCTTTTGAGGGCACTGAGAAGTTGTGTCTTGCCTCAGGGTCACATAAGATGGAATGGATCAGAGATAATAACACAAACTGAACTCAGTCTTCCTGACTCCACCTCTCTACCCACTTCTCCACACTGCCTCTCCTGCCACTTTCCCTGAAATACAGAACTTTGGCCATTTTAAGAAATACAATCTATATTTACAAGATGGAACGAAATAGAAAATTAAGGCTATCATCAGCATGATTCAAGTTTGGCTGCAGAAGGAGGTTGGAGAGGTTTATTTTCAAACTGATTCTCCACTAAAAAGTATTTTGGGGCCCATATTATAGCAAAAAGAGCCCTCGAGTCAAGAGATTCTAAGTTCAAATTTAAGCTCTAAAACTTCCTAATTATGTGACTCTGGGCAAGTCATAGATTCTATGATCATGGAATGTTAAAACTAGAAGGAACATTAGGCATCATCTTGTGACAGTGAAAAAAAAATCTGAGACATAGCTTCTGGGTAATTTCATCATTTTATTAATAAGGCCAGCATATTATTAACAAAAGATGGTCATTTGGCCCTCTCTCCTAGACCAAAAGATGCCTAATAGTGGAGGGCTCACAGTTTATATGCCCTTTGAAGAGTAGGTGTTCCTGAGGGCTGCCAATCAACTCTGATTGGTTAACACAAGGGGGGGTGGGCTACATTAAAATGAGAGTCTTGGGGTATGTGACTTAGGTCACCCAAATCTTGGTCAAAGAGACACCGATTTACATACCACGTGTCTTGACAAAAAGGAGAATCAACATTTTCCTAGACCTGTCTGAGCAAACATGAAGCAGGAATACACCCATTAGTCCAAACTTAAAATTTATTTTATTGTCAGATTATATCTTGGCCTGGGTAAATCTTTAAGAGAGATTTCCCACACTGGTTGGTTTCTGGATGAGGATGTAGAAAAGGGGAAAAACCTTGGTCCTAATACAGTAATTAGTTATTAAATACAAGAGAGAAATATTCATTTCTCACAATCTATCCTACTTCCCTTATTTTACAGATAAAGCAACTGAGGCAAAAGAGTTAAGTGACTTACCCAGGATGACACAGCTAGTAAATTTCTGAAGCCAGATTTGAACTCGCAAAAATTGGTCTGCCAGACTCCAGGCTCAACATTTTATCTGCTGCACCATCTGGCTGCTCAGAAGGAACATTAGACATCATCTATTTTACTTCCCTCATTTTACAGATGAGGAAATTGAGGCCCAGAGAGACTAAGAAATTTGTATAAGGTTATTACCAATAGTGCATGTCAGAAAAGATTTGAACCCAAGTGACTCCAAATTCAACACTTTTTCCCACCATAACATTCCAACTGCCAGAGTTTCCTCAGCTATGAAACAGGACTGTGAAATACTGGCATGAGCAACTTTACAGATTTGTGGGGAAACTTTTTTTTTTAAACCATCAAGTGATTTATAAACCTGAATCTTCATCATCATCATCATCTTCTTCTTATTCTTCATCATCACCATCATCATCATGATGTGGACTGTGTGATCACATTTGCCAGATCAAACAATTCATTTCATTATGTTTGTATGCCTGTGCTGCAGCTAGAACAGAAACATCATTTTGTATACTGACTTCATGCTGATACGTGTCTTAAAGAATCTAGATTTGACTAAAAGAAAGAACATGGCTATCCTAAAATAATCTTTTCAAACCAACTCAAAGACCCAGCAAAATTCCCAGTTTGGGTTTCAACAGTCTTCCTAGAAGGCTGTTTTCCATTCCTGATAACCTGGTGTCTTGCCAGTAGCAGGAATTTTGTGTGGTTTACAATTATGGAATCGACAAGGAATTAGGAAACAAAATAAACGTTTACATATTACATAGAGGGGGAAAGAAGCCTAAAGTTTCATTACCTTCTTGTCTCTGAGGATCTAATTAAAATCTCAAAATAAACTTAGAGCATTGTTGGGAGGGTGGGCATGCGTACATGCAGGCACGCAGCAAGACACTGCTCCAGTCGGCTCCCACCTCCCAAGTAGCAGAATGCTGCATTGCTGCATAAATAAATCATTTGGAAAGCTCGCTGTTTGAACACAATCAATAGCTCCTTCGTACTGGGGTCAGACATCGTATATCCACAGCTCGGCCTGACCAGCAGTTGTATATAAAATATGATATTAAAGAAAGCTTCCAACCAGCCTGTTTCTACTTTGGGGAGAAACTCATCTTATCAATCATTCATCCCTTTTTGCACACTCCATCATCACACACAGGCTTGCAACATTTTGGGAAGTTAATAGCATTGATATGAAGTTTGGCCCTCAGGATACTAGAAATCCATGTCGCTGAAACCATGAGCTATCTAACAATTTTTCTAGTGTGTACTTAGCTGGGATTTATTGACCAGATCAGATAGCAGAAGGTCCTATTTCTGTTTAAATAGTTTTGGCTAGTCCTGTATGAGTTATCTATATTTTTCAGTTCTTTTTTAAATGAATGTTTTATTGATGCTTTTTAAAAAATCACTGTCACTTTCCAATGGTTTCTCTCACAAAACAGACTCCTTCCCTTTTAAAAAACTTTTTAAACTTTTGAATTTGTAGCTTTTGCTTTCATGTCACCTTTATTTCCAATTATATTCTCTGCTTCATCTATCTAGTAAGTCTTCTCTTATAGTAAAGAAGGGGGAAAAACAGTTCAGCAAAACTAACCAATATTATCATCAAAGGCCAACATTATATACAAATAGTGTCCCCTTCTCTGTAAAGAAGAGAAGGAGGCAAAATTTTTCATTTCTTTCCTCAGGCTGAGCCTTATACAGTATTTGGTTTAAGGCCTTTGACTTGTTTGTTTTTCCCTTTCACTTTCCACCGGTGTAGTCATTGTCACCTGGTCACCTGGTACTGCTTACTTTATTCTACATCAGTTCAAGTAACCTTCCCATGATTCTTTGAATTCTAATTAATCATCTTTTCTTGTAGCATAACAAAACTACACTACCTCTATGCACCAAAAATTATTTAGCTATTCCTCAAATGATGGGCATCTATTTTGCTTCCAGTTCTTTGTGATCACAGAAAGTGCTGATATGAATATGTTGGTACAGATGAACCTTTCTTTCTGTTTTTGACATCTTTGTGAAATATGCCTAGCTATAGGGTTTCTGGGTCATGAAGAAGTGCAGTACAGTGAAATAAATCAAGACATTGTCCATTTCTCAAAATATATGCCTCATATTGGACCTATGGCCTAACATTCCTTCTTCCCCCTCCCCCTCCCCCCTGCCTCTTTTCTAAACCTATGGTTCCTGTTCCATTCTCATCTAGCTATGTTCCCAGGAGATCTATAGGGACGATCCTATGATACTTCCCCCTTCCCAGTGGGATTATGACTATTTCTTCTTGTTCAATGATATGGCACTTTTTTTTTGTTCTGCTGGTTTATTTTTGCTTCTCAGTCATTTTTTTTTAAAAAATATCTCTTTATATTTTATCTCTTTCATCTCTTAGGTCAATCTACTGATTTTCCTGTACTTTGTTTTAAAACATCATTCCTATTTCTTCTATAAGCCCAGTATTGCTATCCCACTTCCTAGAGCTAATTCTTCTCCCCTGTCTTTCAGACCACTGGAGATGAACAAGAACTGTTGCACTCAAGGGGGTGAAGGGGTGAGGATAACCTCTTGGGACACTGCTGTAGGGAGACTCAGAAGTCCCTGTGTTTGAGCTTATTTTCTATTTATTCTCAGCCCCACTATGCTGGGCTCTACTCTTGTCTCTGTTCCTGACTTCCTAGAGTTCCTAGCCTCATCAGTGAGGAATGGGTTGGAAAAGGTCCCCCTTGGACAATATTAAGGGCAAATTGAGAAGCTTTTGCAGTCGAGACTTTTTTTTTCTTTTTCTGCTCTTTACGCATGGTATCTGTTTACTTCTGTATATTATTAAATAGCAGTAAAAAGGGCCACCTTCCTGGTCTCCTCTCTCTTGCACAGTCCTCTCTTTGCTGCTCCCCCAAGCTCCATTTTCTTTCAAAGTCTCCCCCAAAGCCTCCCCCTTTCCTATCCCTTAAGCCTCAGCTCTGCTCTGATTTATAGAACTGCATATACCTTTGGAGAGGGGTTCCCTACGAATGCTAATAAGGCATTCACTTCAGAAGTCTGGGCCTATAACCAAAGATACCCTGGAAGATGCAGGACTAATATACGGGTGGAAAGTCCATAGCAACAGACTGCTGATAACCTTTAGTTATATAAATAACTGATTTTCAGGTCTTAATTTTCTTGTAAGAATTACTTTTTTTTGTCTTTGAGTTTTCTTCTTCCTATCTTTGTCGGCTTTGCTGCATTTGGAGTTGCTTTTCTTCTTTACTCACGGTGGTGGCTACCTCGAGAGCAGCTAGGTGGGCCCAGTGTCAGGGAAACCTAAGTTCAAATCCTATATGAGACATTCACTAGCTGTGTGATCCTGGGAAAGCCCTTTAAATTTTGCCTCAGTGCCTCAACTATAAAATGGAGATAATTGTAGCACTTTCCTCCCAAGGCTGTTGTAAGGATCAAATGAGATCAAATTTGCAAAGCACTTAGCACAGAGCTTAACACATACAGTAGATGCTTAATAAATGCTTATTTCCTTCCTCCTTCTGACTGTACCACCTTCCCAGGATTCCTCCCACATGCTTTTTTCTTTTCTTTTCTGAAGCACATTACATTGCGGGATCTACATTGGATTGCTGCTTGAAATGTATGACGCCTACTCGCTAATACCATGTTAACAAAACCAAGAACTTAACTGAATTGAATCGAATAATTCTTTATGAGATTTTAGTCCCTCTTTTTAACATGATTTAGGAGACTCAGACTCAGAGTCAGTCAATAAAACTATTGTGTGACCTGAGACAAATCACACAAACCTTTCTGAGTCTCAGTTTCCCCGTGTATACTATGAGGATGCTGGATAGACTACAGCCCTGGTATCCTGATTCCATAAATTCCAAAGCACCTTTGAACTAGCAGTCTTCACAGCTTCACAGTCTGCCTCTACAGTGAAGAAAATCAAGGCACCAGTTTCCCGTCTCACTTAACTCAAGGTATAGCTTTTTAATAAGGAAACCTTATAGCTTCGGGCAAAGCATTATTGCTGAAGAAAATCAGAGACTATCCATCAAAAGAAGCCTGCTGCTATCACTGCATTTCTTAGAGTAACATGCAAAAAAAAATGAACTGAGGGATATGATTTCATGATTAGTAGCAATAGAAATCACATTGCGTTCCAATACTGCTATGGAGCCATGAACAGGACGAAGCTTAGCACAGTGCCTAGCACACAGTAGACACTTAATAAATGCTTATTGGCTGATTGACTGATGCAGGTATTTCCTGCAACCAAACAATCCGTGAAACACTAACTGTAATATTATTAATATTAATTAAAATACATGATATTGAAAATCATTTACCTGCTTATTTTATAAATAAAAAGATGAAACCAGTCAAATTAGCCTAAATTTAATTTGTATCGACAACACATGCAAAAGCAAAATCAAGCAAACATGAGATCTAAATGAAGATAAGCAAATACTGAAGCATTGTCATGGACAGTCACAGAATGTTAGAAGTGAAAAGCAGCATTAGAGATTAGCTAAATCCCTATTTTTACAAATGAAGAAACTGAAGTCCTGAGAGGTGAACAGACTTGATAAAGACCACACAGCTAGCAAGGTTTCATGGCATAGTGCAGGAGTTCTTGACCAGTGGTCTATGAACGTTTTTTTTTTAGAAAATGTTTTGATATTATTTCAATTACATATCGTTGAGAACATGTGTGTGTGTGTGTGTGTGTGTGTGTGTGTGTGTGTATTCTTCTTATGCATTTAAAACATTATTTGGAGAAGAGGTCTATAGGTTTCACCGGATTGCCAAAGAGCGCCATGATGCACAGAAAAGTGAAGAACTTTTTCTATGATGCAGAGCCCTGACTTTGGGATAAGAGGAACAAGGTTCAAATCCTAACTCTGTGACTCTTGTGACCTTGGGAAAATCCCTTAACCTCTCTTGACTTCACATAAAAAACAAAGAGGCTAAATTTGATGATCTCCAAAATTCCTTCTACTTCGACATCCTTTTAGCCTTAGAGCAGATCTGGAAAAAAAAAAAAAGACTCAGGTCTTTAGACTGCCATTCAGGTGAACGTTTAGGGGAAGGAAGGGCTCCAATGGAAGACAGGTTTTGCAGAATAGATAGGAACTGACTATCTCCAGCCTACACGCGGAATCCTTTCTTCATTACGTATCTCCTCTCATGCTGCAAAGCATGGTAAGGATCTGAAGCTGCTTATGAGTGGCTGGTATATTCATTCTTACTTATCTCCAGGCCTTTGGAGATGGAGTAGCTACAACATAGTAGTTCATTTTCACAATACCCCTTAAGGGCCCAGTTAATACTCTGGATGTAAAAGGAGACTATATACCCATTACTCCAAATGTCTGAGTACTAATGCTCTATAAACTCAGAGAAGACAATTCAGATCATAATACTCAATGTTCAGTCACTTGGAGAATTATTTGTGCTAAGGGATGATGAAAAGTATTGTTGTGCCCTGAGCTAGTTTCAACAAAGGCTGAATGGGAAGGAACTTCCCTTATTTGAGATTACTTAACCACTCTGTCCCACATGCCCCAAACAGTAGCTCAGCAGATAGCTTCTAGGTCTGCATTCTCCAACTTGTATATATTTGGACCCTGGATTTATAGTAGCAGCAAATGGGGTAACTTGCTACAGTAACTTGTATTATACGGAATTGGGTAGTTAGGTGATGGAGTGGATAGAGTGACAAGCCTGGAGTCAGGAAGACTCATCTTTGTGAGTTCAAATCTGGCCTCAGACATTTATTATCTGTGTGACCTCGAGTAAGTCACTTAACCCTGTTTGCCTCAGTTTCCTCATCTATAAAATGAGCTGGAAAAAGAAATGGCAAACTACTCCAGTATCTTTGCCAAGAAAACCCCAAATGGGGTCATGGAAAGTCAGACACAATTGAAATGAATAAATGATAACAACAAAATAGAGAGCATGTAGATAATTACAGAAATACCTTTTTCTTACACTGCCCAAATTGGTTTTCCATTCTGGATCAGTTCATGTCCAGTTCATGGCAGTTTACTTTCTCCCTCCTCCTAGTAACTAACTCTATGGTGCTCCTCTTGTCTGAGTAGCCCTTTCCAATATATCTTTTCCTGCTTTGGGGAAAACAAAAACAAAAGCTCCTTTAATCTATTTGTGTGTGTGTGTGTGTGTGTGTGTGTCTGTGTGTGTGTGTGCCTTTTATTCCTCAGGAATAACTGATCTGTGTGATACAAACTATCCCAGGCTCATTCTTCCCAGATCGCGGAGAGGGGCTGGGAAAAAGGAATAGTGATTGAGAAGTTCTCTAGGGTTGTAGGAAACAGCTACTAGTTACTATGGAGAAGAAATTCAAGCAGCAATGAGGTCTCATAACACATGCTCAGAATGAAGAATAGTGGAAACAAAAGAGCAGCAATAGAAGTAAAATTAAAAGAGCAAGGGGTTTTGCAGAACCAATATGACAGAACAAACCCTAGCCTTTCTTTTTATTAAGGTTCCATACAGGACCACCTCTACACATTTCTGAGGAAAGGAGGCAACCCATAGAAGAGGAAGAGAGAGACAGAGACAGAGACAAAGAGAGAGACAGAGAGAGAGAGAGAGACACAGAGAGAGAGAGAAAGAGAGAGAGAGAAAGAGAGAGAGAGAGAGAGAACAAAGTTTTTTTTTAAGTTTTTAGTGTGTAGATAAAACTGTTCTATGTTTTGAAGCCTTATAACCCTGAGTGTTTGTAAGAAGAGCTGGTGACACTGCCAAGGAATGCTAAATACTCAGTTTTGTGTTTTGTTGTTGTTGTTGTTATACTTGGGCTGGGGGGATGAACAATAAACATGAAAAGGTCTCCAAATCTGTCTAGTTCCTTTGGTCAGGATGAAGGGTTACAGACACGATAGGGACCTTTATTCCTTTCTCTGAATGATGCTTTCTAGTTTGCACCAATTCAAGCTACTAGCAAGCATTATTTAGCATCTTTTATGTGCCAGGAACTTGGGCTATAAATATAATAAATTAAACAATCTCTACTCCTAATTGTCCTTTACAAATAGGATTTTTTTTAGTCCTGAATTTCTGCACTGAGAAGTGTCACCCTCTCCAGAGTGACAGTAATAGGCTTTTCCTTGAACAAAGAAGTGATATCTAGATATACTTAAATGGTAAGAGTTTAGGGAAGGTACAGAGGGAAGGAAAGTGCCATCGTTAAAAAGGGTAGAAGGACCATGACAGAAGACTGAGGAGGCAATTTACTAATGAAGTTCAAGTTTATGAAAAAAGATTACTACATGGAGGACAAAGAAGAGCTATTCTCTAACGCTTCTGAGAAGAGAGGCTCAGTTACAATAGACAAGCCAGGAAGGTTATGCAATCTCCTTCTCTGGAGAGCTTTTAAAACAAGAATGCTCTATCTGCTTGGGTTGATTTATTTGCAGTCCTACCAAAAGGCAGGGAAATGGACTAAACAACCACAAAAAGGTACCTTTCAAAAGTAGATTAAGTTGTGTAGGTGCCTTTCAGAGACAGGTGAACCTTCACTTGCAAAACTCCAGTATTTGAAATGTAAAATGTACCAGCTACAATGGGGTGGGGGGAGGAGACGGGGAGGGATTTTTCTAGTTATCAAAAGCATTGATCATAGTACTCCTTTAAATCACAAATTTCCCATGTGTATTAAAAGCATGGTATGATTTGGGGGAAAAAATTAAATTTATACTGAACTTGGCAGGAATATGTTGATGGTAGAGAGTGAGAGATGCCTGAGCAATTGAGAACATAAATCTATTGTCACAAAATCCAGGGTAGGTTTTCTATATGCCTCACACATATCTATTAATAGAGGTCTACAAGAATATTTACAATACTAAAAACTTCAAAAGACATTTTAAGCTTCAGTTCAGGCCCTTGTTTCCCTTCCCTTCTTACTGACAGACTATATTGCCTCCAGCTCTGATTTCTAATTTTTTTCCTTCATTAAAAGTCCTGTCAACCTTCACAGGAATAGAGTTGTTCCTTTAAAAATACCCATCTCATAAAAGGCCTGTGCCCTGTGGTTATAAGATAAATAAGAATGGCTCATAAAATCCCTCTCCAAATAACAGAGTTATGAAAAATAAACCTGAACTTTGATTTCAAATGACTCCAAACAAATCATCTTCATCCTGGAGGTGGGCACACCTGGTACAAGTGCTCTGCAGCATCATCTCTCAGCGAATGCCCTACATGTTGTTGGGATGTGCATTTAAAACACATCTCTCATTATCTGACCCTTCAGCTCATAAATCTTCAACAATGATCATGTCATCCCCAACTTTATGAAAAGATTTTTGGGTTACTATCTGAGCTTAAACTAGAAATGTTGGAACCAAGGAAAGTGGCATCCTCTGATGAGCAGGGCCGTGATGGGGAGACAAAGACGCTGCGACACTGATGTGAGGCTGCTGCTGGGGAACCTGCCACATGGAGAGGGAGTGAGACTGGGTAGAAAGAATCTTATTCCATCTGGTGGCTTTCTATTTTAATGAATTCTTCTTGTTAACTAGGTGCAAAGCACTCCCTCCCTCTCCCTCTTTCTCTCTCTCTCCCTCCCCCTCCTCTCTCTCTCTCTCCTCTCTCTCTCTTTCTCTCTCTTCCCTACTCCCTCTCTCCATTTTTCCGTCTCTCTCCCCTTTCTCCCTCTCCCTCCTCTCTTCTTTCTGTCTCTCCCCCTTCCTCTCTCTCTACTCTCCTCCCTCTTTCTATCTCTTCTCTCCTGCCCCCTCTTCCCTCTCCTCCTCCTCTTCTCCTTCTTCTTCTTCTTCCTCCTCCTCCTCTTCTTCCTCCTCCTTCTCCTCGCTGCTCTCTCTCTCTCAGATTTTTAGCACTTGCTAGATTCAGTGCCCTCAGGCAAAGGCTAGTCACCTTGTACTAGTTAAGCCTCTGGCCTTTCAGGGAAAAATAGCTGAATTTTACTAGGATTAAAATCGGCACTGGCAGTAGCAAGACTTTGGGAGAGGTCCAAAGAAATCAGTCTCCAGGGAAAGAAGAATTTTACTTGAGAAAACATTATTGATGATGCCCAGGACAGACACTGTCCTGCAGGTTCTACATAAACTCAGCACTGAGATGTCTCATGACTAGGTTATAGATGATCTGGCAAACCTGTTACAGAAGTTAACATTTGAGTAGATTATAGTTATGTTTGCATTCTGTCCCTGAGACTGGCCAAAAGTATAATATAAAGTACTTTAAAACAAAACACTGACCTTGAAGTCAGAAGGTTTCCAGGGACATGACCTTGGAAAAGTCATTCTACTAGGCTCACTGATTTTATAATAGGGAGACTATTTGCAATATTTAACTGTACTTCATGGAGTTGTTGCGAAGATAAAATCAGAGAGCATCTATGAAAGTGCTTTGTAAACTATAAACCAATATACAAACATCAGCTATAGTTACCATCCTCAAGATATCAAAGGCTGTTTTCTCTTTGAGCACAAGTTCACAGGGCCGTTAGACTGACAAGAGGTGGATGAACCAAATATGAGTTCCCTGAAAGGAAAGATGCCCATTTGCTCTCAAAATTCAAGACTTCATACTGTGGATAGCTTTGTCATGGTACCTCCCAGCCAAAAGACGAGTGAAGGGAACTAAGTTCTTAGTTCAAAGAAGCGGCAAAGTTTGAAATACAGAAGCCTTTCAGGATCTCGACTCTCAGCCTGAAAAGTCTATAAAGAATCTGAAGGTTCTGCTACAGTACACACACAAATCAATTTCACATCAAAGATAAAAATCATTTTAAAACATGAAAATAGGTTGAGTTGTATCTGGGGTTTTAAATGACAGATGCTGGGGAGTACCCTCACATGATCGTTCAAAGTCCTCTTCTTGTTTGAGTATAAAATAGGACAAAAGATAGGGTGGGAATAAAGAATTTGGTTATATCTTCAGTTTCACTATTTTTCAACCTTTGCCAGCGGATGATCTCTGGCCCTATCTATTGGTGATTTGGGGTTAAAATTACACAGGCATAAAATAGGGCAACTTTGCTGAATTTAGTACTTGATTCTAAGATCTCTGCTACCTTGGTTGTTGAATCTAATTTGTGCCCCAAATACATTGTGGTAGAGATCATAGAAAAGTTAGCAAAGATTAGAATTCTCAGACTCCATGGAAAATATAAGAAATAGCCTTTTTTTAAAAAAATGACATTTAAGTTTAGCTCAATTGCTATAAATGAAACCCAATGATGATCTTTTTAATTCTATACTATGACATTCTTCCCAATTCTGGATTTTTTCAATCCTCCCTCATAATTTTTGGTATATCTGTGCTAATGAAGGCCAGGTAATCTATAGCTAGAAAAGATGATGCCTGGGCTAGAATGGATTGTCAGAAACTTAAATGTTCCTCTGTTTCTCATTTCAGTATCTCTCTTAGAACCTATCTCTTTAAACCCCAAATTGCTACTACTCAACATATATGATCATCTCACATTCTCAAAGAGGAATGTAAAATATAATTCTTCAGAGAATATGGTGGAATTTCTAGGTATAGGAGCATTCTTCCAACAAAACCGTTAAATGAATACCAGGTGCTATAGTGACATATTACAAATCTATCAGTATAAAAGGCCTCAGGTCTGCCCCTCTAAAGATTTTTAAGTATACTGAAGAACAATTTTCCTAGAGTAGAACGGGACCTGGAAGAAGAGAGACAAGAGAGTATATGAAAGGCTCTGTTAGATTCAGAATGAAGAGAAACTTTCTCAAAGCAAGAGATATGAAAAAAACTTCATTTACTCTTCCATAGCTTCTTCAGCTCTTATGAAGTATTAGAAAGGTCATGTAGGAGAATAATCCTTTATATGCAACGAATGTGGGAAAACCTTCAGCCACTATTCAAAACTACGTTACAGTTTATATAGGAGAGAAACCTTATGAATAGAGAAAAACCTTTAGTTAGGGCGTACACTTTGTTAGACATCAGACAATTCATATTGGTGATAAACCCTATGAATGTAATGAATATGGGAAAGCCTCGAGCCAAACTTGAACTTTGCTAAACATCAGAGAATTTTAAAGTTGAATGAAACACTAAGAATTTAATGAACAGGCCAAAACATTCATTCTTCAGCTTTATTTAAAATCAGAAAACTTATTATAGAGCAAAAAGATATATACATACGTATATATACTTAGATGTGTATATGTATGAATACACACATGTATACATATATTCTGTGTATATATTATATATGTGATATATAAACACACATACGTGTATTTATATATCACACCCACCCACAAATATACATATATATGTGTGTGTGTGTATATACATATATTTATTTACTATATGAAAACCTTCAGGTGTACTTCCTCTCTCCCTTGGCATCAGAAACTTACTACTGGGGGAGCAAATCCCAGAGGATAATAAACAAAGATGGTGGTATAGTACACAGTTTACTGGAAGTGGAGTCAGAAAGACCTTAGTTTTAATCTAGCCTCATGCTCTTACTAGCTCCTTGACCCTGGGCAAATCACTTAATCTCAGTCTGCCTCAGTTTCCTCAACACCACACCCACCTCCTAGGGTCATCGTGTAGACCCAATGAGATAATATTTGTAAAAAGGGCTTAACATAGTGCTTGGCATATAAATGCTGTATAGATGCTTATTCTAGTCCTCTTCTCCTCCTTCTCTCCTCCCTTTTGACAATCCTTAGTAAAAGCAAGCTGCTCTTCCAGGGCACAGCCTATTTTATTTTTGCCTTTGTGTTCTTGTTTCCAAGCAAAGTATATGCAAATACACAACACCTAATAGGCAATTGTTGAATTGAGATAGGGGCTCTCTAATTTTATAAGTGTGCTAAGAAACAAACAAACACTAAACAGAATTTTTCCTCCCGAAAATAAAATTTTGTAGCAGATTTCAATTACAATGCTTCAAGATGGTATAGAGTACACTCTGGGTATTCAAAAACTATATGCAGGCAGGCAGAACGCAAACTCTGTCAGGTTCTCCCAACTTTTAGAAATTTATTGTTTAAACATAGCCCTATGTCTGTAGGCCTAGGACTGTATGTCTTACCTGAGGATCAGCCTAGCAATGACCAGAAAGACTCATCCCTGAGTGCAGGCCACCAGGTGATTGATTGTTTTGGGGGCAACTAACATAGCAAATTAAGACTATTAACTTGGGGAAGGGTTGCAATTTTCAATGATGGTGAGTGCACTTCCATGGATTAAAGAATAGATCTTTTCTAGTATTGTGAATATAAAAAGAAGAAATTTTTTTTCATACACTTTCACTAAGAGCCAAAGATATCTCTCTAAAAAAAAAAAATAACACCGATGCTGGTGCTACAACGAGATCAACCACTAGCTGCATTCAAAGACAATGGTTTTTACTTCTGCTTGGATAAGGCTAATATTTAAGAGTCAAGAGAAATGGATATCATAGCTTCCTGGGGGGCAAACTTCCTGTGAAGTATAATAACCTTTCCAATTTTCCATTTTTCTCTTGCTATTCATCACAGTTATTCTGCCATAAGATTTATAGTCAGCTAAAGCAAAAAAAAAAAAACCCATCACTTGTTGGGTACATCAAAGTAAGGATTGCTTTCGTGTATGTCATGGACTAATGGACTTTGTGATCCTTTCCAATTCTCAGATTTTGTGATTCTGTGATAAGCATTTGTGACATCTTGGTCAGAAGGTACATGGGATAATTCCCAAGAGCATGTGTATGACTTCATGCTCCCACGAACATGCTCTATAAAATTCTGTAGGACCTTGAAAGCACAAAGCTTGAGGGAAGACTTGTGGGCAACTCATCCTACTCTCTGCTGTTGAACCATTTACTGCTGTTAGCCCAGAATAAGTGGTGTCATATTCAGTTTCCACTATAGCTATTGTCATGATAATAAGATATCAGAATTAACACGTCCAAATGTGTGACCTTCGTGATATTTAGAACTTAGATTGACTGCTGCATTTCACCTTTCCCTCATGGGTCACTGTAGCAGAGAAATGTGGTAAAATCAAATAGTTTTCAGATCATATTATGGATGAGTAATAAGGTCAACCAAGTACAGTTTATCATTCTTCACAGAATATAGACAACATTAACATTCTGATACCTCATTTTCATGATGGCTGCTCTAAGAAAACTCACAAATATCACATTTTCACTGTAGTCTTCATTTCCCATCATGATCTGTGATCCCTAGACACTTTTCAGTCTTTGAAAAGGAAATTTTAGGGTAAAAAAAAACACAAAGAAACTAGCCCTTTGTTCCAGAGATAGATCTTTTTGGTTTTATTTTCAATATCTGTCTATGGGCTGATTTACTTAAAAATATTTCCTTATAAAGTCACAGATAATAAAGCTCTCAAATCCACCTTCTTCATTTTACAAATGAGGAAAATGAGGTTGATGCACCCAAGCAACTTGCATGTAAACATCTGAGTCAGGATTTGAACTTAATAGCTTCCTGATTCCAAGTTCAGTGCTCCATCTATTGCACCACCTCATATGCATTGTTGGGAGCACAAAGGTATTTCTTTTTAATCAGGTAAGCTATTACATAGTCTAAAATGAGGTTAAAAATTCCTAGGGGGCAAAGACTATTCCTTTTATTAATGAATGTATCTCTCCAAATGGCTAGACAAGGTCTTCCATATAATACGAGCTCATAAAATGTGGAATTAATTGAGTCCTTTGGGAAAACAGTATGGCTTAATGGACTAAGTATTGAACTTGGCATCTCATAGATATGGGTCAAATTCCATCTATGACACTTTTACTTGTGTGATTGGGGATAAATGTTGTAATTTCTCTGAGTTTCAGTTTCCTCAGATTAGGAATAGGGAGATTAATACCTAAAGCAGCATCCTTACAACACTGTTGTGAGGTACAAATGAAATAATTTAATAACAACAGAAGCTAGAATTTATCTACTGATGTAAGGTTTGCAAAATTCTTTACCTATTAGTGATTTCATTTGCTTATTACCTATATTTGATATGTAAAAGTGCTTTGCAAACTTTTAAAGTTCTATAAAAATAGTGTTACTATTACTCTTGTGGGGATCAAGTATAATTTCCATTAGACCTGGTTTAGTTGTTTCCACAGAGTAAACTCCTGGGCTAATTGTCAGGAGAGATTTTAAATGTCTTTCTTTGGACATATAGTACGGTCAATAATATGAGTGTTTGGTGAGTGGTGGGAAAGGACATTTGATGGGAAACAGCATTTGGTGTGCCTCGCCAAGTACTGATAGTCTAGGGCATATCAAAGAGGTGCAGAGACTGAGTCCTAATGTGTACAGTGATGTGAAGCTTAAGGTATTTACAACTTTTGGTTTAAGATGATGGTTACCTCCTTCACATTCTCTAGATTCATAGGCTATGGTGACTTAATTTGTATTAATCAGACAAATTACTATATTCTTATTGCAGACTGCAGAATTTCTAGTTTACATTTCTGATTTTCTTCTGTTAATATCAATTGCTTTAAATGACGTTAGAATTGGAAATAATGACTTATGAACATAAGTCATTTGATTAAATTGCTTTTTGATTAAATGTATATCAGTTGATCAAGTTTAGATATTTAATCATCGTATTTAGGGAGTCATGCAACAAGAATGGGGAAGAAGAAACACTACCTCAAATCTCAAAGTTGGAGCACGAGTTGGCTGACTTTAGACCAACAAATTTACTGTCAACAATCCCCTCCCCCCACCAAATTCTGGAAGAGATTTTTAAATAGATGTTTTACTCCTAATAGTTACCTTAGCTTAAGTTTCTGGAGAACAATTCATGTCAATCTAGCTGCAACTCTTTTTTTTTTTTTTTAGATTTGGCACTTAAAAATATTATTTATTTATTTTTAGTTTTCAACATTCATTTTTATAAGATTTTGAGTTCTAAATTGCCCCCCTTCCTCCTCCCCGAGACAGCACATAATCTGATATAGACTATATATGCATAATCATATTAAACATATTTCCACATTAGCCATATTGTAACAGATGAATCAGAACCAAAGGGAAAAACCACAAGAAAGAAAAAAACAAAACAGAAAGAGAAAACTGTATGCTTTGTTCTGCATTCAGACTCCATAGTTCTTTCTCTGGATGTGGACAGCATTTTCTATCATGAGTCTTTTGGAATTGTCTTAGATCATTGCATTGCTGAGACCAGCTTAGTCTAGCAAAGATGGTCATCGCACAATGTTGCTGTTACTGTGTACAATGTTCTTCTGGTTCTCCTCATTTCACTAATCATCAGTTCATGTAAATCTTCCCAGCTTTTTTTGAAATCCACCTGCTCATCATTTCTTATGGAACAATGGTATTCCATTACATTCATATACCAGCACTCGTTCAGCTACTCCCCAATTGATGGGTTACCCCTCAATTTCCAATTCTTTGCCACCACAAAAAGAGCTGTAGAAAATGTTTTTTGTACATGTGGGTCCTTTTCTCTTTGCAACTCTTTTTTAAAAAACAGAATTATTAAGTAGGTGGCATGGTGTAGTGGGGTACTAGACTTTGAATCAAGAAAGCATAAGTTTGACACTATTTCTGTGACCCTGGATAAGCCAATTAATATCTCTAAGCTTCCATTTCTTGATTTTTCTTATTTTCAACATTTACCTCATAATGTTCATGGTGAGGAAAACACTTTGAAACATTAAATTGCTCCCAATGTTATTAATATAAGACTTGCAGACCTAACATATTACATAAAAATTGTTTAAATTTTACCACATGACAAAATACATTTAAAAAAGTGGGCTAGATGAACAATCCTTCACTATTCATTTAACACACATTTATAAACCACCTACTATGTGTTGAGAACACTACTAGGCACTGGGGAGCATAGGATTTAGGTTTGACAGAGATGTTCAAGATTAATTAGGTCATTCTATTATAAATGATGAAAATGAGGCCCAATGATAATGAAGCCATAGGCCCAGGCTGAGAAAAGTAGTAAACAACAGAACTGGGGTTCAAATACAGTTCATCTGACTTTAAATCCTGTGTTCTTACCATATTATTACATTTCCTCATAATAACTGAGAAATGACATAGTTCCTGTATCAAGTAATCACAGAATAAGACACAAGCATTATAACCATGAATATACAAGTTGATAAGTGTATTAAAATGTTTCAAAACAAAATACTACATGATGTATATTTATACTGTTGTGTTTAGTCCTGAGAAATTAAAAATTATTTTCCCAGAGTTAAGGGCCTTAACCCAATGTCTAGCTGTCAGAACCACAGCCTTCTCAGCTCCTGAAACTGATTAAGAAGATTACTTTCTCTCAATTACCTTGCCTGAAATTTATTAGACATTTTGCCTCTTTACTTTTAAAATAATGTGCTGACCTACCTTTAATGGTTTGATCAAAGTCCTGGTGATGAATATTTTTTAAAACACTGTCAGAAGCTGTTGTGCTGAATTATAATAATAGTTCCAAGTAATCAATAGATAATTTAATTTTGAAATGTAAAGCTATAAACTTTAATGCTCTGACTTTTTTTATTATTAATTGGAACAGTGACATAGTAAACATTAAGAGCAATTGCTAATGAAGCTGAATTGCTAAAGCCCTTACTATGTGCAGGCTACTATGCAAAATGTTAAGCTACTAGCAAAGGTAAATATGACAGACTCGGCCCTCGTAGAACTTACAGTCTGCTAGGGGAAGATACATATACCTATGTATAAAGTTACCCAAAAATGTTACATAAGGTCTAAGGTTAGGGAGAGAAACAAAAAAAGAGACAAGTAAAAATATCTTTTGATAGAAGGGTACAGTGAGGAAAATCAATGGAAGACTTCCTGGTAGAGGCAGAATTTGAGATAGGTTTTTAACAGGCAAAATTAGGAATTGAACATTACTCATCATGTAAATAAAGGAAGGGGGGAAATTCAAGCCAAGAATGGGGGATGGCAATGAATTCCATTTGTCTTGAAACCAAGGTCCTAAGTGAAAGGGAATGATTATGAGAAGAACTGGAGAGGCTGTACTGGGAAGCCTCCTTATAGCAAGGTTTTAGCAATATCCCATAGGAACAAAAACCCTGAGAATTACTTAGAGCAAACCTCTCAAAAGTGACAGTGAACTAATTACTTAGAATTAAGCACATATTATGCCAAATTATCTTTCAAAATCTGGTTTAAAACCTCAAAACAAAACCAGAAGACAAAGAGGAAAATATGCCATCAAGAGGACCACTCCACCGCTTTCCCTTAGTGGTGTTATCCTCTATCTTACAAATGTGAATCGGTGAGACAGTGTCTGCAGTGTGTCAACATGGTAGTCTGCTGAAGGTCAAGTGATTCAAGAGACCTTGCAGTACTTCTCTCTAGGATGACTGCTACCTTTTTTTTTTCACATGCCATAAAGTCCAGGGTCACTATCTAAAAGTGCCCTTTGAAAAGCCCCAAAGTTTCATCCCTCTAATAACAACCACTACCAACAAGAGCAATAATAAAAGAGCCATTTAGATGGAGGAAACTCCCATTTTTATTCAGGTGTCAAATGAAAAAAAAAAAGATTAATCTACACTTAGGTCACCTCTCTGTGACACCAGAACAATAAAAATTGTTCTTCAGAACAGTGCCAGTTCTCCCTCTCCTCCAAATGCCATTGTCAAGGCGGGCTAAGCCAGGAAGATGAGAGACATAAAAATGGGAGGTAGTACATGACGATGGGGCTTAGAGTCAGAAGACCTGTGTTGTGTTGGTATCTTGGCTGAAGTCAATTCAACAAAAATTCGTTGAGTTCCTAGCACCTGGTAGTCAGTGTCCTAGGGTATTGGGGATACAAAGGAAAAAAAAAACTGTGTCTGCCTTAAAGGAGCTTATAAGCTAACAGAGGGGTACCACACTTAGTTCTTGGGTAACCTGAGGCACACCTAACCTTCTCGGAGCCTCAGTTTCCCTCATCAGTAAAACAGGGATAATCCTAGCACAATCAACCTCAGAATATCCTAGTAAGGTTCAAATGAGATAATGAAGGTGACGTATGTCACAACTGCAAAACACCAAGGCAAGGTGTTATTATTTTTAATTAAGAAAAGGAGGAGGAAGAAGTGTGATGCGGACTGTGCTATCAATTGCATACATGCTACAGCCCAAGAGGCCACTTGTCATAGATATTTAATATGAGACTGCTGTCCCTATTCTCCATATAATCAAGAAGAGTGATTACAATGAGATAGTGTGAGGGCAGAAAAAAAGTGTCATTAGAGTGACTCCCATCACAGTAATCTCAGAACATGGAAATCTATATACCATAGAAGCTGAGATGTCTAGATATAAAGCTGATTGCACAAAGAGGCAATTTTCATGTTGGGTCCAGATTTAAAAATAAAAAAGCAACTATGATTTTTTTTTGCTTCATTTTAAATTTCTTTCCCATCACTATAAGGCTTTCCTTCCTAACCTTACCTTCTCAGAATCCATGGCTTCCTTTAAGACTCAGCTCAAATGCCTTTTCCAGGATAGTCATGTCCTGTCCCCACCCTTCTCCCACCTCCAGCTGATACGTCATTCCCTCTAAGACCACCTTTGGTCTATTCCAGGGGTGGAGAACCTCTAGGTCCTCAAGTGCTGCCCTTTAACTGAATCCAAACATCATAGAATGAATCCCCTTAATAAAATGATATATTCTGTAAAACTTGACTCAGTCAAAAGGCCACACCTATGGACCTAGAAGGCCACATATGGACTCAAAGCCATAGGTTCCCCACCCCTGGTCTATTCTGCATTATCTTCCACATACCGATTTATGCGTATGTTGCCTCCCAATTAGAACATAAACTTCTTGAAGGGCGAGCCTGTTAGGGGTACTTAAAAAAAGTTCTCTAGAAGAGTGCCTGGCAGAGAGTAAGTACTTAATATATGCTCATTGATTAAAAAAAAAGAAACTTTAAAAAAAAAAGTAAACAGCTATTAAGAGATAGCACAGATTCAATGAACTTAAGATTAGAAAGCGAATCAGGAGGTTCATTTACCCATGACCAAGAACAATACTTCCTTCCTTTCCTTTGCTCTCAGCCTTGCCTCTTTTCAACCCCCAGAAGAACCTATAGGTATCTGCATTTTTTATACCTCATTAAAGGACATTGGAATCTCCAGAAGAGCCATAAATGAGTTTCTTGGTATAGTTCGGAGCGTTTCTTTTTCCCCTTCTTTTTCCTAAAGTATGAGCATGCTCTGTTTTGTCCTGAATGTTTTCTAAATCACTCGAAAGTGTTCCAGACTGGACTCTCATGTCAATTAATCAGCACCAATAGTCTGTCTAACACTTTGCTACAAACTGTGTGCAATTATAATTTGTCAACCGCAGCTCCTGTTGGTGTGACAAATGGCTCTGGTCTGGTTAATCTTTTGAACATAATAGTATTCTGCTACTTTGATAAATCTATTATACTGTAGTTTACATATGCTCTGGGGGGAATTTTATTGTACCATTTTACACCAAATTATCACTGTTTTCTTTTCAAAAGCAAGCATGGGACTAATGAGGTTGCCGGCTTTCTTCCCAATATCGTGACTGCTCAGCTCACCTCATATCTAAACCATGCAGGTGCCTTTTTTCATTCCTTTTTCTTCTTAAAAGGAGAACTAGTAGGAAAATATATCCTCATGGAAAAGTAGAAAAGAACAGTGAATTTGGAGTCAGAGAATCTTCACTCAAATCTCACGTTTTTTATTTACTATCTGTGTAATCTTGGGCAATTCACCTCACCTCTTTGGGCCTTGGTTTCCATATATGTAAAAACAAGGATCCCATATCCAGAGAAAGAATTTTGGAGTCTGAATGCAGGTAGAAGCATTTTCTCTCTCTTTTTTTTCTTTCTCATGGTCTTTCTTATGACTAATGTGGAAATACGTTGAACATGATTGTACATTGATAGCTTATATCAGACTGCATGCTGTCTTGGGATAGGGGGAGGGGAAGGAATGAGAAAATTTGGAACTCAAAATCTTATAGAAGCTAATGTTGAAAAATAAAAATAAGTAAAAATAAGGATCCAAGATGTGATGCCCTCCAGGGTCCCTTTCACCTCTAAATTTATGATTCTAAGATGACTCCTTTGCCATTACTGTAAGGGATAGGTATAAACCAAAGCATGAATTTTGTAAGTAGAATTAGACTATAGATAGATAATAAGAATGATCAGTGTCTACAGAGATAAATCTCAGAATCTAAGGATGGGGTTAGAAAACATCTAACCCAACCTCTTTTCATCTTACAAATGAAGTAGAGGTACACAGAGGTGAGCGAATTGCCTGAACTGGTAATCAAGGTATCTGAGATTTGAACCCAAGTCCCCTCCTCCAAATTCAGTGTTCTTTTTGGGGTCTTGGTACTCTTGGTGTTTACTTTTCACCCCAAACAACACTACCTCTTCCTAATTGCTGACCAGCTAATTCTGGATCAGCCCACATGGAGATGTTAGGGACAAGGTATTCGCTAAACACTCCATTAATTGCTGGGTTTTTTTTTCCTTGAGACTTTAAGGGTTTTTAGTTTAATTTAGGAAAAAGTGACTCACTAGTAGAAAGTGCAGTGTTGCTTTAAAAACCATGGTGGAACTCATCTATAAAACCATGGTTAGAAGACAGGCCAAAAAGCCAGCTCTTAGGTTAACCAACTGTGGTCAGGCTTTTGTGGGTTGTTACTTTTTTGTTTCTGCATACATGAATACATATAATATGCTTCATAAACCTCACTCTACAACTAATGGTGTTCTATGATGGATATATTCAGTTTCGGGATCTCCCAGAGTAGGAATTCCCTCCATCAAAACACACAGCAACCTGTCCGTGACTTAGCCTTTTTTTTTTTTAAAAAAAAAAAACTAGGTTTATTATTTCATTGTTATAGAGAACTCCCAGGAAGGAAATTCACTCTATTAATGCAGATTGGCACTTGCTCTGCATGTCAGAATCTTAGGCTAGGGATTCTTAACCATTTTAATGTCATGCACCCCTTTTGAAGCCTATGAACCCTTTCTCAGAATAATGTTTTTTAAATACATAAAATACATAAGATTACAAAGGAACTCTATTAGATTTAAATTCAGTTACCAAGATATATATTTTTAAAAGTTCATGGACCTCAAGTTAAGAACATTTTTTTTAGAGCATTGCTTGTCACTAAGAAGTTAAGCGATTTGTACAGAGTCACATAGACAGTATATGTGAAGCAGACCCTAAACCCTGGTTTTTCAGATTGGAAGACAAAAGCCCAATCTACACTATGCAGTGTTTGACTTAGTATATAAATCCTAGAAATTATAAACTACCTCTCATTTAGCAGATAAGTCTTAGGCTAGTGTGTGAGGTACACAAGTTAACTGGCCCACTTGTCACACTTTAAATCAAATCTTGTTAACTCTGGGCCCAGGATCTCATAGCTAATGTTATATTTGAATCTAGGTCTTTCTGCCTCCAAACCTAGGACAGTAGCCCCACTTCTTTATCTCTATACCATGAGATCACTCTCCCTCTGCTATAACAGAAATGAAGAATCATAAAATCATAGACTAAGAACTAGAAGGTTCCTAAGTGGCTATGAAGTCCAAACTCTTCACTTTACAGATGAGAAAACTAAGGCACAGAGTGATTGTGACTTACTCAGAGTCACACAGTTGATAAGTGTTTGGAATGAGATTTGAGCCCCAGTCTTCCAGATTCCAAATTTAGAGCCCTATCCTCTATGGCAGAAGATCTGAATTCTGTGTGTGTGCGTCTGTGTGCATGTGTGTGTGTGTGTGTGTGTGTGTGTGTGTGTGTGTGTGAGAGAGAGAGAGAGATGGATCCCTTTGGTGGTGAAGCCTATAAACCCCATCCCCATCTCAGAATGTTTTAAAATTAGCATAAAATGATAAATTTCATTTAGAGGTTGGTGAAATATATATATATATATACTTATATATACATACATATACACACACATATATACACATCTGTATATATGTGTATATATATATGTATACACACATACGCATACATACACATTCATATTTGCTTTCTCATCTAGGTTCATGGCCCCTCTGAAATCTATCCATGGACTCCTTGGATCTCTGGTTAGGAACCTCTGCCTATGACATACTACCTCTCTCTAACTAAAGTCATGCTAATATACTTTTTAAGGAAAATGAGAATCAATTCATATGGTACGTTAGTCTTTTCTTAGAAATGAGAGTAGATTCCATAAAACATACAGACCACTATGGGAAGCCCCTATTTAATAAAAGATATAGAGGTGAGGTAACTTCCCACGCTTATTAGTGGAAAAGTTTAGATTTTGGAACATTCATGCTGCTAACTCCAAAAATCTTGCGGAAACAGTTTCCTGCCAAAAGAGCCAGAGATTTCCCGAGTGTCCACTCCCTAGGAGACACCTTATTGTGCATTGTCATCTAAACAAGGCTGATGTGATTGCCGAAGTGGACACTTATTGAACTTTCGATTCCTGACCTCAGCTAACAATTTGAAACCTGCTGTAAATTGTCCCTTTCAGTCTTAACACACAGGATGTTTCTACTTGGGGAAAGTGCACAGGCTGCAGATTTCAGCAATACATTCTCAAAAAGTCAATTTCACCTTTTGGCAGCTCTGAAGGAATCGAGATTACTTTAAGGCTAATAGCTCTGAATAAGGCCAATAGTTAACAGAGGGGAAAAAAAAGAGGGCAAAGGAATTGTTTTTAATGATATGAAAGTACAACTACAAGAAAAGAGTTAACTATATACTTTTCCACTTAAACTTAAAGTGATTAAAAGTATTTTTTTTTTCTCAAAAGTTCTAATTCCTTAAGAAAGGGCTACATTTGCCACACAATGAAAAATTGAAACAACACAACGGCCCACTGACTGCAATAAATGAAACATCAAAACGGTGGTAAATATTTAAGGTGTTCTGACACGTTCTCTCAGTATTAAAACATTCATTTCCTGCTTCTTTCACTGAGGGGAAGCAGCCTCAATGTAGGGCCCTATTCTCTAGCTCTTGGATAACAGAAGCAAATAGAAGCAATAATAGAAGATAAAATCAAGCAATTGACGACAACTGGGAAAAGAAGAATATATATGTATAATATATGTATATATATTATATACACACATATATACATATACATATATACATGTGTATGTATATATGTATATGTATGCATATTTGTTTTGTCACTGTCTGTACTCCAGAAACCAATGAATATTACAACCTCTATAACAAGAGATTATGTGTGAAATTTACCATAGCTAAAAGAAAAGAAACTAATCAAAACATATCTCTTTGTAGCTAACCTTTTGACAAGACTTTCCAAATTTAGCTAAGCTGTTTTTAGGACTAAAAACATACAACTCATCGCTGGACTCATGACTGTAGCTTTCCCAGGTTGCTAGGATCATTCGGACAGAGCTATCAGGGTGACAAAGCCTTTAGGAACTCAGGGTAACCTCAATGCCATGGTAAGCATATAATAAAGATAATAATAACCACCTTCACAAGAGGCATGGTGGAATGGAAAAGAGAATTGAATCTGGAATCCAAGGATTTGGGTTCGAATCCTGAGTCTGCTCTTTAGTAGCTGTGTGGCTGTGAAAAGTCCTTGAATTATTCCAAGTTTCCCACCTATAAAATGTGGGGGTTTGACTAGATGGCTTCTAGGATCTCTTCTAGATTTAAAACTGTGATCCTATGAAACCTCTGTCATCTTGAACAAGTCACTTAAAGTCTCTGGGCCTCAGTTTCTCTCACCTGCAAATAATGGGGATGGACTAAACACCCTGTAAAGGCCTTCCAGCTCTAAATCTATGATCCTTTCAACAGCTACTTCTTTTTGCATGGTTGTGTTATGGTTATAATGAGGTTTCGTATGTATCATCCCATTTCATCCATAAAGCAATGACATGAGGGAGGGTTGGTAGTTGAAGAAATATTAAAGAGAGGATTCCATTCAATGAGTATTTGTTAAGAATTAAATATGCTCCAGGCATTTTGCTAGTTGAGGGAGGAAGAGTAGAGGAAGAGGAAGAGGAGCTAGAAGAAGATGATGAAGAAAGGGAAGAGGAGGAGGAGAGGAAGAAATAGTCTTTGCCCTCAAAGAGCCTATAGCATTCTGGAGTGATGTACATGGACAAATAAATAAATATAGTCAGAAAATAAACATAAAGTAATTTCAGGGGGAGGGGAAGAGTACCACCACCCAGTGGGGAGTGGGTAGGGAAATCAGGAAAGGCTTTATGTAGAAGGAAGTACTTAAAATGAGCTTTCCAAATGGTGGGGGTAAGGAGGGAGGGTTTTCCTGGCATCACATCACCAACAGGATAGGCAAAGTGGCAGGAAAAGGGTTCTATATATGGGACAGCAAACAGAAGTGACTTTAGGGGACTTGTTCAAATTCACACAGCTATTAGCTACCAGTAGCTTAGTAGGGACTAGAATTCTGGTCTTTTGCCTCAAGTCTAGTGCTCTTTTCCACTATTCCACAATTAATGATGCAATTAGCCTGACCATCCCTCCTCCCACCCTCCCAAAAAAGTAGGGCTGCCATCAAAATCCAACAAATGGAAAGGCTGTAATTTACTAAAACAGGGCTCTCCAACCTTAGGTTTTTATTGAAACAATAGACAATATATTTTGATTTGCAATTTTAGTGAGAGCTCTGTGGTAGCTGGGCTTTGGTTTACTAAAGCATTTATGTAAATTTCTATGCTTCTAGGCGGGCTACATAGATCATATTGCGGCCTGGCGGGCTGCATTTTGGACAGCCCTGTAAAAACACACACTATTACTTTTTCAAATTTCTACAGTGTTCTGTCTGATCTAGGAGGTTTTTCAGAAATAAGTGTACCTATTCCTGTTGAAGAATTTCAGCTTCTGAATGGAGAGTACAGACAAAAATGCATTTCTAAAAACCAATCTCAATAAGCTGGTTGGGAGTATCTACCTCTGGGCCCAAAGACAAGAGAGTTTTGGACCCTTCTATGCAAATTTCCCTTGGGCACATTGGTGGTTCAGTGGATAGAGTGCTGGGCCTAGAATCAGGAAGACCCGAGTTCAAATCCAGCTTCAGATACTTACTAATTGTGCGACCCTGGTTCGCTTAATCCTGTTTATCTCAGTTTCTTCATCTATAAAATGAGCTGGAGAAGGAAATGGCAAGCCATTCCAGTATCTTTGCTGTCACATGAAAAAAGTTCAAGAGACATAATTTCTGGGTAATTAATCTTTTAAGAATTATGCTAGTGGATAATTAATAAAAGGGATCAGGGTCACTCTTGAATGCCAAAGATGTATCATGGTTCCTTCTTGAGGCTTATATGCCCTTGGAAGTGTGGGTGTTCCCAACGAGTGTCAATCAACTCTGATTGGTTAACAATTAATGAGGAAATTAATACTATAACTAAAGTTGGACCTATTTTAATGATGGGCTGGGGTACATGACTGTCCCAGACCACCTCCAGCCTTGATCAATCTGGACAAAAAATCTATCCCCCACCCAAGTCTGAGGAGAACACAATGGGTTTTCCCACTTGGGTGGGAGCTGAACAAGATTAAGGAGAAAATTAATCCAATCTCATTATCAGTAATATCCTTCCGAAGCTGGCTTGACCTAGCAGAGAATGAGGAAATAGGAAGGGAAAAAACCCTGAATCACACCAATAACTGATTATTTAATAATCACTTCTCTCATTACCAAGAAAATCCCAAATAAGGTCATGAAGAGTGGGACATGACTAAATAACAAAAACAAATGTAAATGCTCCACTTTACAGCCAACTTTTAAATCAAATAAAGTACTATCATATTATTAATAAAGATTTGTTTTCTTACTTCTAGCATTTCTGGGGGGCGGGGGGAAGGGTGGCAGGAAACCAAGAACAATTATGGTAAAAATCAGAACCACATGGGATTAGAAAGTATATATCATCCACCATTGTTCTACCTACTACTGGAGACTAGTGTTATTTTACAAATAGAGAGTAACCTGTTCCACTATTGTTTCAATCTGAGCTCCATCAAACATATATTTGAAAAAAACTGAAGAAATAATAAAACTGATGACGACTAATGTGTACATAGCACTTTCTGGTTTATAAAGCACTTTCCCTACTACAATCACATGTAGGAGGTAGTTTCAGTATTCTTTTTTCCCAGGTAGTGATAAAATTGGACAACTGGCCTTGAACATCTACTGCTGTGTAACCCTAAGCAATCCTTTTGACCTCTCAGTGCTTCCTCCTGGATCTAAACCCTATCCGCATTTTTCAGGTAAAGAAACTGAGGCTCAGAGATATAAAGTGCCTCTTCTACGGTGGCATAGCTACTGAGTGTTAAATCCAGAATTCAAAATCAGGTCTCACGGTTTGGTCTATGGCACCGCATGTAAAGGAAGAGGCAGTGTGTTGTGTTGTACCAGAAGCCCACAGGACCTAAGTTCAAATTCTACCTTTGACACTTAACTCTCTATGGACAAATTGCTTCCTTCTCTGAGCCTCAACTTCTTTATCTGTCAAATGGGTATAATGATAACTGTAGCACTTTGCTGACAGGGTGACCGTGAGATTCAACAAAGAGCATACAAAAAAAAAAGCTTTTTAAACTTTTAAACACTACTACTAAATCGTAACATTTACTGTCTCATAGTGATTTTCTAGTTAATGCTGGTAAGATGTGAAATACTGACTGCATTAAGCAAATACAGCACAGGGAGAATTTACTAGCAGAAGATAACTAACAAGTTATTCAACATCCACACCTGAACACTCCATGAAAACTCCCTACATCCTCTGCTCCTGCAGTAATTAAGTATTCAAATCAGTAAACAGCTTGCTGGGAATGATTTTATGACAAATGACCGAAAGCATATCAACCGTAAAACTCAGCTCTGCAAAAATCCCCTAAGCCCAGGAAGCTCAATCAATGTGAAATGGATGGCAACTTCCTGATGGCACCACTCCCTCATTCATTCTAGGCTTTGCATAAATCCACACGGTGAATAGCATAGCTCCAGGATCTTCTGTACCCCAAAACAAACTAGAAGAAGTCAGGCTCAAAGATTCTCTTGGGGCAGACATGAGGGCTGCTGCTTCATTTTTTTTTAAAGGCAATGCCATATTCTGATGAGCTGAACTCACTCTATTAAGAGTAAGGCGAATGGCTTCTACTTCTAGTGAACACCAAATGGTGGATGACGCCGGTGCTGCAGGAGGTGCGGGGGCCGGAGTCGGAGGTCGGGGTGGCTTCCGCGGTGGCTTCGGCAGTGGGGGCCGAGGTCGAGGCCGGGGCCGGGGCCGCGGAGCCCGGGGAGGAAAGACCAAAGACAAGGAGTGGGTTCCTGTCACTAAGCTGGGCCGCCTAGTGAAGGACATGAAGATCAAGTCTTTGGAAGAGATATATCTTTTCTCGCTCCCTATTAAGGAGTCTGAGATCATAGATTTCTTCCTGGGATCTTCATTGAAAGATGAGGTTCTGAAGATCATGCCTGTTCAGAAACGAACTAGAGCTGGACAACGTACTCGGTTCAAGGCTTTTGTGGCCATCGGTGACTACAATGGCCATGTAGGTCTGGGTGTCAAGTGCTCCAAGGAAGTAGCCACAGCTATTCGTGGTGCTATCATTCTGGCCAAGCTGTCCATTGTTCCTGTGAGACGTGGCTACTGGGGGAACAAGATTGGCAAGCCTCACACAGTGCCCTGCAAGGTCACTGGGCGATGTGG
>CM053624.1:258765149-258804184 GCA_028646595.1 Phalanger gymnotis
TATCAGGAATTCACTGACCATCTTGTGAAGACTCACACTCGAGTGTCTGTCCAGAGGACCCAGGCAGCTGCTGTGGCAACCACATAGATGCTTTTTATAAACAAATAAATTGAACTATGCCTGCTAAAAAAAAAAAAAGAGTAAGGCAAATGAAATTCAAAGAGAGTATAACATGGAAGAGCCTGCAAGTGTACATACATGTACATGGGGCAGCTACATAGCTAGGTGGTATTACTGCAACTCTGAGTCCCTAGACTAAATCATATCATTATTTTTTGGTAAGAGAGCTTGAATCCTTTAGACTTTTCTATCATGTTCCACCCAGGAACCTCTTTATCCTACAAGATCACATCAGCCCTGGAACCTCACCAAGCACCTCTGCCTCTGGGGCCCCTCTCATTGGAATGTGGGTTGGAAAGGTTCTTCCTGAACCTCTATTTAAGGAGGGGCCTGGGCCGGTCAACTTTTCATTTCCACACAAAGCTGTCCTCCTTTGGACTTCACCATCCACCCAACTTTAGGCACCTTCCCCAGACCTCTTTCAGTTTCCTTTTTTGTGTGGTCTTCCCCAATTAGAGTGGAAGCCTCTTGAGCGTAGGGACTTTTTTTTTCCTTTTTCTTATTTGTATCCTTAATACTTCTTACAATGCTAGGCATATAGTAGGCACTTAATGACTGAAATCCAAGGTCACAGCTAAATATGCGAATTAAAAGTAAGATTCAGTAATTTTTTTAATTTGAAAAACTGTGCTTCTTTTGATTTTCTGACTCTGGTATAGGCACAGAACCTGAGATGTTTGATTTGGAGTCAAGAAGACCACTGTTCAGATCAGGGGTGGGGAACCTGCGGCCTCACACAGAACAAGTTCTAAGAAGTTTGGATTAAATCAAAGGGCTGCACTTGAGGACCTAGAGGGCCACATGTGGCCTCGAGGCCCGAAGACTCCCCCACTCATGTTCAGATCCTGCCAATGGTGCTTATGAGCTATGTGACCTTAGGCAAATTTCTTAACCTCCCTAATTCTTCATATGTAAAATCAGGATAATATATAGGGAGCATTGTGAAGATTAAGGCAAATAGTGTATGCTTTGCAAACTTTTAAGTATTATATCAATTCACTTGTTCCTGTTATCATTATTATAACTATAATGTCAATGAATCTATGTTTTCATTGATAATCTCTTTCACCTGTGCCATTTCAACTTCTCCAGATTCTCTCTTTAGTTCCAGCCTCAAGTCACAAATGGCCTCTTGGACATCTTGATACAGGTATCTTATAGATAACCTCAGACTCAAGATGTAGAAAGCAGAACTTAATATATTTTCCCCAAACCCTCTCCTTTTCTGAACTTCGCTATCACTGTTGAAGAAACCACTGTAGTCCCACTTACTCAAGCTCAGACCCTCGGTCTTATCCTTGGATTCTTCACTTGCATTCATCTCCCATTTCCAATCTGTTGCAGAGTTTTGTCAGTTTCTATTTTCACAACATTTCTCCTAAACCCCAGTATAGGCCTTCATTACCTCTCACTTCATTTATTTACAATCACCGTCTGGTTGATCTTTGTGCTTCTAGTCTTTCACTACTTTTTTGCGTCAAGTCTTTTACTACTAGCAAGTCTGAGGGTCTTCCTCTCAGTCTGATTTTTTTTTTTAAATTAAAGAAGCCATCATTTGACTCACTTCTTAAAGAGGACTATTCACTGAATGGGCCTTGCCTCACTCAAAGTGAGAACCTTGAAAGACTAAAAGGGCCAGGGTCTCCCAATGCATCCTGGGCCATCTCCAGTCATCCTGAGGAATATCTGGCCACTGGACCCAGATGGCTCTGGAGGAGAAAGTGAGGCTGGTAACCTTGCTGTTAACCCTCTCTCACTCAGATCAAAGTCAACTGCAAGTCACGTCATCATCTCCCTGATGTCATGGTCTTCTTCAAGAATGAAGGACAAACACAACCTTTCAGTCCATCTGTCTACTCAGTTGCCCAAATGATCTTTCTAAAGTTCAGGTTTGGCCATATCACCTCTCTACTCAATATACTTCAGTGGCTCCGTATTAGCTCCAAGATCAAATATAAAACTCTGATTTTTTTTTTAAAAGTCATTCAAAATCTGGCTCTCCCTTTCCTATTTTTCCAGCTGCCTCATTCTATTTTTCCCCCATATTCTCTGTAATCTAACACTGGCTTTCTTGTTGTTTTTCTCATCAGACACCCCACAACTCCATGGATTATCATTCAGTCATTCAATAAACATTTATTAAGCACCTGCTTTATGCCAGGCAATCTCATAAGACACTCCACTTCAGAGCTCTATGCATTTTCTTTCATTCATTTATTCATTTAATAAACAATTATTAAGGACCTGCTATATGCCAGGAACGATCATAAGCTATTCCCTATTGCTTGAATGGTCTGTCTTGTTATCTTTACCTCCTCAATTTCCTGGCCTCTTTCAAAATTAAGCTCAAATCCTACTTTCTATAGGAAGTCTTTCAAAATCTCCATTGTAAGTGCCCTCCTTGATTACATTCCTCCTATTTATCTTGTATGAACCTAAGGGACAGGAAAAATCTTTTCCTTTTTTTATATCCCTAGCATTTAGTGCCTCGTACATAGTAGGAGCTTTATAAAAGCTTAATGATTGACTTTCACAATTCTTTTCCATGTCATTTTGTAAATTCTGAATAGCAAATTCATCCAAGGCACTAGAGGCCTTCTTCTGGTTATTTTCAGTTAGTTGACAAATATTTTTTTTAAGCCCACGCCACTGTGAAAATTGTGCTAAGTTTCGGGAATACAAAGAAAGGTAAAAAATAGTCCCTGCTTTCAATGAGCAAACAACCTAATGGAGGAGACGATAAACAACTATGCATAGGGCAAACAGAAGACAATCAATAAAAATATCAAAATTCAATGTCTCTTGGGTTGTATATCTGTTATTTCTTACTTTTCCAACAGGCTCAGCTCCTTTTCTAAAATTTTTGTAGATATCTTTTATACTACTTCTCAGTACAAATCTTCATTGGCAATGTTCTGTAGCCAATACAAATCCACTAGGTATAACTGCACTGTCATTTAGATCACCTAAAATTCTTACTTTTCTGAGTTCGTGGCATTTCGTGACTTGCAGTTATATAATATTGCAATATTATCATTGAAAAGATGGGGCTTTTGAGCAAAAGAGTGGAATCATTGAATGTGACAGAGTTTCCCAAATGTGGTCCAGTCCAATCTCTTTCTACAACATAGTTTTCTCTTTATTTATATTCATGCATATATATGTTGATACACTAACTGGAGGAGCCATATAACTACATCTCAATCTGTGACAGAGGAGTTCTTCATCCACTTAGGGTTGCCCACGTGGATGATCTCCAGTGGGGAAAGTGCTATATAATAGTGCTTTCCCCCCATTAATTTCGACTAAAAATAATTTTAATTTGAAAATATCTCAGGTTTAGATTTAGATTTAGGAGGGATCTCAGAGGCCATGTCATCTGACTTATTTTATAAAAAAAGAAACTAAGGTACTTATAGATTATATTTTAAAAATATATACAACTATAGGGATCTCAACCATGATACTTCCAAATGGACTTCTCAACCTTTCTCTTACTCCATTTCTATTAATGGCATGACTATTCCTTAATTAGCCCATGTTCAAAGCCTTAGAGTCATCCTTGACTATGCCCTCTCCCTCAATGCCCATATTCAATATTTTCCTAAGTCTTGTCATTCCTATCTCCATAATACATCTGCCTTCTCTCTAATCCTAAAGCCAACACTTTAGGTCTTATCGCTTCACCTTGTCTAGAACATTGTAATAAACTATTAATAATCTCTCTGCTTCCAGTCTCTTCCCTTTCCAATCCAACCTACACAAATCTATCAAACTGATATTCCCAAAATATAAATCTGACAACGTAACCCTACTAGCACTAGGATAAAATATATATACACAGTCGAAAATTTAAATCGTTTCATAATCTAACCGCTAGTCAATTTTCCAGTCCTAATTCATATTATTCCCTTTTACTAGTTCTTTTTTTGCATACAAAATTCCATCTCCCACCTAAGGGCATTTGCACAAGTGGCCCCTCAAGTCTGAATGTAATGAACTCTGTCTTCCTCTCCACTTGTAATAATCCCCGGTTTCCTTCAAAGAATAGCTTTGGCACCGCATCCTATATGAGATCACTCCTTTTTTGATCCCCTCATCTATTAACACTCTCCCTACTGAAAATACAATTAAGTTGTATGTAATTTATTTCCTTGTTTGTGTGTGGATGTATACATACATACAGATATACGCCCCGCCTTCCCTTCCACCCAGTTTTGGCTTTGTATATCTAGCCCCTAGTACAATGTTTTGCATCTAACTGACACTTTACAAATGTCAGTTCAATTAAATTCCTCTTTTCTATTCTTTTATCACCAGTATCCACCTCTGGGCCCAAAGATTCTTGTGAAAACAGAAATGTTGAAGTATATAACAAATATGTGAAATATTCTGGAGATGAACTGGCTATAAAAATGAAAGAAACTATGGAAAATAGGAGGGAGGAAGAAAAACAAACTGTGAGAAATCTGTAAAATTACAAGAGATAACTGGAATATATAATCTGGGGATTTGTTAACTGGAAAAGCAGAAAAGGAAGGCCATCAAATTAAGGCTAGAGACTAGGACCCCAGGCAATCCTTCCCCAAAATGCACACATTTGTATCTCCTTT
The DNA here is from genome assembly GCA_028646595.1 of Phalanger gymnotis. Classification (NCBI taxonomy): domain Eukaryota; kingdom Metazoa; phylum Chordata; class Mammalia; order Diprotodontia; family Phalangeridae; genus Phalanger; species Phalanger gymnotis. The sequence goes on from CM053624.1 coordinate 258,769,883, forward strand.
TAACAGCAGCAATAAAATTCTAGAATGTTAACAAATGTTGAAAAGGGCTCAAAGCTACTAGATGGATCCTTTATGGAAGTTTTCTGGGATTGCTAAGACAAAAGTTGCAGAAAATTGGCAGGTATAGGTGGACTGAGATATTCCTCATTGTTGGGAATATCCTCAGTGATAAAATCATAGATGCACAGACATATCAATGTACTCTTCCTGCTATTAATTATTATTAAAATTACTTCCAGATTTTCACCCTTCATTCTGTATGTGAAAAAAAAATTATGACCTGTGGTTATAAAGAATTTTACATCTTCCAAAGTCTTTTTCTTACAACAACTCTGTGGGGATAATTAGTTCACGTTATGTTTATCCCATTCTTACAGTAGAGGGTACTGAGTTTCATATTGCTTAAGTGGCTTGACCACAAACCCATGGTTACTAAGTGTTGAAATCGGTACTGAAGACCATTTCTTCTTTTTCTTAGCCCAATTCTCTTTCCCCTCTACCACATTTCCCCCAAACTATAAAATTCTGAATGTATCAACCATCATCTGTACTCTCTAAATCCTCGATAGTATTCTCCAGGGAGCTACCACTTCTCACTGATTGACTTTAGGGTCCATTTTCTCCACTCTTTCACATGCAACAAGCATATTAATTAGGGTGAGATCATCCTGTTTCATCCAATAATGTCAACATTTTTGGAGGTCTGGAATGCATCCAAATTTCATTTCAATACATCACTTCAGCATTATAAATGATAAATCAATAGTTTTAATACTTTTCCATTCTAATGTATTCTAGTGGAAGTGAGCCAGTACATCATACAAGAAATATGCAGATTAAAAAGGCCATGTACTTTGAACATAATGGAATGGAAAACACTCTTTTTATGAGCCATTCAGGCAGTGGGTCACTAAAGTAGATGGACACTCAGCTGGAGTTAGAAAAATTAACACTCTTCTGAAGTCAAAACCAGTGGTAACTAGTTAATGAGTCACCTACTCCAACCGGGAAACCATTAGAGTGCTTGATTGGAGAACAAGGACATAAAACCTCAATTAAAAAAATACAACAACTGTTTGTTAAGACTTGGACTCATGCTGGCATCAGGAAAGTTTTATATAAAGCAGCAGTGTTTTTCCTTCGGAGATTCAATTATGTAACTGATATCATAGCAGGGCTCAAGACAGTTCTGTTATGAAAATCAGAGCAAGTGGACTGCAATGATCATCCATCCTTCATGTGATCCTATCTAGCAAATAGAGCAGATCCAAAGCATGCAATTACTGTTTCTAGTTTCATCATCTCACACATTTTTAATGGAAAACATGAGAGAATCATTTAGATCAAGTAAGTTAAGCACAATTACTTGCCTTTCTAGGTGCCTTATACCATAGCAAACAAATGAATCTTAACATTTCCAAGCCCAGAAGAAGGTATAGGGGAAAAAGACTAGACCAATTATTTCATTGTTATAGTGAACTCTGAAGTGAGGAAACAACCTCCAGCAACGCAGGTCAGTATCTTCTCTACAACTTATAGCCTCAGAGAGTTGCCTTGAACATTGTTTGCCCATGGTCACACAGCCAGTATATGTCAGAGGTGAGGCCTGAAATCAGGTGGCTGGAGCTTTCAGAAGGGTTATTGATATCCTATGCCAAACTACCGATAGCAGGGAAGAAACACATATCCTCTTCATAAAGTACTCCATCTAGGTACTTTCATTTCTCTAAAGAAGGAAATTTCCTGTAGATTTTGCTGCATGTAGTACATTGGCTTTGCCAGTGAATTGATACATTACGTGCAAGCCACAGCTATGTCAGAAAGAGACCTTTTTCTCCCTGAAACAATGCTCACCTTGGATTATTTCTAGGTCTTTTTCTGCCCCTTCCCTGCCTTGTTTTTGTGCTTTTTATTTATGCCATTTATAAAGATACACAGATTGTACTTTGGATGCTATTCAGGTATCACTAATGTAATTATTTTAATGTTCTTCCATCTCTGATAAGCAGTTTATAGGATACTCAGAAATGAAAGCTGTGCAATACTACAAAATTAAATCTGTATACAACCCAAGGATTCCTACTAGCCTGAAAACCTTAAGTAAGTCATATTGCCTTGAATACGGCCCTAGCACAGAATATTGCTTTTTGAGTCCAGTCTCAATAAAATGCACAGATACCAAAATAGCCATCGTTGTGTTTCCATCTCAGAGTCATTATTAAAACCAAGAAGTGTTGTCAGGCTGCAAGAAATACTCAATACAAATGATTTAACAGTGGTTAATGAGTTTACCTTTAACAAATGTACTCAGGTATGTCCCATGACTCAATGGCTAACCTGGAAACTATTTTATTTTATCAAGCACACCACTTGATGCTGGACTACAGGTATTTTTTGATAGCAATAATAATGAAAATAGAAACAAAAATAACAACTTGTATAAATATAATCCACCTGTTTTCCATATAGTAGACTCTTGATTATAATAAAACAAACAGTATCAGTCGGGGGTAGGAGAGAGGGAGAAAGGTATTTTATTAAGCACCTACTATATGCTAGGCACTGTATTCAGCACAGGGGATATAAAAGGAAGCAAATATTATATATTGCAATATATCACAAGTTTATTATATGACACATGTTATATAATAACACACATTATAAAATATAATATAAAAACTGAATTTGAAAGATGAAGAAACTGAGGCTCAGAGGTTACATATTATAGCTAGGAAATAGCAGAGTGGGACTTAAACAACAGGCCTTCCAATTAAAAAGCTACTCTTTCCCCTACACCACAGCTCCTAATTAACAATGCAGACCTAAGGAACTGAAATACATGAGGAAGGGGGGAGGTGTAGGGGTGAGAAACGTTAGGCAGAACCAGGGCATCTCTAAATAAGATAACATCTTCAGATTCCTTAAGAAAGCTGTAGTTTTCATTCTATCCAAATAGACCAGCTCAAGACTTGATAATCATAGAATGATCATAACCAATTCAACTGCACAAAAATCAGAATATTAGTCCCTGGCTGATGCCAATATCAATTTCAAGCCTGTCCTTCGAATATAAAACTGTTACAGGTATGAACAATGGCCTAAGACCCTACCTCCTTCCCAGCTCTATGCTCATATTGACTGGGTCTGATCCTAGGGGCAGACTTACAAAGATATTTTTCTCCTTTTGGCTCATAGATCCCAACTAGAATTTACTCTGGGGAAACACCTAAATCTCACCAAAGTCCAGGTTTTCACAAATATGGGTAATCGGATTCCCCTATTTCAAACAAGTCCTACATAAGGATAAAGGACAGCCTTTATTTCAGCTCACAGAAAATGCTAAAGATGCAAAGGACTTTCTGAAGTCCCTAAACAGATACTGAGAACACATAAAACACTTCCAGGAGCTCCACTCAGAAGAAAATGAGCTTAGTTTTGTGCTTGGGGCAACTCTTTGATATTCCACTGGATCTTTATCTCTACTACACAGTCTCCTGTGGATTCCTAAGACCTACCGCACTCCACCCTGAAGTTTAGACTTGCCCAGGAGGCAAACCCTATGTTATAGAAGCTGAATAATTACTCATTCATCCAAATGACTGGCCATAATAGTAGAGGTTGTGAAGATCTAGATCTCACGGCTCCCAAAGTTTCAAGCAATTTTCAACCTAGACGAATAATTTTCAAAAAACCTGAAATTTTGTCTTACCGATGAGTCAATCATTCAAGGCAAGGACTGCCCAAGACATCTCTGTTCTCTGGCTAAACCACATTCTTTAATCCTACTGCTTGGAAAATAATCTAGAGCAAGTAGCCATTGCAAGATTTTGGGCTGGCAAATTCCACTATAAGGAACTCTACTCTCTCAGGTTGTGTGGAAAATATACATCTACCCCTCCCATGAGCACTAAAAGTCACAATCAACTTCTTCTGGGTCAGAGTGGGAGGGAAAGAAGGGAGAAATGCATTTTCTTTGACACTGCCATTTTTGAGTTATTATTATTATTAAATAAGAATATTCTTTTTCAGCAATGGCCAATTATTCATTTAGGTCAATTTGATTTGCTACCCCCAAATATTAACTAAAATAGAGACAGATGAGAGAGTTGCAAGGCAACAATAACTCCCAAATTATACTAGCCATTTTCTATAATTCTGATGGAAATCATGTAACTGTTTATAGCATTTGGGATATATTAGTAGTTATAAATCAAATCCAAATCAAATGCGCTCTAGATTATTTGCAAAATTTATATGTCTATGCACGCATAGAGACAATGCGTGTGTATATACAGACACGTTAATTGATCAATCAGTAAACATTTATTAAATGCCTACTATGTGCCAGACACTATACTTAGTACTACTAGGAATTCAAAAAGAGGCAAAATGACAGTTCTGGTCCTCCAGTCCTTTACAAGTTAATGGGGGAGTCAACATGAAAACAAATCTATACAAACAAGCTATATGCATTAGAAACAAGAATAATTAACAGAGAGATGGTAGCCAAATTAAGAGGGCCATGACTATGCCAAAGATATATGATTTTACCTATCTTCAATATTCCTGCTTTGGCAACTCCCTCCATCAACAGAAAGCATATCTCTTCTGTGACTTAGAAGGTAAGTCCCAGAGGGAAGCCTAAGGCACAGGGAGGTTAAAGGACTTAGATATCTAGTGGGCATAAGAGGCAGAAATTGAAGCCAGGTCTTCCAGACTCCAAGTCCAGAACCAGATTCAGTATAATGTTATCATTGTGTAAATGGTTTACCTAGTTCCACTCACTTCACTCTGCATTAATTCATGTAGATCTTCCCAATTTCCTCTGAAACTGTCCATTTTTGTCATTTCTTATAGCACAATAATATTCAACTACATTTGCATGCTAAGATTTATTTTGCCTGTCTCCAATAGGAGGACACCCCCTTAGTTTCCAATTTGGAGCTTCCACAAAAAGAGCTGCTATAAATATTTTTGTTCAAATAGATCTTTTTCCTCCTTCCCTGACTTGAGTTTTGCAAACAAAAGTTTAATTTGCCTGGAGAAGTAACCCAACTCCATATCATGCTCCACTAAAGATTTTGGCAATATCCCCATGATGCATAGGCTTCATTTGGAATTACTCTTCCCCCTCTAATCCTGTTATTTAAGAAGTAGTGCAATTTTAATGTGCATTGTAAGTATTGTCAAGCTATGCTAGTATAAAACTCCTGCATATGCCCATACTTGAAATAAAGAAAAGTACAAGAAAACTATAAAGAGAGGCTATGAGTGTTCACAATGTGGGCAGCTGGGAGAAATATTAATTACCATGGGGGTCTGTCTTTGCTGAAGTTTTAAATACCTTTAACTTAAAAAAGAAAGTTGCCAAAGTTTCTGGGTCTCTCTTCCTGTAATTGAGATATCAGATGTTACTGAGACCCAATTTAAGCCCCACATTCTTCCAGAAGCCTTCCCAAGTAACCCCTTTCTTTGACTCCAAATGCATTTAATACAAGCACCACAAATTTGTCACTTTATTATATGCCAACATAACTGCTAATGGATTCATGTTTATTAGTCTTGTATTTGCAACTAAACTGTAAGCTCCTACCTAGACAGAATGAGATCTTAGATTTTTATTTTGTACTCCACTTGGCATTTAGTACTACACTAGGCACATAGTAGGCATTCTAATGTTTGCTGATTAAAAAACATCATATTTGAAGAGCAAAAATATGCTTTTTAATTTTCCTTCCTATTGTGGAGAGACACCCTAACTTATTTTCTTCATTACCAACAATAATGGAACATTGCCACTCACGCTATTCATTAGAGATAATAATTTATCGTGGCTTAAGGTGGAACCATATTGGACTCCATACAAGGGAATTTGATTTTGTCAATAAACAGGGACAAAGGATGGCTTCACTTATAAGAAGATCTCAAGGCATGACATCAATGATATTTTTATAATGAGGCTATTTAACAGTTGAAAGGTGAGACTTGTCCATTTCCACCTTAATAAGAACTCAAAATAATTCCAAACTTTGTTTCTGTGCTAAGGTCTTACACCAAATAAACTTTAGGCAAGACCGAAGTCCTCTAAACAGACTCCAGCATTAGAACAAAAAAGAGCTAGCAGAATGACACCCTGGAAAGCACCTTGGCTTTCTAGATAGAGAAATGGCAGGACAGAGAGTAATGGAGGTTGTTTACCTGCCTTTTTAACTTATCTGAATCCTGTCTGAATATAGTATCACACACTAAAAAATAAATCTAAACGTACCATGACACTTTTCCTGAAAACCTCAACAACAGAATAATCTAGCCAAACATCACAAAGAGCAAGATGAATGCTAGGAAATGGCATCTATGCTTTAGAAGAGAAGAAACATAGAATCTTATTCTTAGAGGGGATGTGAGAGGTCATGTAGTCCAACTACCCAACCCAGTCCTATCCAATAGAACAAAATTTGAACTAAGAAGAACGTTGTTGTAGTTCAGTTGTGTCCTATTCTTCATGACCCCATTTGGGGTTTTCTTGATTGAGTTACTGGAGTGGTTTGCCATTATGAGGAAATTGAGGCAAACAGGGCTAAGTGACTTGCCCAGGGTCACACAGCTAGTGTCTGAGGTTGGATTTGAACTCAGGTCTTCCTGACTCCAGGCCCAGCTCTCTATACTGCACCAACTGCCCCCCTTAACTAAGATGAATAATGTTTGAGAAACAAAGCCAAAACTAAGATCAGCTACTGCCCTCAAGGAATTTGCATTCTGTTGTCTGCCCCACCCAGGAATCCTTCTCCAGACAGATTCATCCAGTCTTTGCTTTGATACTAATTCATAAGGCAGCCTATTTCACTGTTGAATAGTTTCATTTCCCATTCCTCTGGACTTCATTCATTGGGATCTCATCAACCTTCAAGATCCAATCAACCCTGAAACTCACACCTCCTCATTACAACCTACTCCTGGGCCCCTCCCTACATTTGACTAGAGAGGGTGGAGGGTGAAAAGTGGCACAAGCCTCCCAGATTCTCCATTTGAGGAGGGTACAGCTATTTCATCATACCCACTAGCTGCACTCCTTTGGATTTCATCATGATCCTGAGCTAGGAACCTTATCCTCTCTTTTTGGTATCTTTTTAAGTGTTGTATGTCCCCATTGGATTGTGAGATCCTTGAGGGCAGGGAATTTTTCTGGGTATTCTGTCACTTAGTATAGTGCCTAGAATATGTATGTTCTGTTGTTTTCAGTCCTGTCTCACCTTTTCTGACCCCATTTGGGGTTTTCTTGGCAAAGATACTGGAGTGGTTTGCCATTTCCTTCTCCAACTCATTTTATAAATGAGGAAATTGAGGTAGATTTAAGTCACTTGCCCAGGGTCACAGAGCTAGTATGTCTGAGACCAGATTTGAAATCAGGAAGATAACTGACTCCAGGTAAGGCACACTATCTACTCTACCACCTAGTTGCCCATATAATATGGCTGGTATATAATATGCACTTAATAAATTTTTATTGACTGCCCGATTGACTGACAGACTGAAGATTTCTAGTTGTTATCAAGTTCTCCCTCTTCACTTGGCTGTCATTCATCTGTCCCAGGTCTACCCTCTGGGACCACATTAACCAAATTTCCTCCCTTTTCTATATGTGAGTCCTTCATATATTTGAGTTGCCCTTTAGTTTTCCTTTCTGCACCCTTCGATCCTTCAATAAGTTTACCATCCCTACATTTTTTCAATATTTCCCAGAATACCATGATTTCCAGACCCCATCTGCCCTAAATCTCCAACCACTGTGTCAATGTTCTGCTTGAAAAACTTGTAAATCCAAAATGACCATGAAACTACAGCAGTATGACCAGTTCACCTTACAGTTTGACCATTCATTCCTGCAATAAAAATGCTTACATATCTTCCTAAACTGTTTAGCCATGATGAACATAACGGAAATCCTTGGAGACTAAGCCTTTTCTTTTTCTTCTTCAATCTATAACGGATGGGAGTCAAGAAGGATGCATGATCTCTATAGGCCCATTTGGTTCTAACAGTCTATTATGTACACATTAGCTCACAGGCTCAGCAAACCAAATAATTGTATTGCTATCTCAACTCTTCCAAAAACCTGTTAGAGGACTAAGAGTGAAATATCATCCCCACACGTGTCTATATACAAAGTATGACATGAAGAACTACAATTCTAATGATTAAAATTAAAGAATGTCATGGCCTCAAATATATGGATATTACAGGCAAACATTTCAAAAACAGGAGGAAGGCCACTGATTATTCTAGACAACTGGACCACTTCTCCAGTACTTCAGTTTTCACATGTAGACATAGCCCTAGTGTCCTGATCTGCAGAGCCAAATATGTCTTACATCAACATCATATGCTAGGTGCAGTTTTTTCCATGAGTTACCCATATTATCACAGAGCTATTTTGTAAAATGATCATTCTTTGTTCTTTAAAAATGTAGAAGCAAAACCTAACTATGAGGTTCATGCTCATGCAATGACAAAATGTGTCATTTTACCCAAGGTGTAGATCTTGCTTTTGTGTTTCAGAAGATTAATAAAGCTGAAATGCTACATCAATGTCAAAGACTGACATTCAGCTTTTTTCTAAAACGTGTCTCTCCAGGTCCTAAGGGTCCCATTTACATTTTTAAATTCAATTTTATTTTATTTTTGTTTTGAATTGTCTCCCTCCCACCTCCCCCACCTACCGGGAAAACAAGAAAAACAAAACCCATTGCAACTATACAAGGACAAATGAAACATGTTAGAACCAATCATGTTAGACCTGTCAAAAAAAAATAAGGTATCCAATCTACCCTATGAATCCATCACCTCTTTGTCTGGAGGAGGATAGCTTTTTCAATACGCTCTGCAACAATTATATCTGGTACCTTGTATTGATTAGGGTTCCCAAGTCTTTGAAAACTTTTTTGTTTTCACAGTATTGTTCTAATTACATAATTTTTTACTCCTGATTCTATTCATTTTGCTTTGTATCAGCTCATACAAATCATCTGAGGTTTTTTTTTTTTAAAGTATCCTCTTCATCATTTCTTCCAGCACAATAGTATTTCATTGCGTACATATAACATATTTTGACAAGCCATTCTCCAATTAGTAGGTACCCTTTCAGCTTCCAATTGTTTACTACCATAAGCTGCTACATTTGTGTATATATGGATCCTTTTTCTCTTTCTTTGATCTCTTTGCGGGGATAGACCTAGCAGTGGTATCAGTGGTTCAAAGGATGTGCCATTTACTTTAGAAGACTATGTTCTTTACATAGAGCTACTAGGCTCTTTACAACTACTTGTAAGTGAATAACTATGTCACAGAAGCTGAGAAATGACCTTGTCTGATCATGGAATAAGTGATTTCAGGGTTAGAAGTGACCTCAGAGGTTGTCCAGATCGATCACTACATGAAGCATCATTCCCATTCACAATATCCCCAAATGGTGATCCAGATAATACTTTAAGGGCCTCCTCTCCCTTACTCCTACCGCCATGTATTCTATCACATTTCAGGACAGCTGTAATTGTTGTTTTCTTCCTGTGTTATTAAGCTTAAACTTGCCCCCTTCTAATTTCTACAGAATTGGCCTTGGAGGCAAAGCAGAACAAGTTTAACTTCGTCAGTGATATTAAGCCTTCAGATTGTTGAACACAATTCTATTCCCATGTCTTATCTTCTTCATGCAAGAGAGTGCTATTTTCTCCAAACAGTACTAGTCAGCCCATCTTTGGATACATTTCAATTTCTAATTGTACCTTTTGAAATATGGGGTCCAGAATGGTCCACAATATTCAAGTTAAGGCAGAATGTGGTCAAACAATGCTCCCTTAGCTCATTATTACTTGTTCAGTCATTCAGGCATATTCTACTCTTCTTGACACCATGGGCCATAGTGTCCATGGGATTTTCTTAGCAAGGATGCTGGAGTGGTTTGCCATTTCCCTCTCTAGTGGATTAAGACAAACAGAGGTTAAATGTTTTGCCCAGAGTTACACAGCTAATGAGTGTCTGAAGCTGGATTTGAACTCAGGTCATCCTAACTCCAGCCATCTATCTGCCTCATCATTACGCTTCCATTAATGTATGTAGAAAACAAATGACCTTTTTTGGTTGCCACACAATATATATCATTCATATTGAGTTTGCAACCATCTTTTTATCCCACATATATTGATTTCTATCCTGATTTCTCCCACCCTAGATTTGTGCAGTTGACTTTTTGACTCTCTGTTGTAGTCACCTTTATTCCTATCATTATGTCAATGAGAAGGGGAAAAGAGGAATTTTCTAAAGAGACTGATGTTGTCTTAGCATTATTTTAAGCCTCAACTGACAATGAAGCTTTAGCTTTCCTGACCCCACTCTTACAGGATCCTGGTCCTTTTTTTTTTTTTTTGTGATATTCATCCTCAGTGCCCTGCGTATGTATGCTTCTATCCCTTATACAAAGTCATTTAAAATTAGAGTTTGCTGATGAGATACTTATGTAGACACAGTGCTCTCTCTAAATGCCTCTCCTCTTTTCTTCATTACTGGGATCAATGAATTGCAACTGAATGATGGAAATTTTGTTTCTGGGAACCTCCCATTCTTCTGCCAGCTTTGCTTTTGGATTTCCACTTCTCTCCTTCCTATCTAGAGTATTTTTTGACCACTTTTAAATCCACTATCTAAAAGTCCAAGGAATATGTCAGAATGTGGCTGATGTTCTCTTCTGTATCTATCATGGCATGTTCACTACCAGAAGGCAGTATACAAGTCCTTTCTGATATTCAGTTCACTACCCAGCTTCTCCTTATTGACCTGCATCTAAGCCAGAATTGCTTCTTATGTTATTTCCTCTGTCTCTGGAAAGATGCATTTATCATCAAAGATAAAGCAATAATTTATCAGCTCTTCTACTCTAAGTAGAGAGAGACTTTAAGTACATTTCCAGATAGCTGAAGATCCTGCAGACAACTATTTGTAGATACTTTGCCAGCTTTTGTTGATCTGGTACAATTCTTCCAACATACCCAGAATCCTCTAGTATACTCCAATCATTTTATTGTTGCTAGATCTCTCTTTTTCTATATTCACCCAAATCTTCATTATCATACTTCTTCCCTTCCTTTTATGTTTTGTTTCGTTTTTTGGCAGGGCAATTGGGGTTAAGTGACTTGTCCAAGGTCACACAGCTAGTACATGTGTCAAGTATCTGAGGTCAGATTTGAGCTCAGGTCCTCCTGACTCCAGGGCCAGTGCTCTACTCACTGTGCCACCTAGCTGCCCTTCCTTTCTTTTTGTGGATAGAGCCCATGGTTGGCTACATTGAGGGAAAAAGAGGAGTGAGACACTGTAGGAATGACTCCTTTCAAGATAAAAGTCACTTCTCAATTGATGAATGGTCAGAATATATGAAAGTAGCTGGGTGGCTCAGAGGACAGAGAGAAGCCTGGAGTCAGGAAGACCTGAATTCAAATCCAGCTTCATGCACTTACTAGTTGTGTGTCACTTATCCTGGGCAAGTCACTTATCCCTGTTTGCCTCAGTTTCCTTATCTGTAAAATGAGATAGAGAAGGAAATGGTCCCAAATGGGGCCATGAAGAGTTGGACATGACCATTAGACCAAACAACAACAGAAGATCTGAACAAGAAGTTCTGAAGGGAAGAAACCTCACTTTTCTCAAAACCCTTGAAGTAGTTTGGGACTGTTCAAAATGGAACTGCAAGAGACATGGAAATCAATGCCATCTTCAGGACCTAAGGAGTTCACAAAACTCTGATTTGTTTTTAGGGTCTGAGCTCCTGTCTCCCTCCAGCAAGACAGCTCCCTTAACTATTCCCTCTATCTTTTCAGGAAGACAGCTTGCCAAACCATTCCCTCTTCAGCTTGAGTGACAGAAAGACAACATTGCATAAGAAAAGAACTCTTCAAGTCTCCTATCTTTTGTTTAGGCAAGTTATTCAGATGGATCTGACACAATCAAGAACATTTTCAAATGGAATATTTAAAATCAGTCTTTTTTTTTTGAGTAAGATGAATTTTGGCAAATTAGGAACACTTTGTACTTAAACATATAAGGAATGTTGTATGTCAATACTGATAATTAGGCCAAAAAATTCATCTGCTCCTTTTTATTTTTTAAAAAAACTGTCTTCCTTGTCCACTGTTTTGAATGGTACATGAATTAGATTAACTGTCCTGATTATGCAAAGAAATTTAGCTTAATGACCTGCAATTACTTTAATGGTTTTGAAATTCCGAAGGTAAGAAGGCACTATGTTTCTTCAAATAAGCATTAAATATAAAATGCATCTGATTGACTGTCATGAAAACCCAATTTTATTGCCATTTGAATTATTCAGAATCAATATCCAACCTCAGCATTGGGAAGCTTAAATAGAAAGATGCATCTGAAAGCCGCAGTTTTCTCTATTGAGTAATAGTGCTTCGTGCTGAAGATAATGAGTTTGTTTGCTTGCGTGTCACCATTTCAGATGCATCAGAAATTAACAACTTTATCTTCCCTTTATATTGTGTAATAAAAGGATTATATTTTGTAGACTCTCATTCTTCGAACTTTTTGAAACATTCAAAATTCAGCACTCATCTATTGTCTGTTATGTGCAATGCATTATACTAGGCACCAGGGACACAAAGATGAAATAAGACATAACTTTTGCCTGCAAGGAACTTATAGTCTAATAGGCAGCAGAGGATGAAATATGTTCACTATAACTAGAATGCAAGTCAGAATACATTACAGAGAGCAAAGGAGAAATCCAGAGGTATTCCTGAAGTCTGGACACATAGGCAAAAATGCATATTTTCAAGAAATGAAATGAATGAAATTTTCGACAACATTTCATTTAATTGGAATATTAACAAATAGTATCTTCAATATGATTTCCATCATTTGTAATGCGAAGGTTGATGCACTTTGCAAGATTCACATGAACTCGATGCAATAACTCCACACTGCCATCAATTTTAGCACATTCACTCTTTATGCATTTATGAGTTCAATCAAGTGTGTTGCATCTGTGATTTTCACTGAGTACACCTTCTCCTTTAGCATACCCCAGTGCAATCTGTGCTGATGCTGATAACACACTCTTCAAACAGCCTAGGAAGATAGGTCAGATATATCAAGAGCCCGAGACTCTCCTCTGTCAACATTAGGGGTGGTCTGAAAACCCCAGACATTCCCTTGAGGGCAAGGAGGGTTTGATCTTTTGCAGTTACATCCTCTAAAGCCCAGCACAATTCCTAACATAGTATGCGCCTAATAAATGCTTATTAGTTGCCTGATTATTAATAATTAGGATGCTTACCAAAGCCACAGAGATGGGAGAGGGCAAGAAGAGAAATGGGGTCTGGTGAAGGGCTACCCAGTTTGGCTGAAATACATATTATGCATAATATAAGATTAGAAAAGTAGGTTAGATTAGGGCTCAGGGCTGTGAAATTACTTTAAATACTATAGAAGGTTATGTATTATACTCCCTAACCATGCAGTTTTACCAACAGAGAAATTAGTTTGAGTTATATATGTATAGGAATTGATGCTAACACTAAGCCCTGGCTTCTGGGGCCCAGTTCAGTCAGTTACTGGCCATGTAACTTTGGGCAAGCTACTCAAATTCTCTAGGCCTCGGATTTTATCTTTAAACTGGAAACACTAATACCAGTCCTGTCCTCTCCATACAGCTGTTTTGTATCCTCCATACAAGGTATCACACAGAACAGGAACTTAAATGCCTGTTGTACTGGAATGAATGGGACAGGATGATGCATTTGAAATTATTTTGCAATTCATAAAATGGGATACAAATGTAAGGCATTATCATTAACTTTGCATTTCTTTAAATTTCTTATTATCTCAATTGATTAGGAAGTTTCTCTTCAAATGATTACAATGAATGATACTGCTCGAAGTTATTAACCATCTACCTTAAAATCAGTATAATCACTGATTAATAGAGTTGGAATGAAACTATATTAAAGATTCATTTATTCCAGAATCCTTATTTTATAAATGACAAAATCCAATCCCTCCAAGTTTGAGTGACTCTTTCAAAATCACGTGAAACATTTGTGGACCAACTGGACTAGAATTAAGGTCTCTGGTGCTGCTCCCACTAAGCTATAATTATCTTCCTTAAAACTGCTTTTAACTCAATTATTATTGCCCATCACCCCCACAAAATGGAAGTGCCTATCTTTGCCACCCTGTCCCTATTTGTCATATGGAAAAAAGCTCTTATTAAAAACTAAAATTCAAGTACCACTGACCCTTTATCATTTATTCAAAGCCCTCTCTTTGTGAAAGGTATAAAATTGAGGCCTAGGAAACTTAAGTCTCTTGACCAAGGTTATGAAGGTAGCAAGGGAAAGAGGCAGGATTTGAACTCATCTCCTCTGCCTTGAACGGCAGTGCGATTTCCTCTATACAACATGGATTAGTATTTTCTCTTCTTCCTACCAAAATATCTCTCTTGAAAACTCATTATTCAATCGCCCAGCAAAAAAAGTGTTTAACCTTGAAATAGGCATATGATAAAAATTCAGATAATTTTGACACACTTTGGGATGTGAGATTAGCAATGATCTATAAAATGCTACTTAAATGAACAAGCATATGAATGATTATTATTGTATAGTAAAAAAAAAAATACAGGCCATACTTATACATACTAATAGCAAAAAATGGGCAGAGTCAACTAGAAGCTGACTCCACTGGGCATGAGATGAAGGAGCTAGGACATGCAGTCTTGGGTGATAGAAGTTACATGAGTTTAGGGAACTAAGAGGACTGTTTACTTTCACTTCTACAACCTTCAGAATTTTTTACTCCTACCTTGAGAATAAAAAAAGAAGAAAACTCCAAAATACTCAGCCTGAAATTGAGCCCTAGAGCTTGACATGAACGTATCTCCCCAAAGGGCATTCCTTTCCCCCCACTGTTAAAGTACTGGCTGAGCTTAATAAATCAGTGTACAATTTATATATAATCTAATTTTGGCCCTGTGTTTCATCTAGTGTAGGTGGAAGTCAAGATGAGAGAGAAAAGCAACAACTGTAAAACGAAGAATAATGAGTACTTGAGTCCTTAAAAAACATTTTCGAAATGAAATGTCCAATTTGCATTGGAGGACTGTCAAAGTTGCATCAAATCTAGTGCATTTTCAGTGCTTTTTTGGGTCAAGCCTGTATAAAAAAAAAAGCTATCTATGAAGGGGAACATACCCACAGTGACACTTACCACTTTATGCAGATGACGTGATTTGGTAATTACTTCATAATTTGACTAATGTTGCCTATTTCAACTGTTTAGTAGATATTGCATAGTCCATATGGACTGTACCCAAGAGAGGGAACTATCTGGACATTGAATGGGGGTGGTGGAAAGAGGTGCATTTTCAAAGGCTAGAAAGATGAGTTGTGTTTAATAAGTTGAAATTTAAAAGTCATAAACGTAAATTGACCATGGCTTAATGGATAGACTTCTGGGCTTGAATGAAGTGAGATCATGATTCACTGACACTTACTAATTATATGACCATGGCAAAAAGAATTTGATTTCTGCATGCCTGGAGCAACTCCCTAGGATTTGTCTCCAAAGTCACAAATAGTTATCAATGTATGTTGGCAGAAGCAATTCCTAAACTAAGAGTTCCCCAAGATGACACTTTCACAGATAGGTTGTGTACTTGTTTAAATGTAAAGTTCTACATTTTGGTTAAAAAAAAGTTAGCTGCATAAGTACAAGATAAATAAGAGAAGGCTAGACAACAAATAGTCTATGGAAAAAGGAATGGAATGATAAAAGGACTGGAAGCTCAAAATGGGTCAACAGCAAGATGTGATGGTTTAGGCTAAATAGAAACAGAGAGCAGGAACACTGAAGGTTCTAGTCCCATTGTGCTCTATCCTGGTAACTGAAGTACTGTGTTCAGTGTTGGACGTCATATTGTCAAATGGAGCATGTACAGAGGGGGTGACTAGAACGATATAAAGATGCAAAATCATTCCATTCAAGCCATTGGTAGTAGGATCCAAAGATGGTAAGCTTGGATAAGAAAATCATTGATGACTAGGGCATGATATCAGTCTTCAAATATTTGAAGGGTTGACTAGGTCAGACTAAGCAAATTTGTTTCATTTGGTCTCAGAAGTCAAAATAAGCGGGGTGAGTAGGAAGAATGCAAGCTGCAGAAAGGCAGATTTTGGCTTTATAAAAAAGAGAAACTTCATAACATCGAGACTGGTAAGAAAGTAGAATGAATTGCCTCAGGTGTTAGTGGGTTTCTCCTCTCTGATGTTATGTGCCTTGCAGTGAGAGGAGAGAGAGTGTTCTATGGTCAAAAATAGGAGGAAACTATTAAAGGTAAAGGAAAACTCTTGCCTGGGGTAAAAACAGGATGATAAAAATCAGAATCCAAGCAAGGGCCAACCAAACACGTCAGGTGCTATGATTTTCATGGGGTCTTAGTTTCTTCAGAAAGAAATGGAAAGCCAGGGATCCAACTACAGAGCTACAGAGACCTGCATAGGTTCAAGAAAAACTACTAGAATATGAAGGAAATGACTATATGGTGGATACGCCCTGCCTCCCAAAAACTTGGTCCTTTTATGGTGGTAGTCTGTTTTTCTGTGTTCTCGGCCTATGTTGACATGCCAACATCAACAGGCTGCTTCCTGACTCACTCACAGGAGAAAAGCTGTGGACTCAGACAAGAACCTCGAGCACTGGCAGGATGATCACCTAAGCATGGTTTAGAGAGAACTCATAACTCTGGTATGGTTTGGATTAAATGACCTCTGAGGTCCTTTCCAGCTTTGAGATTCCTCTACTCCTACCACCGATACCATATCTGCCACAAAGTTGCTCTCCTTTGTTCCCTTATCCATTTATAGAACAGCCAATAATAATTCTCGTTCCGCCCCCAACTCATCCCACAGAGACAACTCAATGTTCTTTAAAAGTAGCCAGATAATTTAGGTGCCTGAGCAGAGAACATAGCAATTACATAAGTTAATTCCACTCAAACACACTAGGATGGGGGAGGTATGGGGAGAAGAAAGTTTGGGAGCCCGGGGCCTTCAATCCCAGCATGTATTACTTTACCTCTCCTCTGGGTCTTTACATTTATCTGTGAAAGATGGGTATGTGACGCTAGAAGGCAGTGTCACATTACAAGTATGTGAACAAGATGAGAATACATAGATTTATTTATGTGAACTGCTTAGGCCTTTCCTAGGACTTAGGCATTTATAATGGAAGCATAACCAGGGATATTTATCTATAGCTATAGATATAGATCAGATAGATAAATAGGTAGCTAGATGGATGGATGGATGGATGCATAGACATACATACAGACAGACAGGTAGATGGATAGATAGACAGAAAGAAAGACAGATAGGTAGGGAGACAGACATATGGGTAGATAGATTACAAGAGATTATGTATTCCTACATCAGTAACACAATGATTAGATGTAGTTCCTCACTTTTGGGGGGGTTGGGCAGAGGACTGGAAGCAAATAAGAGTAAAATATGCCTAGAGGAATCATGAAGTTTAAGTATAAGGTGACAAAGACATTATATCAACTTACCTCCCTCTTCTTGTCTTCTATGGGTCTGACTGGTTATACTCATGAATGCACTGGGTGGGGCAGGAGGGTGAGAATAGCTTTAGAAAAGATAGTATTTGCCTTCATTTCCTCCTGAGTAGAAATCACCATGGCTTAATGCTCTCAGGCCACTGGAAGCTATTCCACAGTACTGGGGAGGGGTGATTACCACCTAGAGTTTACATGGGCAGTGGTACTTCTTAGGAACCAGGCAAGGTGGGGGAAAAGGGAAAAAAGCCCAGTTGGAACTATCAGGTACTTAAATGCAGCTCACCCCTGGGCCACATGTCTATTGCATTTAAATGGGTTCCCATCTATTGGCAGAAATCTTGACCTTGATATCCCTTAGCCTTGCCTTGTCAGCATTTGGGATGCCATATTTTTTTCCCCCGGGATGAAATTTGCTGTAACACCTTTACTAGCCACTTTATACAAGTATGCGTTCAGCTAAGAACAAAACTGTGTGCTGCTTTTTTTCTTTCTTTCTCTACATACTTGACATCTATTGCCACTAATTTACCACCATTGAAGAGGGGCTGTGCACTTCACCTATCCAGTAAATTCCCCTAGGCTCTATCTTGCAAAAACACAGAATGGTGAGTCATGTCACCAGAGATCTCTGAACAAGATTCTTTCATCAAGGTACATAATCCTTTTCATGAGGAAAGTTGGTCAAAGTCATATGCTTGGCTAAATCTCATGCGGAAAAAAGTCCTGGAAGAAGAAAAATTAATTTTATTTTCTATATGGGGAGAGGGGGAATGAATATTTCAAGTTTATTCTACTCCAAATACCTGCTATATGGTTTTCCCTAGCACCATAAAGATTTTTCTTCAAAAAGACGTAACTATCAGTGCCATCATTTTGGGTAAATTTCCTCCTCTTCCCTGCCCTGAAATCACTGTGCTACTATTTATCCTGCCCTGATGGAAGCTGCCTGTGTGGTGATAAATTATGTGTCGAAAACAGAGAACTTGTAGCAATCCCCATGTGCCTAGAAGCAGAGGGCTCCTCATCCCAGATTACAAATATTCACTCTGGCACGCGGGTGGTCAGACCCTGCACAGATGTTGGTACGCTGAAGCTGCTTTTGGATTTCTTACTGATGAATATTGCAGCCAATGCACCCATCTGGCCGCCTAGATAAATAATGTAAAAATGAAGATATGCCTACATAATTCATGTAGTATTGATGAACAGGGGCCTTAATTCAGGCTGCTCATACAAATCATTTAATTATGGGTTGTACAATTGTAAAAGAGAAACAGTATTTTAATAATTTTTCAAATGAGGAAGAATTAGATTTTTTTTAAGTGCACAAACAACACAGCAATTCAAGAACTCTCAATCATTCTATGGAGATTTGTACATTTTCTTGAACACAGAATAGGCAAATGTGATGCTAACTTCATTTCACACTGCTGTCAAAGGCAAGATGCCATGTGTTTACCTCCACAGTAAGGATCATATAAAACACAAATTAAGCTTCCACCAGGAAGGAGTACTTGCAGCAAAAGTACTTTAAAGATGAATGAAGGGAAGGATTTTTTTTTTCCAGTTACAGACTGAACACTGTCTATGCTATGGAAAGAAGTTAAACTCAAAGCATGACCTAGAACGACATGGAAGCTGCTTTTTAATAACGGTCTGGGTCCTTAGGGTATTTACAGTTGAGTATAGATGATAAGACAAAGATATGAGAATATCTAGTCTAGACCAACACCCCCAATGTTATTTTCTGGCCTTCTTTAAGCTGTCATGCTCCTGCACCTCAACAAGTCCTTCGATCAAGAAGTCCAATTCCCAACCTGGCACTCTGGGCTTCTGATGGACATTCACCAGATGAAAACTCACCATTCCTTTCCCCCATGCATTTTTATGTGATTGACATACTCTTATCTCCTCCCCACCCTGCTTTTTAACTCTAAATCTGAGAACAGTAAATTCTACCAACACTATCATTACTTAAAATAAAAATCATGTCAATCAGTTGCCCTCTGAATCTAATCACCATTTCTTATACTTCTCTGTCTCTGAGGTGGCTAGGCTGCCCCGTGGATACAGCTCTGGACCTGAAGTCAGGGGATAAGACTTAAAATCCAGCCTTAGACATTCACTAGCTGTGTGACTATGGGTGAGTCACTTGTCCTCTTCATGCTTCGATTTCCATGATTATAAAACGGATCTAATAATATCATCCATCTCCCAGGGTTGTTGGGAGGATCAAATGAGATCATGTTTATGAAGTGCTTATCACAGTGCCTAGTACATAACAGATGCTTAACAAACCCACCCACCCACCCATCCATCCATCTATCCATTCCTCTATCCATCCTTTCTTTCCTTCCTTCTCTCTCTGCTTCCTTCTGTCCCTCCTTTCTTCCTCTCGACTTACAGTACAACACTCCTAGATGTGTTGACTTCATCTATCACCATGAAAGCTTGTTGAAAGTAGGAACTGTTCTACTGGTTAGTGTTTGTAGCCCCAGTGAGCTTGACATATAGAAGTGCTTAATAAATGCTACTTCATTCATTCATTCATGACATCAGATAAGGAAGAAATCACTTACAGCTACAGTAATCAGGGAAAGCTATGGAGAGAACACCAATAGGCAGAGATGGGGCAGGCAAGGAAGAAGGGGAAGTTACTCCACATACTGGAAATAACAATGTCATCTTCCAAACACACCTTCCTCCTTACCTCTCCCACTAACCTTTCCCTTATAAAACCTCAGAAACCTTCCCAAAAGATCATATTACATTTTCCTCTTCTTTGGTTGCTCACTATTACACAGATTCTTCATTTACACTGGGCTCCTTCTTGCAGTAGCTTTCTGGATTCAAAGGAAAAGGGAGACTCAGGAATCATTTGTAACAGTTATCACCGTCACCATCACCATCATCACCATCGCAATATTTTTGTTTTTAATCTGTCATATTTTTAGAGTTTTCCCACTTAAATTCTACTCTAATGACTTATCATGGAAAGGAGGTAACCTTAGATTCTTGAAATCTCTAGCAGGTACCACTGGTATGTATCTGTCCTCTGAGAACCACTCAAATGAAGTTTTAAAAGGGTCATCACCAAAAGGTTGTCTGTCAGGTGAATTTTTTTCAGTCATGACTCTATTAAATATCTGTATCAGCAGATGAAAAATAGATTCCTGAGCTCTTTAAGAAGCAATTATGGACTTTTCAAAATGCATTCACACACATCTCATTTGATTCTCATCAAAAACCTGTGAGATAGGAAGAATGGGTATTGTTATATCTCCTCCAAGCCTACTTCCAAATAAAACAAAACAAAAAACAAAAGTTTACTAGAGGACCTTGAACAAGCCATCATTCTCTCTGGGTCACAGTTGGACTAGAATCATCTCTAAACTCTCTTTAAACTGAAAGTCTCTGAAATCTCCTGACTCATGAGGTAACTAAAGCCCAGAGGAATTACGGACTTTCGTCTAGACCATATGTTTGCCTAACTACTGGTTGAGTCCCAGTTCAGGGGCTAAACAGAGTTGAGAACCTAGATCTATCACCTCCTAGTAATCCTTTTACTATAAACAACACTTCCTTTTCCACTCCCTCTCTGTGGATACTCAATTTCTCTTCCCCTGGCTGCCATGGTCAGACCCAAGGACAAAATCAAACAAAATACAAAGATTCAGTTCTATGGTAGTCAAGCAGTGTAATTCTCAAAATGGTAGCAGGGTATTCAATTGTTTTATCACTTGTCAGCTCTGGCAGACACTTTCTGAGATGACAGATCCATCCCAGAGCACGACACATAAAAATGACTGCAGTTCAAAAGGAAGAAAAAAAGTCACTGTTACAGCTCAAGCTCATAGAAACTCTTCATTTATCAGGCAACATCACAATATTTTTAATATTCAATATTACTTTTGAATAGGTTTAAAAAAATCTTTATCATCCATAGTCTATCTGGGGTGTATATCTTTTTTTTTTTCTAAGTAAAACCAGGAGGTAAAGTGGATAATTCCAGATGAATTCTACCTTCACCCCTGAAATACAAAATTTTTCTTTTCTTTTTTCACTTCTTTTCCCCCCTTTTTTTAGAAGCACCACTGAGCTAGGTGAGCAGCTGCTCAGGGGCATTTTTAAAGAAATGGTTAGTCCCTGGAGTGTCTTATCTGAGTAGGAGACGAAAGCAGGGAAAAAAGGCAAAGGAGAAAGCAAACATCATCCAACTGGTGTTCCAACTTTCATAGCTCTGAAGGAGGCTGCAATGCCAGAGCCAACGAAGTTTTGCTGTAGCTTAAATTGGTAGAGACACAAAGCTCCACACAGATTATAAGCCCCTTCCTCGCCAATTACAAACTTGGCAATCACTTATTTATTAACGTGGTAGCCTGTTATGTTAAACTGCATAACTTATTTATAAAGCATCCTCATGATGCTATTGCATTCAGAATCATTAACCCCAATTGTCTCTTGCCCAGGCCCAACTCCCTTCAATCCCTCTTTTTCATGCCACTCTTTCTCCTCTGGTACATGTACCAAAAGGCCTTTTTAAAAGTAACTTAGAAATCTGATATTTTTCAAGAAGTCACATATTTTGTTACTGTTATGAGTAAGTGGTAGCTAGAGAAGGACATCACCTCAAGGTAGGGCATGATTTCAGAGGCCATCTTTTCTGTCTTGTGCCTGAGTGGGATGCCCCTTTGCAACTTCTCTAATAAATTGTCTTTCAATCTTTGCTTATAAACCTCCCTCCCATGAAGGGGAAACCACTATATTCTGTGGCAGTATATTATACTTTCTGACCCCTCCAGCTGTTAGCATATATTTATTTATTTAGAGCCTAAATCTACCTCATAGTAGCTATCACTCGTAGCTCCAAGTTCTTACCCTCTCTAGCCAAGTAGCTCTAACATATTTCTTGCATGTGGAAGAGATTTCAGCAGGGTTTCATCTGAAAATCCACCTCCAGCTCAAGTCTTTTCATCCCTTTCCCCCAATCTATATGTATACATGGTAAAGTTTCTTTTCCTAAATGCATTATGACTGAGGAACTTGCTTAAATTCTTCAATCTGAATCTCTGTGTTATGAATCTAATATAAAATATCACTGTACTTACTACCTCATGCCAACATGTATATATATATTTTTAACATAGCTCTTAAAGCTCAGGTTTTAGTAAGCCACTGATGGGCCCATTCGCCAATGATTCTTTTTTTTTTTTTACTTTTTTCTCTTAGTCATATCTTCTACAATTTTAGCTTTTATGGCTACTCTCTACTGTTGATCACCTGTTTCTCTTATATTCTCTTTCCTCTTTGGGTTGTTATGAGCCCGCCCATCTGATTGATTCTTAGTCTCCTTTGGCTGGATCTTCATCCAGGTCATAACCACTGACTATGAGTGTCCCTCAAGGGTCTGTCCTCAAGCCTCATCTCTTACCCTTCTACATTACCTCACATGGTGATCTCATCAGCTCGCATGGATTCAATTATCATCTCTCTGAAGATAAGTTTCAAATCTATTGATCTGGCCTTAACCTTCTTCTGACCTATAATCTCATATCACCAACTCCCTGTTGGATATCTCAAATTGGATAGCCCTTAGACATCTTAAACTCAACATGTCCAAAACAGAACTCGGTATCTTTTCCCCAAAACACTCTCCTCTTCTGATCTTCACTATTACTATCTGGCTTTCAAAGCCTTTCATAACCTGGACCCTTCCTACCTTTCCTTCATATCATTTTCATTCTACATACACACACATGTGTATACATATATGTATGTATATAAGTCAGATGCATAGCCTATATTGCATCATATATGTGTATATTTATGTTCGCATATGCATATCTCTATGTAGACATATCACATACAGATATAAGCATATATACATGAACTATATATAAGATCTATCTTATATCTATCTAGCATATATGGACATAGTTGTTTACATGTTGTCTCTCTAATTTGAATGTAAGGTTCTTGAGGTCATGGATTATATTTTTGCCTTTCTTTTATCACCAGTGTTTAGCATAGTACTTTGTACTGGATAAGTGTTTAAAAAATTCCTATTGACTAACCGACTACATATGCCACAAATACCTTAAAATTAATTTGCCCCAAAGACCATGTATGTCTTCTTCAGTAAGACCAATCTCTCTTTCCTTTTCCTCTCCCCATCAAAATTTCTCTTGAAATCTCTTCCATATTTCTCTAATCCACATGGTATTATTACATATAATCCCCTGTCAGTCTCAGTGGAAACTCTCAGAACACTTGTAAACACTTCTTAGTACCGGTCTGGTTCCTTTTACCCCAACGTCTGTTTCTCTTTTAAACCACAGTTATACTCCCTTTCCCAACTTGCTTCTTTCAACCCTGATATCCTTAAAGAAGGAATACAGTTTTCCAACTTCTATTTTATCCTGCTGTCAACATAACACTTTCCATTTTCATTATGTTTTACTGATAATAACTAAGATATTAATATCCTAGGGCTATATATTCTTTATAAATTTACATGGAAACAGATAGTGGTTAAAATAATACACTAAAAAAGACTTATGAAAGTATTTTTAAATATCTTTTAAAATTTCAGAAGGTAAGGCAGATTTTCAATGAAATGAAAACTGAATTAGATCTGTTCTTACCTCCTCTCCTTATCCCTTAAATCAAACACATTCAAGCTCTCTCAGACTATTTTTTTCCTAGGCTGATGGTCTTGGATTTTTCACTCTTTTTGATCAGAGAGAAGGAGGTCTTCACCCCATCCCTTTGCCCTTTAGGTTAATAGCATAGAACTGGGTGCACGATAGGTAGGGGGAGAGGTTGGTAAGAAAGCTATATTTAATTGTGGTCTACTGGGACCTGAGAAGGACCAAGTAAGATTTATTTTTGTTTCAGGAGAAATAGCAAAGGTTATTTCTTCATTATAATGTTTCTTTCAACAACACAGCTTCAAACCTTGTAATCATTTTTCACTCCTTCCTCTCTTTTACTACCCCTTCCCAATCAGTTGCCAAGTCTTGCTGTTTCTATCCCTGAAATATCTCTACATCTTCTTTCAAATTCCCATGGCCTCTTGCCTACATTATTACAGTAGATTCTTAGTCATATTCCTGCATCCAGTCTTGACACACTACCATCTATCATATCTATCATCTATCACGCATGATTGCCGTAATAATATTCCTAAGGCATATCTCTGATCACATCATTCCCCCCTCCAAAAAGACAAAACAAAACAATTCTTCCACATTTCAATGTCTCCTCATCGCCTAGTCAAACAAAGTACAAACTTTTAGATTAGGAAACAAAGCCTTTAATGTAACCAGTAGGGGTAGTGTCCTTGCCTTCCTTTTGCCTCTAATCCTGAAGATTCAAGGCCTCTCAGTCCCATCTGGGGTTACCAAAGCAAAGAAAAATGTGTCTGTTCTCACCCCTCAGAAGAGGTAGGAGTCATAAATTACAAGATACCCAATGAAATAGAGGACCCCCAGGCCTTACCACTTCCTCCGATAATGCATCCTAAATTCCTGGTCTTACTGGTTGCCTTTTAGACTCCTGGGTATTGACATCTGACCTAGTTGTCAGGAACTCTGGATCTTGCTGTCCTCTTTGATAATATACTGTTAGGAATTCTGGGCTTTTCTGTCCATTTTCCCGATGAACTCATATATAAATATGAATAAATTATATATACACATACATACTTACATATGTGTGTGAGTATATAATTTCCCCCAAATGGCATGTGAACTCCTTGAGAAAAGAGATTGTTTCAAGTTTTTTTTTTCTTTCTATATGTTTCCTCAGAACTTAGCACAATGCTTGGCAAATAGTAAGCACTAAAATGATTTTTCCTTTATTCATCAGGTCAACTATATTTTTAGACTTTACTCTTACTCCTCCTAATAACATACTTTACTTTCCAATCAAACTGGACTGTTTTAATCATTCCCAAGTTTTCCAGCACTTTACTATAAGCAGACCTTTGCTCCAAGTGCTCCTTTCAGCCGGAATTCACTTACCTGATTGCTGTCAATACCTTACTCCCCTGTTAAGGCCCAGCTCAAATGTCACCTCCTTCATTAACCTTTCCCTGAGCCAAATGTGATTTTTCCCACTAGTGAACCCACCCTGCTTTCTGTTGGCTCTTCTCAAACTGAACTTTTATTCTCCCTTTTAGTATAGTTACTGTATACTTGTCTTATCCCTCCTTCTGGACAGATCTATTCCTTATACCAAAGAAAAGTCTGTTTCCTTTTCTGATTTAGAGGTATACTGGGTCTATGTAGCCACTATCTGTTCATGAGGAGATGAAGAATCCCTATTACCTAAATTAATATTAAGTAGTATCTTTAACTGTATATACACCCCAAATGACTTGTTCATCAAAATACACATTTTTGGGGGCAGCTAGGTGGTACAGTGAGTAGAGCACTGGCCTTAGAGTCAGGAGGACCTGAGTTCAAATGTGACCTCAGATGCTTGACACATTTACTAGCTGTGTGACCTTGGGCAAGTCACTTAACTCCAATGCCCTGCCCCCCCCCAAAAAAAAACACCAAAATACACATTTTTGATTAAACACTGCACATAGACAAAGGGTTGACTTAAGAGAGATCAGGTAGAGGGTGGCCATTGGGAAACTGTCAAGTTTTGCTACTGATCCCAAACACATTTCAGAAGAAAAGCCCCATCTTTTAAAATTCCTATATGTTTCTGGCATCGTATGGTTGTGAAATGCCAATAGTTTCTAAAGAAGTGAAAGATATTACCCAGGAGGCAATGGAAAGACACATGGTGAGGATAAGTAGCCTGCAAAAGCTTATAAAGAGTTATTAATTATGAAGTACTTGCAGAATAAAGAGCGTCATCTAATAAATGCAATATTGAAAAAGTGGCTAAAAAGAGGGATAAGCTGTGGTGAGCCTGTGTGTTCCACTAGTATCCTTATGATGTTAAAAATATAAGAAAGCAATCTCCAGCACAGTGGCTAGACTACCTGTGTAAAATATATGGGAAGATGTGGACGAGATTCACATAGAATCAGAAAGTACAGAGGGATGGTAGAGAGATACATCAATGAATGGAATTAGCCACACTAATTAGACAACAGGTCGATCTGATGACACCTCCCTTAATGAAGCCTAAAATTGAATAAGATTTCTTAGCCGACATCATCACATTATCTATTACATATTGAACTTTCAGTTCACCAAATGTCCCAGGTTTTTTTTTTTTCTGATAAATTGCTATCTAGGCGTGTTTTCCTCATCTTTTACCTATAAGATTGATTTCTTGAACCCAACTGTAAGATTTTCTATTTATCCCTGTTATACTTCTTCTTATTTGATTTGACCCAGTGTTCTAGCATTTGGACCTCAATTTCCTCACTGTCAAACTGTGGATGCTGGACTAGATGATTTCTAAAATCCTTTATCACTTTAGAGCCTTTGATTCTGTAATTCATTCTGGAACTCCTGATGTGACTTCATTGACATTTCACCTCACTTTTGCTTACCTGGAAACAGTCAAGGGGTACTAAGCAACAGGTCAGCGACTTCCTGGATATAGTTTCAAACTGAAAATAAAAGGTCATAAGAGTCATAAAAAATAAAAAAGGTCATAAGTTGACCATCGAGTAAAAAGCCAATCAATCCTGTCCCTAGTAAAGCTGATAGACCTCACTGCAGTACCCCCATACTTCAGATGATTATGTTAACCTGATTTCCAGGACAACCTCTTTCGCCCCTGGGGAGTGGCTGCAGAATTTCGGGGGACCTTCCACCTAAGCAAGAAGCAAACTTGCCCATTTGATGGCAGGGCACAGTTCAGTGGAAATCCACAACAGTGTAATTACCATAAATCCTTCAGCACTACTCATTCAAAGAGGTAGAAGAGGAAATTAAATCAATGGGCAGAGATCGAATCGGTAGCAATCTTATGGGAAATTCATGTAAATGTAAAATCTCATGTCTGAAATGAGTTTTAAGATTAATACTCATCACAAACGGAAAAGTATATAAAAAAGGATGCAGGTGAATATGTTGTTGCAACAATAGGTCAACCTACCTTTTTATGATCTGGAAGCTATACCATATGCAGAACTCATAAAACTTAACATCCTCAGCACTGCATATTGCTACCCCTCTCCAAAAAAATGCCTTACTCCCACCCCTCCCCCAACAACCCTGAAATGCAAATTTTCAACACAATAACAATGGATGCTTGCTTAGGATCTATTTTTAAATCAAGAGCAAAATGAAATCCTTTAATTAATCTCCAATAATTTAGACCCTTTCCATCCAGATCTGTCTTTTGCACAGTTAGATGCTTAAAATAATTGCATCCATTCGTGTGAAACTGCAGCAGTAATTCAAGGGTTTTATACTTGTGCAACCTTTTAAAAACAGCCACTAAAACATTCATCTGTTGAACCAATTTACTAGCTTTCAATAAAGCATCTTTAAGATACTTTCTGTTACATTTATATGGCATAAGCTATATTATTTTAATAATCTGTGCTTGAGATATATGATGATGAGGGAATTATTGCACACCTGGGGAGATAGTGTAATTAGAAAAGAGGCGCAGTAGGGAAATAAAAATGATTTAAAAAAAAGCTTCTGAAATTAACCAGTCACTGCTACTCTAATGCTCTGGTGGTTGGTTAAAGTTGCTGGAGGAACATTCGAGTGAGAAGCAAGAGAGGAGAACCAAGCAAACTTGTGGTGCCTGAAATAATTAGTTTCTTGCCCATCATTTCTCAGGGCTCACAAGGAGCAAGGACGTGCAACCAACTGGGTCAGACAAATGAACACTTTCCCACAGCCAATGACGGGGTCTGCTTGAGAACAGCTAATGTGCTGGGGAAGGAGTATCTGAACAGATGCAATTATACTAATGATTTATTGAATGTTTGATTAATTGGAAATTAAGTGAATGCACAGTGGTAGAATTGTCATAGCAAATCGCTCAGCTGTTTGCTTAAAAGGTGTTCTCGCTCCCTTCAGTAAAGCAATTACGAGCATCTTAAATCATGGGGAAAAATATCCATATAGAATTGACTAAGATGGCAGCATGCAGAAAATAGTATTTGTTAGAGCGCATGCTTCAGATTGCTTTCACAAATGATCTGCATACTCCAAACATAAACCCTATCCAGATCAAATATTAATTTAGCAATTAATCTCTAAAGACATATCTTTTCAGAGAAATTCTGACTCACAGACTCGAACACTGGATTTGAGGAAGACTGCCTTTCAACTTTCCTGGACTATAATTGACAAGTGTCATCACCCTCACCATTCATGAGCAGACCCCAGAAAGCTGAAGCTAGAAGAGACTGAATATTCTCTGATTTCTATCTAGCCTCTGGGTTTTTAAGAAAACTGAGCACAGATATATTTTTTAGATGCCACAACCATGGAATGCACTTTTTTTTTTCAACAGCATCTGATGCCTTATGGGAATCTATTTTTAAATCAACAGCAAACTGCAATTCTTTAATTGATCTCCAATAATTTAGAGTCTTTCCCTTCAGGTCTGTCTTTTGCACAGTTAAATGCTTAAAATAATTTGAATTCTCAATTGCATGGTTTCATATTACCTTGCGCATCACCATTTCCATCTCCATTTTGCCCGTTTTTCTTTCTTCTCCTAGGTCCCCCCTCTTTTCAATGTGACAATGCCAAGTACCAGAAACTTAGCATTTTCACTGGTACTTTAAGCTTTGCAGATGGGGAGAGTCTCATGCAAATTAAATACATAACTAATAATCTAATAATGTTTTCTTTCTTTGGTCTCCCAAATCACCAAAATTACAGCCTCTGGCATTAAAAATATGACTAAGAATTTGGTGGCTATCACATAATGCAGAAAGATATATCCACATGTTTATTACTTTTTTCTTAACTATGTTGGGTATTCTAACTGAAGGTCTTTTCAGCAGACACAGGGCTTGAAAGAAGCAAACAGAATTTATATCTGCATCCAAGGTATAAATTTTCTATTAGATACATGACAAAAAGTATATTTTCTTATGACCATCTGAAAGGAAACATTCACATGGATTACTATCTTATGTCAGACTAAGAGATTTCCCTAAAGAGTAGGCAAAAAAGCTCCTGTAGTTATTATTCATAAAATGCTGCCAATCAATTGGCATTGAAGACCTACTTTTCTTGACTTGTTTCAAATCACATGGAGAAGTAGCTATGGAACAGTGGATAGAATTCTAATCTCAGTGCCAAGAAGACTTGGGTTTGAGTTCCATCTCTGACACGTACACACTGCACGTGTGACCATGAACGCATGTGTGACCTTAACCTCGATGTTCAGGGCAGCTCCTGAAGACTTGAAATTAGACAGAAGGTGACAAAATGTACTGCTAGGGTGCATCTGGAAGTTCCCTATATCAGTGAAAGCGTGGATCGATTCCCCTTTTCCCTATTGCACATTACAACAAATTCTAGTGGCTTCTTATTACCTCTAAAATCTAGTACAAACATTTCTATTAAAGCCTTTTGCAACCTGGCTCCAGCCTGCCTTGCTAGTCTCACTATACATTTCTCCCCTTTGAGCACTCTATTCGTTCCACCAAACTGCCCTTCTTCTTGCCCTTCCTCACACACAGCACTTCATCTCTTATGTCTGTGCCCATGCACTGTTATCCCCATACCTGAAAAGTAGAATACATTCTATTCTTTCCTCATCTCCACCTCTTAGAATCTTTAAGTTTCCTTCAAGATGAGCTCAAACACCATGTCCAATAAAAACCCTTCCTGAATCCCTCAGTTATCTGTGTCATCCCCCTCACAAATGACTTTGCATTTTAAAATACATTTTGGATTTTATATTTGTATTTAAAATATATTTTTCATATACATGAATATGTGATTAAACATACAAATATGCTTACACACATCTCCCCACTGTAGATTATAAGCACCTTGGGGGCAGAGGTAATTTCCTATTTGTCTTTGTATTACCAGTGCCCAACCTAGCACAGGGAATAAAGCAGACATAGTTAGATTGGACTACTTGTTGCTGCCAGTACTCTCCTTTCCTTCTCTCATTTTTGTGCTTTTATACAGCTATCTATCCCCTATATTCAGAATGCATTCACTCCTCACCTCCACCTCTTAGATTCCTTAGCTTTTTTCAAGGATCAACCCAGATGCCATTTATTTTGGGTAGCCCTTCTTGATCTCCGAAGTTGCTAGGATTTTCTCCTTCCTGAAATTACTCTGATTTCATATTATATATGTTGTATCACCCCAGGAGAATGCAACCTCCGTGAGGGCAGGTACTTTTCTTTCCTTTGTTTTTGTGTCCCCCGAGCCTTGCCAAACCACCTCACATATAGCAGGTACTCATTAAATTATTTGTTGAATTGTCCTGAATTCAAAGAGTTTGCATAGCAAAATGACTACGCCGTGCTACCAAAAATTCTCCTTTTGCTGTGTCCTGGAAAAGGCACAGAGCCCAGTTATGTGAACAGCCCTTGCAAGCCTCTAGGAACTCATAAATCTGTTTTTGTTCCCCATGTGCAGAAAGATACAATTAACACGGCTGCAAAGTAAGTTATACTGCCTCATTACTAACCATCATGCCATCCTGCAGGGGCTCCCATCCAAAGCTGGGAGGTGAGGCTACTAATTATAATGCCAAATTAAGCCTTGATTATTCCCCAAGAGACACCTGTTAATTGGGCTGGTACATTACATAAAAGTTCTATGCATTAATAATTGAGTTGTAACTACTTGATTTTCTCCTTGGAAATGTGATTTATTTTCAACTCTCCTCATGTCAAGTCGCTGCTGTCTTGAAAACTGGTCTTTGAGAACCCAGGGAAGTTGGTGTTGGCATGAGCTTAAAGAGGGGAATTGAAGTTCCGCCACTTTTAGGCCCCCTCTCATTGAGAGCAGAAACTCACACCCATGACACCAAAGGAAGCATCAGAAGGTCTAGTGCCAGAAGAAAAAGGAAAAAATGGTGTTAATAAACTACAAATTCTGAAAGAAGCATCAGAATTCCATCTGAACCATGAGCCACAGAGCCTTTTTAAATTTTTTTTTTAGCAGAAAGGGATTTCGGTCTGATTCATTCATTTTACAGATGAGGTAAGCAAGGTCCAGAGAAATGAAGTGATTTGCTTAAAGCTAAAATAACTTAGAGGATCACATGACTAGGACTGTGGTCTTAAAGGGACCTTAGAATATTCTGATAAGTACTTTTCAATACTCTTCTGTGGATCATTTTATGCATTTAAAAACATTCTGAAAAGGGGTCTATAGGCTTTATTGACTGCCAAAGTGATTCATGACACAAAAAGAGTAAGAGTCCCTGGGGCTCTAATTCAACCTTCTTGTTTCATAGATGAGGAAATCAAAAGCTAGAAAGTGGCAGTGCCTTGCCTCACTTCACACCACTAATAAATAATGCAGTTCCTACCATCCATCAAGGACAGCTAGCTGGCTTAGAGGATAGAGACAGGAGTGGAGCAGAGCCCAGTGTGGGCTGTGCTTGGACCAACCAGACTGGAAGCCGGGCAGAACAGGCCCTAGCACCCTGAAACAGTAAGCTGTGGCAGTTACCAGACTTCTTAACCCACAAATACCAATGACAACACAGAAGGTTGCTGGGAAAAGCTGTGGGGACAGAGTGAAAGGAGTTCACAGTTCAGTTTAGCCAATGCCACGGGGGCAACGGAGGTGGTGCAGCTACAGAACTACAGCTGCAGTTGCTTCCAGCCCCAGGCACACCTGGTGGGAGCGGATCAGAGCAGGAGTGCACAGCCGGCTTAAGTTCTGAGTCTGGTCCGTATTGGCAGTTCTTGGGGGAGGAGAAGCGCTGGTGTAGCAGAGCTTGCTGTATAGAAATAGCTCTGAAAACAACAGCGCATCACCTCAAGCTTAGAACAAAGTACTCTCTACTCTACAAGCAGTCATACCCTGACCACGAAAAACTCAAGAGTCAAGTAGTTGGCTGGGAACATGGACAGATAGCAAAACACACTGATTCAGTGCGTTTCAGATTCAGATTCAGACTGAGACTTTGGAATCTTTCTTTGGTGACACAAAGAAGACCAAAACATACAGCCAGAAGAAATCAACAAAGTCAAAGAGCCTACAACAAAAGCCTCCAAGAGGGACATGAACTGGTCTCAGGCCATGGAAGAGCTCAAAAAAGATTTGGAAAAGCAAGTTAGAGAGGAAGAGGAAAAATTGGGAAGAGAAATGAGAGTGATACAAGAAAACCATGAAAAACAAGGCAATGACTTGCTAAAGGAGACCCCAAAAAATAGCGAAGAAGACAACACCTTAAAAATAGACTAACTCAAATGGCAAAAGAGCTCCAAAAAGCCAGTGAGGAGAAGAATGCCTGGAAAGGCAGAATTAGCCAAATGGAAAAGGAAGTCCAAAAGACCACTGAAGAAAATACTACTTTAAAAATGAGATAGGAGCAAGTGGAAGCTAGTGACTTTATGAGAAATCAAGATATTATAAAACAGAATCAAAGGAATGAAAAAGTGGAAGACAATGTGAAATATCTCATTGGAAAAAGCACTGACCTGGAAAATAGATCCAGGAGAGAGAATTTTAACATTATTGGACTACCTGAAAGCCATGATCAAAAAAAGAGCCTCAATATTATCTTTCAAGAAAGTATCAATGAGAACTACCTTGATATTCTAGAGCCAGAGAGTAAAATAGAAATTGAAAGAATCCAACGATTGCCTCCTGAAAAAAATCCCAAAAAGAAAACTCCTAGGAATATTGTTGCCAAATTCCAGAGCTTCCAGATCAAGGAGAAAATACTGCAAGCTGCCAGAAAGAAACAATTTGAGTATTGTGGAAACACAATCAGAATAACACAAGATCTAGCAGCTTCTACATTAAGGGATCAAAGGGCTTGGAATATGATATTCCGGAGGTCAGTGGAGCTAGGATTAAAACCAAGAATCACCTACCCAGCAAAACTGAGTATCATGCTCCAAAGTAAAATATAAACTTTCAATAAAATAGAGGACTTTCAAGCTTTCTCAGTGAAAAGACCAGAGCTGAATAGAAAATTTGACTTTCAAACACAAGAATCAAGAGAAGCATGAAAAGGTAAACAAGAAAGAAAAATCATAAGGGACTTACTAAAGTTGAACTGTTTTGTTTACATTCCTACATGGAGAGATGATGTGTATAATTCATGAGACCTCAGTATTAGGTAGCTGAAGGGAATATACATACATACGTACATACACATATATACATATATATATATATATGTAGACAGAGGGTACAGGGTGAGTTGAATATGAAAGAATGATATCTAAAAAAATCAAATTAAAGGATGAGAGAGGAATATATTGAGAGAGGGAGAAAGGGAGAGATAGAAAGGGTAAATTGTCTCTCATAAAAGTGGCAAGAAAAAGCAGTTCTGTTGGGAGGGAAGAGGGGGAATGAGCGAATCTTGCTCTCATTGGATTTGACCTGAGGAAGGAATAACATACACACTCAATTGAGTATCTTACCCCACAGGAAAGGAGGAAGGAGATAAAAAAGGAGATAGAAGGGAGGGCAGATAGGAGGAGGAGGTAATCAAAAGCAAACACTTTAGAAAAGGGACAGGGTCAAGGGAGAAAACTGGATAAAGGGGGACAGGATAGG
>CM053624.1:258804284-258839320 GCA_028646595.1 Phalanger gymnotis
GACTGGATGGGGCAGTCAGAATATATGCCACCTTGGAGTAGGGGGGAGGGTAGAAATGGGGAAAAAATTTGTAATTCAAACTTACGTGAAAATTAATGCTGAAAACTAAATAGTAAATAAAACAAACCCAACGCACACAAAAATACTGCTTTTGAAAGTTACTGGCTTCAAGATCCCATTTAATCAGTGTCATATCACGTGTTGGGTAAAAACCGTCTTGAAGAAACTGCCGCATGATGTACTGGAAAGACACAAGGAGGCAGAGGACCCAGGCTCAAACTCTCCCTCTGCCACTGCCTAAATGCACAGCTTTAAGTAATTTCAACTGTCTGGATTCAATTTCTTCATCTACAGTTTGAGCGTCTGAAGGGACTTTTAACTTCATCAGTGATCTTAGTTTTTTTCCAAGCATTGTCCATGCCTGGATTCAGCTCATCAAGTCCTATGTTTATTGTCACTACATTATACAAAAACATTAAACAACATCCCATATGGCTGGGACATTTCTGCACTAAATAGCCAAAGGGCTTTAAGATGCTAACCCTTGAGAGGACCACATCCAGGTAGTCACTTTATGTGCTTTTAGTCCAAGCCATAATTTGTAAAAATTAAAAGGAAGCAGCAGAGCGCTAAAAAATCATGCACAGTTATCACTTATTAGCAAATGCTGGTACTTCTTTCTTTGAAAACTCCAAATTCAAACATAACAAATGGGGCAAGAACTTCAGGAAAAGCAAAACATGCAAATTTGGCTATAGGAAGAAGATGAAAACTTCAATAAAATTTATAGAAGAGGAAAACTTTTGTTGCTGTTGTTGTTAAATGAAGCTATGGTGTTTGGGAATATGCTCACAGACCAGATGGCGCAGGGAGTGATTTATTTCTTTGAATATTTCTACAATAATGTGGGTTCCAAAATAGTATAGGATTAAAAAAATATGGAATCAGTTCTCTTTTTCCCTTTTGGTCCCAGACAAGTGGAAGGGGAAAGCAGTTGTAAGAAGAGCACTCTTCATTATTGGGTCCTAGGTTCTAAAATCCTGAGTTTGAAGCCAGTAAAAGCTACAATGGAAAGGAAAATCCTAAGATCAGTGGAGACTGGGTGCGGTTATCACTCAAGCCACATAATGGTGGGATCATGACAACTATGCTTTGGGAGCACTAGCCTGAAAGTGTCCCATTTGGGGTTATGTAGCTCAGTGACACAGGGAATCCATGTAGAGGACAGTGGTTAGGCAGGTACTCTGTGACTCTTCCTTTTAAAGCCTAATTTAAATGCTACCTCTTCCACCTTTCCAGCATAAAGCACCACATCAATCAGATGACAAACATTTATTAATCATCAGTATTTATATATTATATAAGGCTAAATACTGAGGATGTAAAAAAAGAAAGTGACACTTTACTTACTTTCAAGGAGTTCACATTGACAGGGAGAGACAAACATGGATACACACACATACCATCCACACAACACATGCAGACATACACATATATATATATATATGTGTAAATGCATGTATATAGGTATATATCCACATAATACACATTTACTCACACACAACATTGTTCCCTCTGTGTGTATGCACAAATATACACTAAATAGGAGGGAAGTCATTTGTGGCTGTGAGGAATCAAAAAAGTCCCTATGCAGGAGGAGATATGTGTGTCTGTCTGTACACAAACATGTATGTGTATATAATGGGTATACACACATAATATGTATATATGTGTATACATAGATATACGCACATACAATATACATAGATAAGCATGTGTACATATATGCATGCATATATATGTGTATATGTGTATGTATACATATGTATACACACATACATATGATATATATTTATATATATGCATATATATATATGCACTTACATATATCTGTTGTATTTCAGTTGTTTCAGTCAGGTCTAATTCTTTGTGACCTCATTTTTTTTTTTTTGGCAAAGATACTGGAGTGGTTTGTCATTTCCATCTCATTTTATAGATGAGGAAACTGAGGCAAATAGGGTTAAGTAACTTGCCCAGGGTCACACAGCTAGTAAATGTCTGAGGCCAGATTTGAACTCAAAAGATGAGTCTTCCTGACTCCAGACCCAGCACTCAATCCACTGTGCCACCTAGCTGCTCCCAACTTATACATATACACTTGTATACATAATTATATGATATGCATATTGCATACATATCTACAATACATATCTATAGATCCACACCATGTGCACATACTTCTATATACTTATACATATACATGTACTCTGTATATATTTATTCATGTATCTTTATATATATACTCATTTATAAATATATATATATATACATGTATATGTACTCAAGTGTGTGTGTGCCTCTGTGTGTGCATCTGTGTATGTACACATATAGACAAAAGATCTAGGGGGCAGGTTCTAGCATTTCTAGGTATCAGGAAAGGCTTCAGGTATGAAGTGACATGAGCAGAGTTTTGAAGGAAATTAGGGATTATAAGAGGTAGATTGATTTCTCACAGCTGTTAGTGACTTCCCTCATATTTAGTGTGTATTTGTACATACACACGGAAAGAAGCTGGGAATGCATTCTATCAATCAGCATTTGAATTGTGCCTTTCCTATGATGTTATGTATCATTTTATACTGTCTTCACTTTCACGTCACATCCCCTTATTAAACTATAAGCACCATGAGGGCAGTAACAGCATCTTATCTAATTTGTCCATTTATCCCAGTGCCTACTGCCATATCCTGTACATAGCAGTAGCTTTAAAAAAAGGTATGTCAAAATGAGTATCTTTCAAAGCTGCAAGTTTCATTTTCTCAATTATAAAAGCATTTAAGCATAAATCAAACACCTTTATTGTAGTTTATTCACTTAATACACAGTATTCACGGGGCTTGATTCTTTTTCTTTGTTAAGGGATATCTTTTTTTTTTTTGTATATCAGTCAATTCCTAATAAACAACTTCCCACCTGTAATATATTGCCACTAAAAAAAAGTTAAGCAAAATTGTGTAATGTAACAGTTGTGACTGATAACTGACAACTTACCTGAAATTTTACCCTCCCATTATATACTCCTTAAAAGAAAGAGAGGAAGTGTCATTTAATCCAAGTTAAACCAAATTTCCACAGTGAATAGTGCTCGACTTAGAGCAAGGAAGACCTCACTTCAAATCCTGCCTCAGATACTTTTCTCTGTGTGGCTCTAGGTAAGTCATTCAAGCTCTCTGACTCAGGTTCTTTATCTGTAAAATGTCAATAATAATGCCTACCTCACAAGGTTGTTGTGAGGAATAAATTATATGCATATATATACACACATATACAATACATATATATATAGATGTGTATACACATATGTGTGTATCTATGTATGTAAGTGTATATATACACATATATTATAAATAGCTTTGCAAACATTAAAGCATGATATCAAAGCTAGTTATTCTTTTAATTGGTGTCATTTAGTAAATCTGTATTATGTTTCTTTTTAACACCATCTTGCTCTATGCCACCGTAAATCTTAGCGTTTCTTGTTCCTTCGGTCCTTCTTTCTTTGCTCTGTGTCAGTTCATACACATCTTACCATATTTCTTTGAATTCTTCATGCTTATTATACCTTACAGCATAACAACATTTCATTAGCTTTGTATATCACAATCTGTTCAGCCACTCCCCAATTGTTAGGCACATGATTTTTATGTGAATTATGCCGTTAGGGACATTTTTCTTTTCTGTCAGTGACCTCTTTAGGGCATACACAATGCTAGATGTGGGATTATGGAAATTTAAATAATTTTTCTCACATAATTTTTCAGTTGCCTTCCAGAATGGCCAATTAACCTATTGGTCTACCAGCAAGAGATTAACATTCCTACTTTTCCGTGGACTAATTATTTTTCAACGTAGTTACACAGAATCACATTTTTTTTTTGTTACTCTCTCATCACAACGTTCAACTTTCTCTCTTTTCTGTTTGAATCTTATAATTTCAAATCACCTGTGAAGGCAATTGTTTGTGAAAATCAAACTTTGGTGCCTTTAGATGCAAAAAGTCACCCTTCTGATTTGTAGTGCCCATTGGACACTTAGAGACTATTTTGTTCTGTTTGTTATCTTTTCATGTCTATATAACTTCTCTTGTGTGTATGCTTTCTCTCCAACTGCTTTCCCAAAAAAGCTCATCGAGGTCAAGGGCCATGTCTAATACACCTTTCTATTCAGACAATGCTTCATACAATGACTTGTGTATAGTAGGAATTCAATACATATTTGTTGACTGAGGATAAACAATGAAGGCTAGAAAAAATCTCTTCATATTATTTGGTTTCAAGATATTTTTTGCTTGTTATGATAAAGATCCAAATACTCACTGTTTGCAGATGTCAAATAT
The DNA here is from genome assembly GCA_028646595.1 of Phalanger gymnotis. Classification (NCBI taxonomy): domain Eukaryota; kingdom Metazoa; phylum Chordata; class Mammalia; order Diprotodontia; family Phalangeridae; genus Phalanger; species Phalanger gymnotis. The sequence goes on from CM053624.1 coordinate 258,808,681, forward strand.
CTTACAAAGAGACTTACTTAAATAATAGTGAAATCTGTTTGAGTTATATTTTATAATGACTTGGACTTCAACTAATTTTTTATAATAAATGGGTCTTCTACTATAAAATCCTTCTGAAATAGTAAGTTGTCTCTCTGAAATTTTTCCCTTGTGGTTAGAAGATATCTCTGTATGGTATGACAATCGCTTATGTGAGGTAGTGATCCTTTTCATGCCTCTGAAAGAAGCACTGGCTACAAGATATGGCCCTCAAAATGAGCAACAGCAAAAAAAGTAGGGACAAAAAAGGTGAAAAGCATATATCAAGCTGAAAGAAAACTTTCCCAAGTTTCTTATGACACTGTATGGATTTTAAAAAATGAACAAAAACAATTGCTATTGCCTCGTCTCTGGGATGCTGAATCAGTCCAGTGACTTGGACAGCAATAATGTCAAATAGAGAGGTTTGAGAAGAACGAGAAAAGCAAAGTCAAGGCAAGAGCAGATATAAAGAGTCTAATCTGGGGGAAAGCAGAAGAGGAGATGCTGCAAAGGCTCTGAATGATATGAATCTAACCGAAAAGGGGGTGGGTCTGTAAGCCTGTGATTGTGGGAAACAGATGGAGAAATGGCATCTGGCACATCATGGGCACCTAGCAAACGATAATTGATGATGAAGACAGGAGAAAAGAGAATGGAAATTAGACAAAAGAAATGGGGAAGCACACCTGGGTAATGTCAGCAGGCAGCAAGGGGAGTAAGAGAGATGGAAAAATCTTAGATCTTAAATGTAGGGAGAAGTATGGGTAGGATGAGGGCATCTCTCTTGAGCCCCTCTAGTCTTCGGACCTCTGTGAAGTTTCCATATATTTTTCCGAAAAAAAATAGTATTTGGGGACTAATGCACATTTTCTGGATTGTTATATTACCTTGAATTCAGGATAGATTGCCACCACCATTTTCCTTTGCCTCTTTTCTTTTTTCTAATTGTTATAATGATATCTCCAGGACTCTGCTAGTCTCATATGGCTTCCTACGAAAGGGCTGTCAAGCTGGAAGATGTGGGAAGGGCAAACATTAGGAAGACTGCGAGAAGCTCAACTCCATTTTATATTTTCATGAATAGTCATCCATGATAAATCATAGTATATATCATCCCAGAATCTTAGAGAAGAGATCTGAACTTGGGCTATTGGGAAAGAGATCAACCATCAACCGACATACATTTACCAAATATTTAAGTTATGATAAGCGCTAAGAATCTAAAGACAAAAATGAAATGGCCCGTGCCTTTTAAGAAGTGTATATTCTATCTGGGGACATGTACTTATGTGTAGACATCAAATACTTATATACACACATATGTCTATGTGTGTTTGTATATACAAATACAAACAAAATAAACGCAAGGCAATTTTTATAAGGAGAAATTAAAGGGCATCTTAGAGGATCCCCAAAAGATATCATCTAGAAAGTAAAACTTGAAGAGATTTTTGAAGGTAACCTGAGACATGAGGAATAGTCCATATAAAGGCTCAGTAATCAGACAATTATTCTGTGGCTGTCCAGTTCATTTACTAATGAGCTAATTATAAGTTCAATCATTCAATAAGAACCTACTGTGTGCCTACGTGTGTGTATGTGTGTGGGGGGGGGTAGGGCAAAGAAAAACTTGTATAATTTTGACCAATTAAATCTGCTCTGCTCATAGGCCACAGGTCCTTAAATCCTCATCAATGCCTCATCAATCTTCTCAAGAGAATGTGGATAGATATGGGTAAATACACTGTTAATATCAGAGAAACGATTAAAAGCCCCACTTAATATTGAGCTCTTCCTATAGAAAGGTCAACATACTTTATTTTCAGTGCTTATATTGCTAAGTTGTAAGACAGAGAAGGTGACAAGAAGAGTGAAGAGGGTGGGATAGGGCACCAAAGCATGGAAAGGTTAAGTATAGAGACGGCTTTTATGCCAATCGCCAGGGTTACATGTCCAATGCTGCCCCCACCAGATAGGTGGCCAGGATTCATCAATTCACCCTTGAGAATCTCTTGACATCTTCACAAAAGGTTTCATTACTCTAAGGAAGGGAATAAGGAGCGTTTCACTGGCCAATCCACGGTTGGAAAAAGACTTGAGTTTTCTTTATGAACGTTTTTACATGCAGTCACTTTTGATTTGGGATGGAACTGTAATCAATTGGAAGCTAAAGGCATTCTAAGCTACTGTAGTTTATTTTAGGAGTTTTGCAAGACAGCAATATCTAACATGTGCTTTAGTAAGACAAAATACTATTTCTCTGTCCAGTACAACCTTAAAGAAAATCAATGTAAATACGATTCTAGCTTTCCCTTCCTCTCCTTATACAGCTCTCTGCACAATGAAAATCTGGTATGCCAACCCTCATTTGTAGGTTTTTGTTGAAATTAAGCTACCAAAATCTGCTTTGGTAGTGGTGTTAGAGCTGCTGGATGGGGTAAAGAAAGGTTAGGGAACCTCTGAGATATAAACTAACATAGAATTTGACATTTAAAAAATTATATCTAAATAACCAATTGGCCTTTTAACAAATGGAAATATAGTAAAAACAGCTGATAAAAAGAATGATCATTAGGCTGGCAAATAGCAATTTTTTTCTAAATTACTCAAATTCAACCTCAAAAAAGTATTTGCAGTTCTCTATCTAATCTCCATACAATGGAAAGTTGAATTCCATTACCGTTGGATTTATACTGACTCTCACTTCCAAGATTCTATTTTTTTTTCATAAAATATGAAACCACATTTTTCACTAGGAGCCAAATGGACTGACTTTTTAAATAAAACAATACTCAGTCATTTCATAATAAAGAGAAAATGCTATTCTACAGCATCTTCAAAAGAAAAATGTATTGTCATGAATGTTTCATTTGATGTAGAGATATAAAGATTCATAATATAACTGCTGTCAGTTAAAGCTATTTTTGTTAAAGACTAGCTTTTTATTTTTTAATGTTTATCATATTTGTGTGTATACATCTATCTACATATGCATGTATGTATATCTAGGTATACACACATAAACATACATATAGCCATGTATATTTTGCAGTAAGATGAGATGACTTAAAATCTGAAAAACTGGATAATGAAAGCAAGCATTTAGATAGCGGTTACTCATTTTATAATTCACGTTACCAGAAAAGTTATAATAGGACTCCTAGAAAGTTCCTTAGTCTATTAAAGCAAAACTCAATTTACAAAATTCAATTTGCATAAGGTAGATTAAGTAGTAGATTAAGACCTAGCCTTAGATTTAGAAAGACCTAAGGGTTTAAGTCCCATCTTTGACACATCTTGCCTGTGTGACACTGGACAAATTACTTAACCTCTCAGGGCCACAGGAAACTCCCTTAGACTTTAAATTGAAGAGATGGAGATGATCTGCTTTAGTGGATCATCTAGAAGCTCCTTACAATGACAAAATCACGTTTGGCATTTTATGGAACTGTCAAAACAGCCACCAATCCATTACCAAGCATTTCTCTGTCCAACAATTGCCTGACTGGAATCTAACACCCACTCAGCATTAATCGCTTCCATTTGAATAGTCTTAAGAAGATTCTGAAGACCACCTGGCAGGATAAGATACCAGACACTGAGGTCCTTACTGGAACTAAACTCTGCCAAGCATTCAAACCAAACTCTGCTTCAGAGAGCACAACTCCGATGGGCTGGCCACGTTGTTTGAATGCAAAAGTACGCTCGCCAAAAAGACTGTTTTATAGAGAACTCAAACAGGGCAATTGTTTACATGGAGGTCAGAAGAAGTGATACACTCTCAAGGTCTCTCTTAAGAACTTTGGACTTGGTTGTGTGACATGGGAGACACTGGCACAGGACCGCTCAGCATGGCATACCCACATCAGAGAAGGTGCTGTGCTCTATGAGCAAAGAACAATTGAAACAGCTCAAAGTGAACACAGGAAGCCCAAATTTAGAGTATCCACCCCAGATGTTCACACAAACTATTTGTGTCTAACCTGTGGTAGAACATTCCTAGCTCATATTGGTCTGATAGGCCACAGCTGGACACATTAAATCTTGACTCTAGCATAGTGATGTCATTTTGGTTCTCTTCAAGAACAAAGGATAATAACCACCCAACCAATTTTACCACCTTATTCCATCATATAGAATATAAGTATAAGGAGTCTGAGCAAGAACAGTCTTTCTTTGTATCATTTTGTGAGACATGTTTAAAAATGAGAAAAGTTTAAAAACCCAGCAGACTGGACAACTGCACTTACTAAGAAAGTGAAAGTATAACTGTTGAGTTCCCTAATGAGCTTTGTGAATGTTATCTTCTGGATAGCTTGTAGACTTTTTATGTATGAAATGCCTAAGAGATGAGTAAATGTGGAAGAAAGTAAAATGTACAAACCCTGGGCCAGGGTAGGAGCTCTTAACTTAAGGTCCACCAATACACATAAATGTATAACATAACTTTTGTAATCTTATATAATTGATTTTATGCATTAAACATATCCTGAGAAAAGTTGCAAAGGTTTCATCCCACATTGTCAAACATAAAAAATTAAGAACCCTTGGTCTAGGACAAAGAACTCTGAGCTGGGTATCAAAATACCTGAGTCCTAGTCTAAAGATCATGCCACTTATTGACCCTATAATTAAGAAAATCACTTAATTGCTCTGGACTTTACTCTTCCCATTTATAAAATGAGAGAGATAAACCAGTAAACTTTCCTTTCAAGCTTGGATATTCTATTAATTCTACTAACAACAGCAAACAAAACAAAATAAAAAATCCAACCTTTTAGAGGTACATAGACCAGCCGGCCTTTGACAATGTTTAATACATCTAGATCCAAAATAAATAATAAATTCCACATGTGCCTACAGAGACCAAAGCAATGCTCTTCTTTCCACAATGGGATGCAGATAAAGCCACGGATATAATCTCTGTAATTAATCTGTGTCAACTCCAAATGATGGGTAATCTCTAAAAGACATTTGTCAAGATAAAATGGATGGCAAATTGATTCTCTACTCCTGCCTCTTTTCTAAAATTAACCCACATTGGAGAATAGTATGATTGGTGTGTTATTTATGATGCAATGAACTCCAGTGATCGAATAAGATTATGAGTAGTTGGGGAGGGATGAAAGGGTTGCTTACAAATTAGAGGGCCTAAAACTACCAAGGCAGCAAATGCTCCAAAAGAGTGAACAGCAAAGTTCTAGAAGTTCTAGGGAAAAAAAAGAAACTGGAGAGGGAGTCTCTAAATTTTTCAATATTCGCAATGCATGTTGAAGGAAAAGGAACCATTTTCCTACAAAATCCATCTATTCAAAGCATTGATGGTTTTTTTGTTTTTGCTTTTGCCATTGGTACTGTGTTGGAGTGGCCGTAGCTAATGAAAAGCTTCAGTGGGAACGCTCATTTATTGCTTCAGCAATGCATTCTTATGAAATACAAACACATACACACTTTTATCTCGAAGCAGTAAAGTAATAAAATTTATATTGGGCATGAACTCTAGCCCCCACATTCTTGGTACCAAATCGGTTCTTAAGGACAAATGACATGGTTACAGAGAGGTGTTCTGAGAACACAGAACCTCTCTCATTTCTTTTCCTCACTTTCTCCCCTCAAAAAGTTATTTTTTCTATGAGAATACTCAAAATTTAATATAAACACCCAGTCTATAAGAGCCTACCTAATCTGGCTCTCAGAAACATCAGTTTTTAACTTAATAACATTACATTTCCAACACCAAATCATGGATTAAACCAGTGGTAAAGAGGAGATCACAAACCCTTCCTTTTCCTGCTTTTGTGTTTAAAACTACAACTTGAATTTAAGGCCCTTGATTGGGAGGAAAACTACCAGTATATCTTTAGGTTCTTGGTACTTCAATCTCTCAGATGAGTCTCATCTGATCTAATAATACAATATCTGAAGACAAATTTCTTTTTTGGCCAAATTACCTGACAATGGATGGTAATATTTTATCACTAATTGAAAACAACTCTCTAACTTGAACCATTAGTTACAGGATTTTCTTGCTAATAGTCAATATTATCTTTGCCCCAGTTTGGGCCTGTGATTATTCCTGCTTAGTGATTCTATCTTATTGCTATCTTCCTGGGCCCATTTGAGTCAACAACAGCATGGTGCTTTGTACTGGACTTTGTTTCATTAGCCAATTTAGAAATGGAGGCCTAGCTCTTTTCTTATCCATTACTGAGTAGACTTACCAAGCATGCTCTAATTTTAAGTAGATTCCTTAAACATTATTTTACAGATTTAAATACATTCCATTGTGGCATCATTCTTATGCAATGCACATTCATATTACCTGAGTTCAATAAACACAAATATGTGAATTTGCTTTTTCTAAAAATGGTAAAAACCCACCAGCAATGTTGTTACTGCGCATACCCTTAAAAAGAAAGAAAATATTATCATTATTTCTTCCTAACACTGAATCTAATAAAACAGAATGAAATAACCTCTTTGAGAGTAATGTTATTTAAACTAAAACTCTGATGAATTAGTTTGTGTTTTAAGCTGTGGGTAATATAAAATTCATTGAAATCTTTATGAGCTGGGGGCTCAAATCTAAGAATGCTTTCTAAAAATTTTAGTTTCAGTCATGGATAAATCCCCAAAGAAAAAATAAAACAAGCTTTGTTTTCAAAAAGATTACCCAAAGAAGATTAACTTGTTTATCATCAATACCCAAAACTAATTTTCTATCAGCTTTCTTCTATTCTTAGGGGAGCAGTCAACTATTACCTAGCTGCCACTGATTCTGAAGTTGCAAAAATACTCAACTGAACACAAAGAAGACAGTATTTTGAGAACAGTCCATGATAATACAAAATGAACTTCGTATACCTATACACTTCTGTGAAATGGACCCATCTAGATAGAGATGGAAAAATGAAGGGTAATAGATGGCCTTTCTGTTTCTTTTCATTTTCTAGGAGTTGCCATAGCATCCAATGGGATAGCTTGAAAGAGAGAGTCATACTTACCAGCTTGGTATTTCTGCAAGATTTAGGGGACTAAGGTCTTGTGCATTGAGGAAAATAACTTTAATAGAAATTCTTTCTAGGTTTCCCATGGCAGATCTTACTACATACAGGTGTGCTCACATCACTCAACTTTACACAACAAATGTACTCTTAAAAAACTTCTCCAAAGTTGTGAGTGCGTGTGTGTGCAAGAGAGACAGAGAGTCAGAAATAAAGACAATAGAAATCTAGAGAAAAGGAGGAGTGAAAGGGAAAGGGGAAGTGAAAAGGAGAGAGAGTGATCTAGGAAAAGGGTGTGTGAGGGAGAAAGGTAGAAAAGGGGAGAAACACATCATTTAAAAAATTATATCCCAGTATACAAGAAGCACATCCTATAGAAGCTGGGTTCTTAACCTTAGAGGTCTATGGACTGATTTCAGGAGGTCTATGAGCTTGGATGAGGAAAAGTATACCTTCCCCTCTTCCCCCATCAACTTTTGATTTCTGTTCTAACTCTATATATTTTAAGAATTTAGAAACACTTATGTCCATGGGCTTCCACAGACTTCCAAAGGGGTTCATGACACAAAATAAGATTAAAACCACTGATTTAGAGGAACTGAAGAGTCAGTCACTCTCAGTATAATGTAAGCTCCTTGAGGGCAGGGATTATTTTCTGTTTTGTTTCTGTATTTGGAGTTCCCAGCAAGTACCTGGCACATAGATGCTTTTTGAATTGCTGAATGCCTTTGTAAGGCGTACAATCAATTGCTCATTTATTTAATTATTTAATTATTAATAGATATTGGTGAATGTACCTAGAGAAGGAAAGGTTTCTTGATATTTAAACTTCCTTTGTTAACCTCTTTAAGGCTCTTCACCTTAATGAAGAGAGGCCATGTGGCAAAATGAATAGAAGGACAGCCTTGGAGTAAGGAAGACCAAGATTTAAGCCTTGCTCTGTCACATATTAGCTGTGACTACAGGGAAATAATTTACCTTCTCAGTTGCTACCCTAGGCAATTCTCAAAGACTATACTTATAAATAACTTGTGATATACACCGGTGGAATGTGTTTCAGGACGAGGGGTTCCCTACACGGATGTAATGACAAATTCATATTCTCTAAAAATAAAAGCTTTTGTGAACCCAGGGCTGTAGAACTGAATACTGATGTCCTTCCATTAATCCATAAAGGTAAATGGCAACTAAGAAAAAACAAACTGGACTTAGATATTGTTGAACTGTTGCCTCCAAGATGAAATATAAAATCATTTGCTTGGATTTTAAGGCCCATCATAATGTAGTGCCTTCGTTACTTTCTAGTCTTTTTGTACCTTACACCCCCTCACATACTGTGAAATGCAGCGACATTGATCTCCCAGCTGTTCCTCACAGAATACACTCCTTCTGACTCAGGGCACTTTCATTGGCTGTCCTTCATTCCTCTCTCCCTCCTCATCTCTGCCGCCTGGCTTCCTGGATTATTTCAAGGCTCAGCTAACGTCCCACTTTACACAAGAAGCCATTCCCAGTCCTCAGTCTTATTGCCTTCTTTCTGAGAATGCCTCTAATTCTATATGTATGCACGCATGCACACATGCATGTATATATTTATATATAATGCATCTATGTATTTATGCAATACACATATATGCCCGTATGCATATAGTTTTGTTTGCACGCTAGCTCTGACATTAGCCTGTAAGCCCTTTGACAGCAGGGCTTATATGAAACCTTTTGTTTCATGTATGACCTCAGTGCTTAACACAGCATATGACACTTGTAAATGCCTGTTGACCAACTAATGTGGTAAATTAGGGGCTCACATCAGTTTTGCCTTTTCTCAAAAGGGAATCTCAAAGGGGATCAAAGTAAATCCTGTTGTGATAGGCAGAAAGATGCAAGTTGGTTGTCATTTGCTTGGGCATCAGCAAATCGCAAACTCATGCAAATATGTCCAGTTTCCTTATTTGTGAAAAGACAGGGTTAGACTATATGACCTTTAAGTTTCTATCCAGTTTATTATACTGTAATTTTAATTTTAATGACATTCATGCAAAATTTTCTTTTAAAAAATGCTGATCATCAGGAATGTATTCCAAAAATTCCCCAATTTTAAATTCAGGGAAACAGAATGATATGTTTTGTTTAGGCATGGCAAAGACTCTGAATCACCCAAATTCCATGCCCTTAAAAATACATTTACCATCCAGGAAGATTGCCAAGTACTTTAATATTACTATTCTAATGAAAATTATTTTAGCAGAAATTCCTTTCTACCCCCATTATTATTATTAATTTTCTTGCATTCCAAAATCACTTTGTGAATTGAGGAGTCACGTAGGAAGGCATAAATGCAAATTTAGCAAATTACATGAACCAATTTATCAACGGCTTCTTTGGTGTGGTAGCTATTTAGCATAGCTATTCCAGGTACAATGAATAAATACAGTTGGGGTAAACCATAGAACTAAGGAGGAACATAGTAAAAAGTAATCTAAAATGTTTATTACCTATATTTTCCCAAAGGGAGGGAGGGAGGGAGGGAGGGAGAGAGAGAGAGAGAGAGAGAGAGAAAGAGAGAGAGAGAGAGAGAGAGAGAGAGAGAGAGAGAGAGAGAGAGAGAGAGAGAGAGAGAATGAATGGGAATATACAGTTTCTGGCAAAATGGATCAAGAATGAATGAATGAATGGCACACACAGAATACTAATGGAGGACTGCTCTGATACTGTCTAGCTGCCTTGCAACTCAAGGGAAAAACCTTTGTGTTTCAAAAGTGGGAAAGACAGCAATGTTCTTTGGGGGTAAGTCCTATCATCTCCATAGCTGGCTCACCCCTTTTGAAGAATGTGCTCACCCTTTTAGTAACTGGAAATGTTCCCAAGATGTATATAATTTCATGGATGGTAGAACACCAATTTCACAGAACTTAAATGGCAAGACCATACTTAAATTATGCAAAAACAAGACATGTGCTAGGTATATAGGAGGACTGAACATGGCCTTCAGTATGTTTCATCTGTATGCAGCTGGTTGATCTACAGTATGTGTCCTAGAGCATCAATAGACCAAAAAGGGGTGGCAAGGGGGAGTCGGGGAAACCATGCATTGTAAACCAATAATGGCTATGAAATATTATACTAACCCTCAGAAAAGCTCCCTCCTCCTCTCCTATTAGAATAGTAGTCTCCTGGATACTATGAAATGCCACAGACCACAGCTGGCTCTCTGACTGCAGACCTGGGCTGTGTGGGTAAAGCTTTAACCTTTGTTAAGTCACGTTGGAGAAAAGAGTTCTTGTCTCCTTGGTACATGGATGTCAATAGCTGGGGACCACAGGATTTAGAGCTGGGGACCTCAAAGTATCTAGTCCATTACTAAGTTTAAGTGAGGAAAATGAGGCCTAGAGAAATTAATTGACTTGCTCCAGGTCACAGAGGTCAAACAGGGCTAAGATATAACACTAATTACTTTGACTCCAGATCCTATGTCCTTTTTTCCTATAATATAGGTTCTTCTACTCTAGTTTACCCATTCAGAAAATATACTCAGGGTAATGTGAAGCCATTCAATGGAATGGGGAACATGGAAGAACTAACTTGTTTATAGGAAAGCAATAGATTTTCATTCTTAAATAATGTCATAGTCGTAAGAATGAAGTCTCATTACCAAGAAAATTGAGGGTATGTCCATTAAGAGGAATAGACTATAGAGTTGGAAGAGACCTTAGAGACCTTATTAATCAACAATATCTATTGAGTCTTTACTATATGCCAAGAACTGTGCTAAATACTGGGGATACGCAGAAAGAAGCAAAACATAAAAAAAAAAACAGTGCTCAACATGACAGACTAATAGGAAAAATGTTTGCATAACTGAGATACAGAATAAAAAGAAGGTATTAGAGAGGAAGGCTCAAGTGCATGGGTGTGGAGGTAGGTGGGTAAACAAGAAAAGGCCTGCTTCAGAAGATGCTGGTTGAACTGAGTCTTGAAGGAAACCAGGGGTGTCACGAGGTAGAGTTAATAGGGAAAAACTTGAAAGACATGGTAGATGGCCAGTGCAAATGCACAGAAATGGGAGATGGTGTATCTCATGATAGGAACAGCAAATAGGCCAGTAGCGCTAGACTGCAGAATCCATAGAGGAGAATAAAGTGTTAAAAGACTGACGGGGCCGGGTTGTAAAGAGCTGTAAATGTCAATTTGATCCTGGAAGTAAGAAGAAAGCCCTGAAATTTGCTGAACAGTAGGTAACATGGCCAGAAATACACATTAGGAAAATCATTTTGGCAGTCTGTGGAGGATTGATTGCAGTGGGGAAAGCCTTGACACAGAAAGGCCAAATAGAAGGATACTGAAATAGTCCGGGGAAGGGGTCATAAGGACCTGACCCAAGATGGTGGCTGTGTTAGTGCAGTAAAAGGGGTGTGTGTGGGTGTGTGTGTGTGTGTGTGTGTGTGTATGCGTGTGTGTGTGTGCAAGATGTTTTGAACTTGGATCATCTAATCCAATCTGTGTCCATACAGGAATCCTTTCTATTTCATTTCTGATAAATTGTCATTCAGCTTCAAATGAAAACAAAGTGATGGAAAACGGAGAGATGTACTCCATTCCCACTTTTTGACAAATCTGTTTGAAAGGTTTCCATCTTGCTTCCTGAAATCTATCCCCCTTCAATTCAGGATAAATGTAGAGGCACAAGGATCACAGAGTCCAATCCCCTCATTTTACTGATGAAGAAATAGACCGAGAGAGGTAGGTAGTAAAGGCAGACCTGGATTCTAATTCAAGTCTTCTAGTCTTCTTTCCTCTGAAACTTTCTCCTTTTACATGGTATTCTTGATTCTAATCTCTGAGGCCTGGCAATACAATTATAATCACTTTCCAAGATACTGAAAGACCATTTCTGTTCCTTCTTCCACTCAAAGTCTCCTAAATCTAAGCTAAACATCCAAGGTTCTTTCGACCAATCTCTTGATGGCATGATGGCAACCTACTTCATCATCTCCTATACATGTTCTAGCTTGTAATAGCCATTCTTTTTCTGTAATAGTCATTCTTAAAATGATTTGCCAGGAACTAAACATAATACTCTAAATATGATTTATCCAGAGTAGAGTAAAATAATACTACAACCTCCATCATTCTAAACACAATTCTCTGATTTACAGAGTCAATGATGATATTGGATTTTTTGGCTGTCATATTACACAGTTGACACCTACTGAATTGACAATCTATTCTGTCACTTAAGGAAGGCTTTTCAAAATCTAGTCCCAAACTAACTTTTCAGTCTTATTTCACACTGATCCCCTTACTGCACAAGGTGTTCAAGGGAAATTGGACTATCAGATGTTCTCCCAAATCAACATTCCCTCTTATGCCTTCATGAATTAATAAGAGATCACCTCCAACCTGGCCTGGTGAAAAGGGCAGTGAATTTGGAATGAGAACACTTCAGTTCAAAACCTCCTTTGACCATTTACTACCTGTGTGACCACAGGCAAGTAACTTTACCTGTCTAAGACTGTCTTCTCATCTGAAAATGACAGAGCTGGATTAGATGACCTCTACAATCTCTTCCAGTTCTAAATCTAGGATCCAGTGATCCCAGCTACATGGCATAGTGGATAGAATGGCTGGACTTGAGGTCAGGAAGACCTGAGTTCAAATCTTGTCTTAGACCTTCACGAACTAGGTGATCTTAGGAAAGTCACTTAACCTGTATTTATCTGTAAACTACGATAATAATAATACCCACCTCAAATAATTGTTCTGAGGATCAAATGAGTTATTATGTATAAAACACTTTACAAATCTCAAAATATTCTATAAATAAGTGTTAGCTATTAGTACTATGCTGTATTCTTCTTCATCCTTGCTTTTTTAGAATTCTTATTTTCCTTTGTTTCATCTTTAGTCCCTATTTTCCTACCTTAATTATGTTAGATTTTTTTTTTAGTGTCCATGTCTCTTTTTTGAGCCATGTTGAGCTTTTAGTCAGTTTCAACTACTGTTTATCTCCTCAAGCCTATATCTGTGCAACAGAGTATTTTTCACCTAAATTCAGGACTGTGAATCTATCCCTATTACATTTCTTGTAAGTATCTATCCATGGTTCTACTCTGCTAAGAATTTTAAAAATCCTGAATCTATCATTCAGCATATTAACTCTACCTCTCATGTTTATATCTTTTGCTACTTACAGAAGCAAGCCTCCTAAGTCTTTATCCAAACTGACAAAAAATGTTGAACAGAATGAGTACAGAGTCCCGTGACACACCACTAGGTACCTTTCCCAGGTTGACGCTAATCCATTAATCAACATTCTTTGGGTACAGTTGTTTAACTAACTAAAAATTCATTTAACTGTACTATCTTAACCACATATCTCCATCTTATCTGTAAGTATACCATGACAGATTTTGACAAATTATTCATAAAAATCCAGATACCTATGGCACCTCGGACTTACCAGTCTAATAACCCTACCAGAAAAGGAAATGAGATTAATTTGTCATCCATCACTTATTTTTAGTGAAACTATGCTAGGTCCCAGTTATCTCCATTTTCTTAAGTCTCCATTTTGTTCCCTTCTCTACTTAAGTCATAGGCTCACTATTTTTCAACTGTTTATCTTGCTCTTTTCTATAAATTTATAGGTAAACCCTTAAGTCTACATTTCTACCTTGCTCTTTTACAGTTTAGAGTTACATTTCTACCCTATTTATTTTCATATCTCTCTGAATAGTAATTTCCTAGAGCTTTAAAAATAAAAACAGTATAACAAAGCAGACAAATAGAAGAAAGAAAGCATTATGGAGCCTTCTTACCTAAGTATTCTATGTTTTAAGCATTTCATTGATTAGTTATAACAAAGAGACTTTAAAGTGGTTCTATTAGAAATGGCTAAGTTCTAGATGACTTTTAACTCCAGCTTCTAGGGTCCCAGGTTAATTAATGGCTTAGGATTTTGACAAAGACATCTACTTTCTATCTATCCCAATGATCCCTAATAATCTGGCCATTGGCATTACACTATAAGGCGAAAGGAAACAGTGACTTGAGGAGTAAACTGAAAATTGTGTGCCCCCACCCTCTAGGAGTGATTGCTAAGCTAGTCAGAGCTGACAATATTTGTGATAATATAGTCTCAAGATTCACAGTAGCCCCAAAGTGATTACATCTGGATTTTCCCTATCCTCCAATACTAGTGTCAAAGGAAGAGATAGAAACACCTGCCCTCATTGCCCTCTCTCTCTCTCAAAAAAAAATACATAATCAAATACTATATAAAAGCACACCTGTATTCTTTTAGCTAATTAAAATAACTGAAGATTCCTTGCTTCCAAATTCTTTATCTTGTACTGCCATCTTCTGGTTATATAAGCTAAAGTACCACTTTATTATATTTGTTCTCAACAAGTAAAAATGCCTGTAGGTACAGGTGTGTGTTCTAAACAGTCACTAAACATGAAGCAGAAAGAAGGGTTGCTAGATCTGATAACCAGAAGGAAAGTGGTTCATTTGCCTATACTTAAGAATATTAGACACATAATTGTCAAGCTATAAACTACAGAATTGAAGTTTCCATGGAAAGAAGGAAGTGTGTTATGTTAAGCCAAGTTTTCACAGGCAATCCACTGTTGGGGAAGAAACCACAGACCCCTAGGAGTTTATAATAGAACTTTATAAAAGCAGGTCAAAACTCAATTTCCAATTTGTGGAGAACCTTAGGACACTAATTAAAGAAATGAAGCAAATTTAATTTTCTTTAGAATCTTTCCTGCCTTCAACTTGAGAAAATAAATTTAGAGCAGGCATTATTTGCCTTTCTGTGTCTGTTATGTGCCTCTCTGGCCCATGTGTGGAGAAGGCTATGGACCCTTTCTTAGAATGATGTTTTTAAATGCATAAAATAAAATATATAATATTACAAAGGAAACAAATTATATTGAAATACAGTTATAAAAATGAAAAAAATAGTAGACCTCAGTTGACAGATAAAGAAATTGAAGGCCAGAGTCATTAAGCAACTTTTTGTTGCTGTTCAGTTGTTGCAGTCATATCTGATTCTTTGCGACCCCATTTGGAGTATTCTTGGCAAAGATACTGGAGTAGTTTCTCATGTCCTTTTCCAACTCATTTTACAGATGAGGAAACTAGGGCAAACAGGATTAAGTGACTTGCCCAGGGTGACACAGCTAGTACATGTCTGAGGCCAGATTTGAACTTAGGAAGGTGAGTCAAGGGCTCTATCCACCTAGCCACCCACAGTTAAGCCACTTACCGAAGGTCATACAAGTAGTAAGTGGCAGAGGTGAGACGTGACCTCAGATCCTCGGACTCCAAATCTAGCATTTCCTCCTTCATCACGTTGTCATCTTTGGTTAATTTTGCATCTGTTTATCCTTTTAGGAAATATCTAGGGTTCTCTAGTGCTTATGGACAGATAGTGTCATGGAAACAATAAACATGAACTTGGACGGACTTCTTGAGATGATGGAGGCCAGAAGGGCGTGGCATGCTATGGTCCAGGGGGTCATGAAGAGTCACACAGGACTAAACTTCTGAACAACAAAAATACACACTGATTTAGCATACAGACACTCATCATTGCTTCTCACAGGGGTTTAGGCCGCCATGCATTTATTTTTTTCCAACTAATGAGTTGTGAGCGGTCCCCTAAAGAGAAAAGGAGAGAGACTGGCCCTGTAATTTCATGTGGACAGGGAACTCCTATTGAAGAAGTATCTTCCGCCAACATAGAAGTATCTTGCACCATTGCTGCAATTTGGGTTTACTCTAAGTGCGTTTCCTAGGGCATGGAGAGTTTAAGGAACTTGAGCAGGATTGTATGGTGAGGTGGAACTTAAAATCAGTTCTTTCTGGTTCTGAAGTCAGCTCTCTGCTTTAAATCTATTTTTTAAAAGTTAAGTTGCAATGACACAGGTATTCATTGTTTAGCTTTCTATTTAATGTGATGTCATAAGAAACTAAACAGAAATTTCTTGTAACAAGACTTGTACGGTGGTATTACAGAATCAGAGTTGGAAGAGACCCTTCATATCATGTAGTCCAACTGTTTTAATATAAGATAAAGAAACTGAGGCCAGGAGGGGTTAAATGCCTTGTCCAGGGTCACACAATTAGTGTCAGATGTGAGATTTGTACTTGGGTCCTCTGACTTCAAATCTACCGCTTTCCCCTACACAAGTTAGTTCCTACATCTATTTAAGGGAACAATGATAGGCTCCCTAAATGTTAGAGCTGCACACAGCCATAGGAATCATTAGCAAGTTGAAATGACCTGCAGGGCAGCTAGATGGCATAGTGGATAGAATACTAGTCCTGGAGTCAGAACGACCTGAGTTCAAATTTGAGCTCAGACACTTACTAGCTGTGTGACCCTAAGCAAGTTACTTAACCCGACTGACTCCCAAAACAAAACAAACAAAAAGATGAAGCGATTTGCCCATCTAGTAATCGGCACAACTGGGGCCCAAACCCAAGTCTTTTTGAGTCTCCTGACTCCAAGGCCAAAATTCCTTGACTTCCATTACGCTTTCTTCTTAAGATACTTTCAACTTTAGAAAACAATACCCCAAACAAACCCTGTAAGTTATTTCCTTTCCTTTAAAATTCAGACAAATTTTAAGGAACCAGACAACTGCAAACTTCAGGAATTCCAAGAAATGACCATCAGCAGGCTATGGAAGTTGACATGGTACAAAGCAAGGCAGTGGTCTGTTCTTCAGCATACTCTGGCAAATTTGATTTCTCCTCTGAAGATTAGATGTATTGTGATTTCTGAATATACTTAGAATGCTTCACAATCAAATTCAAACTGGAAGGAATATGGCAAACTAAATTCAGAGGAGGAAACACAGAGGCAGAGACTTTAAACTGTTGTGGGGGAGAGAAACTCAGATGTAGAATGTGGTGTTGATCTATTAAATTGTGGGTGCTTTTGCCTAGTTTGAGGAAGGCAAATGAAATTCGGCTCATTTAAATGAGCTTTTTATCAAGAGTCCATGTACACAAGCCATTGTGTTAGTCCCTAGGGATGAATACAAAGTTAAAGCCCTCTAGGAGTTCACATTCTATGGCAAAAGTAAGAAGGAGATGGATAGAGAGTGGTCAGGAGGGTAAAAATGATAATTAACACTATTATGGATTCTCATAGGCTTCTACTTTTAAAAGTATGTTCATAATATCTAAGGATAAATGAAATCTCATGATATAGCAGAAAGATCACTGGATTTAGACCTGGATTTGAATCCAAGCTTTGCTATTAGTAACTTGTGTGACTTTGAATGAAGGACTTAACTTCTCTGTGCCTCAGTTTCTCTACCTATAAAATAAGAAGATTCAATTAGACCAGAGGTGTTAAGCATGTGGCCCATAAGATGCTAAAATGTGGACTATACCAGACTGAAATGCAATTTGGAAATATTTAACAAAATAATTAAAAATACAATAAAACATAGATAACATTGTGCTTAAAAACTAAGTCAATATGTAATTCACAGGGAACCTTATTTAAGGTTTAGTGGCCCCTTTTCTGTTTGAGTTTGACACGATTAGACTGGATAACCTCTACGGTCCCTTCTGGCTTTAAATCTATCATCCAATGATAATGATGAGCAAATATTTTTATAGATGAGGAAACTGAGACAGTGAGATTGAGAGTAAGAGCTCTAGTAAGACAAAGAGACAGAGGCAGAGAGAAGCAGCAACATACAGATACATACAAAATTGGAGGGAGAGAAGGAGGTAGCAAAAAGAGAGAGGAAGCAGGGAAGGAGTTGTACATCAAACCCTATCCAATCCAACAAATACTCATTCAGTGCCTTCTATGTGCGTACTCTGGACAGTTTTAGAGAAACAAAGACAAAATGAAAAACAGTACTTGTCCACAAGGTGCTTACATTCAGATGTCTATAACTAGTGGAAAAAATCTAGTCTATCAACCCACTTTGTGTGTTTGAGGCTAAAATGATTGGCTGGTCATTTTTGTTTAAACTTTCAAAACGAACTGAACAACTCAATTACTTAAGCATTATATAGAAACATTCCCAAAAACAGAACAAAGAAAGTACAGGATACCAGCAGAGAAATGGGTGATCAAAAAAGACAGGCTAGACACCGGGTGAAGGACAACAAGTAGACAGCCTAAATGCTCCACTACTATACATGAAAGAAATTGAGAAGGTCCATCAATCCACCAGCACACTCAGTGGACTTCCTCCATGTTGAACTTAAGGAATCATATAGACCAGAGTCACAAGGGACGGATGGAAACGGATGGATTGCCACCTGTATGGCCGAATATACATCCAAGCTGATGAGATCACAAATTCATTTGATTGTGGGAATTTGGCAATGACAGTTTACTAACTAGTAAAAATTCACTTCAGACCAGTGGTTGGGTGAACATAGTTTTCAAAGAACTGTATTGATGTAAATCGTTGTCAGAAATCTAATAAGCATGTATTATGTGTATTTTGAAACTTCTATAAGGACATCTTTGTCTGGATCTATGCCATGCCTGGAAGAGGTTGGCATTTAATCAGTGTGCTAATAAATAAAATCATAGAATATAAAGTTGTAAGTGACCTTTGATGCCATTCCATCAATTGAAGCCAAGAACAATAAAGCAACTTACCCAAGGTCAGAGAGCTAATTAGTCAAGGCTCCTGACTCCTATTCTTGTTCTCTTTCAAGTAAACCAAGTATATATAGTATAGCAGGTATTTGCACCTCATTTCCATTACCATTCCTACTTCCACACTGACAGGAAACACATTTTGACCATGATCCTGGGGTAGGGTCTCAGAAAATCACATGCCCATAATAATCTTAATCCTGATACTAGCAGAATGGCTAAAGAAGGTTAACTTCTGATTAGTTGTGCTGGGCCAATGAAAGAGAAACAGATATAGGTGAAATCCCATTGTCACAAAATCTAGGGTAGAATTAAGTTTCTTGATCGCCGATAAAAACATATTTTAAAAACTATCACCTTGATACAATGAGGATCTGTGATACTGTCTTTGTCCAAAATCCTTCCATTGAAACGAATCACTACCTGTTGATACCTATGATATTAGATGGGAAGGGAACAAGTATTTGCTAAGGCCTACTTTATGCCTGGCATAGTTTTGATGTAGTCAAAGGGCCATACTTGAGGACCTAGAGGGCCACATATGGTCTCAAGGCTGCAGGTTCCCCACCCCTGCTTGATAAATATTATCTCATCTGGCAAGGGGTTTATAACCATTTTTCATGTCATAGGCACCTTTGAAAGTCTGGTGAAATCTATAGACTCCTTACAATAGTGTTTTTAAGTGCACAAACCAAAACACATAGGATTACAGAGGAAACTGAAAGTTAGTGAAAATAAGGATGTCATTGTTTTCCCATTGTAGGAGAGGCTGAAATGGAATAATGCATACCCAAATGAATAAATTGCCAAAATCCATATACTTGCATAAAAATCTAGAGATTAGAGGGGAAATGGAGCTTATGCCCATCCTTTCTCTTTAGTATACAAACAGAAACGGTATGCTTTGAACCTAAAAGAGGAAGAGAGGGAGTTTTGTATCCCCTGCCCCATCCCCAATTGCCTTTTCTTGAACAAAGGTTGTATCACGTAATGATCTGATCTATTTCATATTTTCTCTCTATTGTTTTTAACTTGGATGATATTGAGCTTTTATCTACAGGAAAGCTTATAAAAATAAGCTTCATGAAGCTTATTTGTAACAGAGGCTAAGAGAGTCAAGTGGGGAATAGGAGTCCATTATGAAGTAATGGAATGGGGTAAAGCCATACCTTGATCTAAGCAGAGGTAGGGAGGGGTGTGTGGGTGTGTGTGTGCACTTTCATGCATTTATTCATCAAATATTTATTAGCCCTTTGCTGCATGAAGTGCACTTTTCTATATGCTGAGAGATACGATATGGTGGTTCCTGTCTAGGTAGAGCTTACAGTCCAAAACAAGATGACAAAAACCCAGTTCAGTCAATCTAGAAGCATTTATCAGTAGCTAGAACTGAAGTAGCTCGGGGATACAGTAGAGAGTTAGATCTGCATCAGGAGGATGTGAGTTAAACCAGCCTGAGACACCAGCTGTGTGACCATGGGAAGTTCACTTATGCTCTGTCTGCCTCAGTTTTCTCATCAATAAAATGGGGATAGTATCTATGTGCCAGGATTGTTGTGAGGATAAAATGAGACAGTATTTGTAAATTGCTTTGCAAGCCTTAAAGTGCCATGTAAATCCTAGTTGTTGTTGTTAATGATCACTGATATACTTATGAACTCAGGTAAATCATTTCATCTCCTCAGATCTTGTTTCCTCATCTGTAAAATGAGTAGGTTGGAAAGCCACTTTCTAGGTCATCATGCCATAATATTATAAAAATTCAGTATCTGTAATTGACCTCCTAATGCCAACTTACTTGAATTTGTTTTTAAATTATCCACTTTGAGAAGCATGTGATTTTAAAGATTCCTTAAGTTCATTCAACTTAAATGCATTTTATAACTGTGTCTATAAAAGTGCATTAGATAAAAAAAGCAAGCCTCTTTTCTGTGTCCCCCATCCCCTGAAATAATAATTTAGCATCTCAAGGAAGTCATTTTAGGTAATTTCTTTCTAAAGCTGAAACAGATTATGAAGCAGGTTCTTTAATTCTACAGCTGGTAAGGAGAAAAAAGCCCTAGGAGCCTTACCCACTCTAGTCACAATTACTTTTGATTAATGACCTTTATATTTGCTCCTGAAGATAAAGAATATGTGTTTGTGTGTGTGTGTGTGTGTGAGAAAGACAGACAGACATAGACGGAAAGACTGACAGAGACACAGAGAGAGACAGTGACAGCAGACAGAGAGGTGGTGGAGGGAGAGAGGGAAGAGGAGAAAGAGGGAAGGAGTGGAAAGAGAGAGAGAGAGAGAGAGAGAGAGAGAGAGAGAGAGAGACAGACAGAGACAGACAGAGAGAGAGAGAGAAATAGCTCATATCATTAAAAATGAAATAATCCAACTTTTGCGCCATCAAAACTTGTTCCCTAATCAAAAATATACTTTTAATGAGATTTTATCTTTGATTGAAAATTTAAGGCTATAATGAACAGCAGGGTCATTACTCAGTTTCTAGGCTTAATTTTTATTTAATTCTAGCTCCCTGATGCTTCTTTATATAGAGGTCTTAATTTATGCTAGATGTTAAAATCTACTTTTTTCCGTCTTTTGATGTAGGTAGCCTTTGGGGGCATTAACTTCTTTTGAACTTATAGTTACAAAGTAAAGACATCTAGCCTCCATAAAAAGATGGTGTTAATATATATACACGGACATTTATATGTGTGTGTGTGTGTATATATACGTATAAATACATATTATATGTATATATACATACATCACGTGTCAATATTACAGCAGAGGCTTTCATAGCTGGTCACTGTATAATCATCTGTCACCTCACTTATAACTGATCGCCCTCTGCTTCCTGACTTTCCTGATAAAATATTGTTGTAATCTCATGTCTCCTTTGATAGTTCCTCCTCTTCACCCTTTTCCTAAATATTGGCAGGCCTCAAGATTTATAATTCAGCTCTGTGGTCTTTTTGTCTGTATACCTTCTCCATTGAACTGTTCTCTGCCCCTCTTCCTCTCTCCCAATTATCCTCAGCAGCCTAATCAGTCATCGAATGCTGACCATTCTTCCTTTGCAATATCTCTTGTATTAGTCTCTTCCTTTCTGTTCCCATCACCACTATCCTAGTTCATGCCCCGATGACCTCATGTCTAGACTGCTGCAATTGCTTCCTAACTCATCTCCCTCCCTGTCTCCATTTTTCCCTGGCTCTAATCCATCCCACCTACATCCACCAGATTAATCTTTCTGCAGCACCTTGTTGATCATATTACTTGCCTGCTCGAAACCAAACTAAAACAAAACAAACAAAAACTCTTCGAGGGATATAGTCCAAACTCCTTCACTTGGCATTCAAAGCCCCCCAAGATCTAACCCAAATCCAGCCCAGTCTCGCTGCAGGCTGGGGGTGATCTCTCTACCACAGTGCGTTTACAGCACTCGTTAGGAATTTGCTATTTGTGTTTGACACTGCTTGTCTTACCAACTAGAGCTGAACCTTCTCCAGGGCAGGGGCCTTATCTAACCCTGTCCTTTGCACGCAGCTGGTAATCAATGGTCATTTTCTGACTGCTTTGTTAACTGACAGCTTGTAGCTAGGGTCTGGGATGAATAAAGAGCTTCAGGAGAAGGAGAGAGTCAGAGCTGGAGGCAAAGGTAGAACTGATCAGGGAGCAGTGTGGCACATTTGAAAGAGCACTTACCCTGGAGGATGACCTCGGGTAAAACATTTAGCTTTTCTGAACCTTAGTTTTCTCTTCTGTAAAATAAAGAGATTCTGGGAAGATAGCTCTCTGGTCCCTCCCACCTCTGCATCTATGATACTTTCATCCTTTAGGACAAAGGGAAAGAAGGGGACAATAAGGCTGTAAAAATGGACAGTGTGGTGCAAAGAGAGACGGCCTCAAAACCAGGAAGACATGAGTTCAGACTCCGCTTCTGACACATACTTGCTGTGTGACCCTGGCCATGTCACTTAAGCTTGCATTGCTACATCGGACCTCTAAGACTGTAAGTTGTATGGAAAGAACCAACCTGGACTACAGTGGAAGGTTCCCTTAAAGCTCCCTATAGCACTGAAATCACAAGTCCCAGTTTCTAACCTTATCTTACAAAAAGCTACAAGATTGTTTCCCCTGGAATAAATCTGCTTAGGTGTAACTGACAGAGATTCTGAGAAGACCAAAAAAAAAAAACCAGGTAATATAACTCATCACATTCAAATATCTACCCCTAAAATAACTTTAAGGCCTTTGTAATAGAAAATTGAAGGTCTTATTCTACCAAGTCCATCAAACTTGGCTTTAGTTTAGACATAGTCTCTTCTCTCAAAAGCTAAAAATTAACGTAAAATCCAAAAACTATATTTAATGGAAATGAGAAATATTTTTAATATGATGTGATGCAGGACTTGGGGATGGGGGAGAGAGACGGAGTCAAAAATGGTATAAGCCAACTTTCATCCAATGAATCAAAAAGTAACAGCTGTGAAAAGCTAGCCTCACTCTGCTGAAGCGTGCTCTGATATGCTGACTATCCATCCATCATGTTGCAAGAGGCTGCCAAAGTAGGTGCCTTCCTTGATAGCGCACAGCCCAGCATGCAAAAAGTCTTCGTTCTATCTTATAAGAACCAGAGCCAACTTGTGTAGTGCTTATTATACTCGATAAATCCTCTTGATTTTCAAACAAATGATTATCCTTCTGGATGTCTACCTACCTGGAACTGGTATTATCTGGACAAGAGAGGCTGTAATTTGATCATATTCACTGTAGGAAATCATATATTAGGAAGTTATGTTGCCACCTCTCCCCTCTCACTTCTTGAAGCCAGAGGCCAAGGCTTACATCTCTATCTGGGATCCCTACAGCACCTAACACAATCACTGGCACCTTTTGGTTTATTTGGGTTCAGACCTGTAGTTTTATCGGCATGGGGAAGCCATCTACCTAGTTCATTGTTGTAAGAAAGGATAAGAAAGGGGAGAGAGAAAAAGAGAAGGGTAAGGAAAGAGAGAATATCAGGGAGTGGGGAAGAGCAAAAGGGAAGAGAAATTAGAAAGAGGGAGGAGGGAGAGAGAAAGAGAGGGGAGGAAAGAGGGAGTGGTAGAGGGAAAGGGGGTAGAAAGAGAAGGGAGAAAGAAGAAGGAAAAGAAGACTTTTGGGAAGGGAAAAGAAGAGAGGAGAGAAGGAACCACCTACACAAAGGGCTTCTGGGCCTCACCTTTTTCACAAATCAAGTGAAGGGTGGTAATAGAATAAATGACATCTAATGTTCCATTCCAGTCTAAAAATGTAGTGTCTTCTTATTTTAATAGCACAACTTCTAATGTGGAAACCTTTGCAGAGTAACAATACGTTTGTTTCCAGTGTGCAAACCTATGCAGATCAGTAATATATTTGTGATTTATAGTTTTGAAGGCTTGCCAGAGGTACTGAGAAGTTAATTGAGTTTCCCAAGGTCACTCAGCCACGATGCAGAAGAGGCAAAGAGAACCTAGGTATTTCTGAATCCAAGGACTGTGCTCTATTCACTATGTCACATTGGCTTTCACAAGACAGGTTCACCTGGCGTAAGAGTGAAGAACGGTGGTGAGCAGTGATTAGTGAATTTAATTAATGTAGAGAAACAGTATGGTCTGAGCATGGTGGCATATGCCTGAAGTCCTTGCTTCTCAGGGAGGCTGAAGCTTGTGTACAGATTAAACTTTGGAGTTTTGAGCTGCAGTAAGCCAAGCCAATCAGGAATGCTCACTAAGCCTGGTAGCAATATGGTGAGATCCTAGGAGCAGATGGCCAGCAGGCCTCCTAAGGAAGGACAAACCAATCCAGGACAGAAACGGAGCTGGTCAAAGCTGTGTTGATCAGCAGTGGTGTGGGCCTGAGAGGCTGCTGCCCTTCTAGCCCGGCAGCCCAGTCTAAAAAATAAAATGCAGAGGAAGAAAGGGAAAAGATAATAACAGCATAGATAATTTAAACCAAAATGGGAATATTTAAACCTCCTTTCAGGTAAAGTTAGAGCTGTACTTTTTTTTTTCCGCCTCCGTTTTCTCAGTATCACTCTGTCTCCTTCAATCTGTGCACAGAGACAGGACCTATTCCAGGCAGTTGTGATCTGAGTGAACCTGATATCAGACCCCTAACTTTGCTCTCTTGGACAAACTCTGTTGGCCTAATTCAAATAGCTCTCTGCTCTTCAGGTTAATCGTATTAGGTAGGAACAATATCTTCAAGAGTCAAAGTCCATCTCTTCCTTGAACCAGACAGGAGACCCTTATTCAACAGAACTTTCTGGGATCGTATTGGTCTCTTCAGGGATTTCAGTTCAAAATGAGTACAAAAAGCATGTTTTTTTTTTAAATCGCCAAGCACAAAATAGGATGTCCAAATTGCCCTCTAGTAGGAAAAATGGATTTAAAAGATAATAAAAAGGGGGTACCTAGGTGGCACAGTGAGTAGAACACCAGCCCTGGAGTCAGGAGGACCTGAGTTCAAATCCGACCTCAGACACTTGACACACTTATTAGCTGTGTGACCTTGGCAAAGTCATTTAGCCCCAATTGCCCTGCCTTCCCCCCTGCAAAAAAGATACTAAAAAGGGCAAGGACCTATTTTTCTATTAGTTTTATTGTTATTGTACCAAGAACTAGTGACAACATTTTCAGCAGTCAAGCTGCTTTGATAGATGGCATAATCCATGGGTTTTCTGACCTTGATCAACATGAAGAAAATTTCAGCTGAACTGTGCAAAACAGCTACAATGACATAAATCACTTCTGGACAGCACAGTCTCTCTCTCTCTATAAAGGCTGAAGCCAACCTAACGCATACCAAGCTGAGGGATGATCTCATCCACCAAGAGCAAGAAAAATTCATTAATGCTCTATATTTCCACATAAGGATTCATGACCTGCTTTGGGATAAGAAAGGGTACTGAGAATTTCCTAACACAACGAGTATATATTTAATGAAGTAGTTCATTTTAATTCTTCTGTTTTTAGTTTATTTTTTAAAAGAATATGACTAGGAAAAAAGGAATCAAGCATAAATTCAAGTGATTAATGTTTATTACACTTGTACAACTTTTGGGGGAGTGGGAGCTAGACCCATTACTTCAACTTTCAGTTGCTTAAAAGGCATTTTAAATGATAGCTCAAACTCCTAGAGATCTGTCAAATTTTAGCATATAAAAACCAGCCTTTTTGGGTGATGGTAAGGGACAGCACTGACTGGTTAAGAGATTCGCCTAAGGTCACATAGCTGGAATTTGTCTGAAATGTGCAGGTTTTTGTGACTACAAGGATGACTTGATTTCCACCAAATCATATTACTGCTTTAAATTGTCCATTTTGATTAAACAATCATAATTAAAATACCGTAGCTACCCACGAAATAAGCCAAGGTATATTTTGATGAGAAAGCAATATACTCAGCAACACTGCTGATATCAGTGGGGCAAAGGTTCCCTCAGTGATTCCTTAACAGAAGAATAGATGCTAGCACAAGGAAGAGGAGTTTTGTTTGTATGCTTTCTACAGATGCAGATATTTGGAGAGGCAGGCTTCCTCCCTATGGGGGAAGAGGAAATCTTCCTTCTTCTCCCTCCCTCTCCATCCTTGGTGGAACATAGGCCACTGACTAGCCTGCTATGTTTTGAATGCCCCTTAGGCTGCTACCACTTGAGCTGCTGTGGCCTCTCCCAAAGCCTGCCTACCAGGACAGACTTCCTCCGATGTGCTACCTGGTGTAGGAAAGTATGGAGGAAACACAGAATGATAATTATGATCATAAAACAATTTGATTCAATTTAACAAACATTAAGGGCCTATTAGGTGCTAAGCAATCTGCTAGGCTCTGGTCATTAGAATGACATTTCCTGACTTTTAGGAAGGAATGAAAGAAGGAAGGAAGGGAGGAAGGAAGGAAGGAAGGAAGGAAGGAAGGAAGGAAGGAAGGAAGGAAGGAAGGAAGGAAGGAAGGAAAGAAGTAAGTTTATATTTAACATGTACATATCAATATTCATTACAGGTTTTCTCAGAGACCTGGTTGTTAAACATTTCTTCTTATTTATCCTGGTACCAGATCTACTTGCAAAGCAGTTTTAATTTTTCTAGAGTGTTTTTTCCTCCCTCCATCCATACATCTATCCAGCACCCCCTTAGATGGATGAGACCTAAAAAATCCTAAGACACATGATATAACACATAGAGTGAGTCCATAGAGTTTCTGACTGGGAGTCAGGAATACCTGGCTTCAGATCTCATCTCAGATAGGTTTTTAACCATGGGCTATTCATTTAACCTCCTAGAGTTCAGAAAAGACCAAAGCTTTATATGGTAATAATTATAACTATTGAAGCCTAACCTCCTTATTTTAGAGTTGAAGATAAGTCCCACTTTTGACAAGTTTTGTGACCCTAGGCAGGGCACTTGGATTTTCTATGCCTCATTTTCCTCAGCTATAAAATAGGGGAGAATTGGTCTTGATGGTCTCTGAGATTCTATCCAACTCTAAATCTATGATCTATGATCTAAATTAAGTTTCTTGTCAAAGTTCACAAAGGTGATAAGTAGCAGGGCCAGGATCTGACTCAGGTCCACTAACTCACAAATTCAATTGTTTGTACCCCTACACCATGATTGACTCTATGCTTAGTTATATGAGACTTGGATCACTCTCTCACTCTAGACCCCAATAGAATGGGGAAGAGTAGACAAATCATTTCTAAGATCCTTTCCAGCTCCAAAATGCTATGACCTCATATAAAATCATCTTAATTATGGTAAAGAAAAATATTAGAAAGTATCTGGGTTTAAATCCTACTTCTGATGAGTACTACACCTGAATGATCTTTGGTAAGTTAACTTTCAGGGACCCAGTTTCTTGAGGGACTACAAGAGAAATCTTGAACCTCGGTCAGGAAAAAAGTCACCATCTGGAATCTACTTTTCCATCCCCTTCCTCCTTTATTGTTGCAAGGGCAAAAGGTTGAGAAATCCTTATTAAACACTTTGGGGGAAAAGGCAATGTTAATTCAATTCAATAAAGACTGCGCATCTACTATATGCCGGGACTGCGCTAAAGGCTATTATCTCTATTATCCACCCTCCCACCCCCCACCACACACACAGTCCTCCCTCTATTTGGGGCATGGAAAGGGCCAAATGCACAGTAAGTTATCAACTCCCTGTGTGATACCAGTATTTTTACATCTTTCATTTTTATTTTGGAAGTTTGAATCAAACTTGAGAGAAATGGGAGGAAAAAAATTAAGTATAATTACCTCTTTTTTTTTTGACACTTTCAGGCCTTTATTACTCAGAAAGTGTGTTACGGGAATCATCACATTTAATGCTTAGAATAATACCAGAAGATCATCAGGACAGCTACTTCCTCATTTTGCAGAACAGGATTTTCCCATGTCTAGAAAGCTAGAAAGACTGCTTCTGGCCCCAGATGCAGGGCTCTTCTGACTACATCACACCTCCCCCCTACTCCTTTCTGTACCACATCTGTTCTCCCACTACAGCATAGTTGAAGAAAAACAAATAAAACATAACAAAGCATGCCAAGTGCCATCCACACCAAAGTGCAAGGTGCTAAACCGAGGGTAAAATGGCTAGGGTGCTGGGGGAATCCTTGCTGTATCTTAAAGATGATCGTTGGTATTTTCTGTGTTTATATCTATGGTTCTGTCACTAAGGAGCAAGGTGTCTGGTTGCTCATCCATCATGATGGCTTCCTGTCCATTTGAGACTTATTAAACCTGATACCAGATCCATTTTCAAGACACTTTCAATCTTCCCATGGCTTTTTCCCCCTCCTTCCCTCCGTATTTTTTTCCTTAAAGAATTTTGTGATGAACATCTCAATTTCATGCCTCTGTAACATGACTAAAAGGTGGAATCAGCAAATACATAGATGAAGAATCAAGGCAGATGCCAGGAATGAAGCCCTCAATGCCCCCCCCCAAATACTAGTGCTCATTGGAAAAAAATGATTCTTACTCATGGTGGGGAATATAAAACTGACGGAGACTGAAAAAGAAATGGCATGTCAGAACAGAAAGAGCACTGGACTTGTCAGAGAATGTGGGTTCTAATACCTGGCCTGCCACTTACTACTGGTCCAACCTTGGACAAGTCATTTCTTTGTAAACCCTTTTTCCTCCTCTAAAACATAAAATACTTGGACTAGAGGCTTTCTAATTTCTCTTCTAGCTTTACTATGATGATGATCATAATTTTCATCATTCCTAACAGAAGAAATATCCAATATTTCCATGAAGATGTGTTAAGATATATGATCATTTAAAAAACTGATACTTTTTATTTTTATATCACCTATATTTCCCACTATATCTTGCCTCCTACTCTCTCCCAAAGAGTCATTCCTCATAATAAAGAATAAAGCAGTAGAAGAAGGGTGAAGGGAAGTTCCACAAGACACATGTCAAAAAATTCCGAAATTGTATGAAGTATTCTACATCCAGAGGGGGTGACCAATTTTATTTATTTAATAGAGCAAAACCATCACATTCTTTCTTTTTTAAAATAGTATTTTATTTTTCTAATTACATATAAAGACAAATTTTAACATTCATTTAAAAATTTTGAGTTCCAAATTTTCTCCTTGCCTCCTTTACCTCCCCCTTCCTAATACGGCAAGCAATTTAATATAGGTGCAGTAATGTAAAACATATTTCCATATTAGTCATGTTGCATCCTATATTTTCATTATAAATCTAGATTTCAACATAACCCAAGTGAACTCTGCCACAGTACAGGCTTTGTAAAGGCACAGTATCTTCTGCACATTCCCCAAATGACCATGGAGTTAGGGACTTTACCAAATATCTCCTTCCTAGCTGATAATTAAGTTGAAGATGGCAGGGAATTGGGTCTTTCCCATGGCTGTGAGTTCCATGTATCCTATTCACCTTTCACCTAGATGACAGCAACAGGTCCTTTGTTGGACACTAAGTTTCTAGTCTCTCCTCTCTGATCCATCTTCCACAGACTTGCCAAAATCATTTCCCTTAACTACAAGCCTGATTAACTTACCTTTGCTTAAAAAATGAAAACAAAAACAAAAAAAACTTGAATGGTTCCCTCTCAACTCCAGAAGAAAACACATTTCTGGCATGTTCAGTATGTAGTTCACATTCTGGCTCCAGCCTACCTTTCCAGACTTAGACACACTTTACTCCTTTTCATATACTCTACTTTCCAGTCAAATCAGCCTACTTACTCCTCCTTGAACTCATCTGGCACTCTATTTCTCTCTTCCATGTCTTTGCACAAACTGTCTCACATGTCTAAGGGACACCTATACACCTCTTAGATCCCCTTGCTTACCTCAAGGCTCAGGTCACCTGTCTTCTCCCAAAGAAAACCTTTCCTGAGGTCCTTAGTTGTTAGTGCTCTCTCTCTACTCCTCTAATTATGAAGTAGCCACATCTGTGTGTGTTTATGTATGTATACGTGCATGTGTGTACATATATATGTATATATATGTGTGTGCATATATGTGTATATATATACTCATATATACACATGGAGAGGGGGAGAGGGAGAGAGAGAGAGAGAGAGAAAGAGAGAGAGAGAGAGAAAGAGAGGGAGAGAGAGAGAAAGAGAGAGAAAGAAAGAGAGAGAAAGAGAGAGAGAGAGAGAGAGAGAGAGAGAGAGAGAGAGAGAGAGAACACGAGCTCACAATAGAATGCCAGTTTCTTAAGGAAAAAAGTTAGGTTGTTCTCTTTCTTAAAAACATTTCTTCGTATTCCCATTGCCTTGCAAATGGTAGACGCTTAATAAATGTTTTTTTTTATAAATTTTATTTAATATATTTAATTTTCAGTGTTGATTTTCACAGGAGTTTGAATTACAAATTTTCTCCCCATTTCTACCCTTCCCCACTCCAAGATGGCGTATATTCTGCTTGCCCTGTTCCCCAGTCTGCCCTCCCATCT
>CM053624.1:258839820-258966598 GCA_028646595.1 Phalanger gymnotis
TGGTTTTCTTGCATCCTTCTCATTTCTCTTCCCAATTTTTCCTCTACTTCTCTAACTTGCTTTTCCAAATCCTTTTTGAGCTCTTCCATGGCCTGAGACCAGTTCATGTTTTTCCTGGAGGTTTTTGATGTAGGCTCTTTGACTTTGTTGACTTTTTCTGGCTGTATGTTTTGCTGTTCTTTGTCACCAAAGAAGGTTTCCAAAGTCTGAGACTGAATCTGGGTGCATTTTCGCTGCCTGGCCATGTTCCCAGACAACTTACTTGACCCTTGAGTTTTTCAGTGGGGTATGACTGCTTGTAGACTAAAGAGTTCTATGTTCCACTCTTGGGGGGATGCACCAGCTCTGCCTCACCAGCACTCCTCCTTCCCCAAGAACCCCCAACTTGGATTGGACTTAGATCTTCAGCAGGCTCTGCACTCCTGCTCCGCAATCCACCACTTAATTCCTCCCACCAGGTGGGCCTGGAGCAGGAAGCAACTGCAGCTGTAGTTCTGTAGCTGCCCCACCTCTGCTGCCCCAGGGGCAGTGACCCAACCACAAACTCCCTGTCCCCAGCAGCTTTTCCCAGTAATCTACTCTGTTGTCTTTGCTGTTTGTGCATTGAGAAGTCTGGTAACTGCTCACTGATTCAGGGTGCTAGGGCACACTCCGCCCCGGCTCCTGGTCTCGTTGGTCCGCGCAGCCCATGCTGGGCTCTGCTCAGCTTAGTTCCACTCCCCTCTGCTCCCAGCTCCGTGCAGGATAGACCTTACCCAGAGATTATCCAGGCTGTCCTGTGCTAGAGCCCTGCTTCCCTCTGCTACCCTGTGTGTTCTGCAGTTCTAGAATAGGTTCAAAGCCATTTTTTATAGATTTTTGGAGGGACATGGCGGGGAGCTCACGCTAGTACTTGCTTTCCTGACGCCATCTTGGCACCATCCCCCCTCTTTATTTCTTTAAGGAGCACTCTTAAATTCAATCTATAAAAGTCTTTGGTGGACTTTAGTACATAAAGATTCCTCAGAAAATTTACATGGATAATAACTAATAAATAATAAATGTTGTTAGCTGGAATGAAATTTCCTTGTTTATTACTGCCTCTCAGATTTTGTTATGATTATAGAGAAATGCTGTTGATTTATTCTTTAGCCTGCAACTTGGCTGAAGTTATTGTCTCAATTAGTAACTTGGCTGATTCCCTAGGATTTTGACAGTATACTATATAATCAGCAAATAGAGATTGTTTTATCTGTTGTTTCATTTATCTTTACCATTAATTTCTTCCTCTTGTCTAGGTATTTTCTGAAACTGAGTTACTTAAGATCATTATTTGGTTTTCTGTTGGTTTGTGTATTTTCTCTTTTTGAAGGTATTCTATCTTTCGTGTTTTCTAATTTTGTTAGGATATAATTGTCCATACAGTAGGTTCTGATGATTATTTTCATTTCTTCTGATTCGGTTGTGAATTCACCTTGTTTACTTGTTATTGTGTCTATTTGATTTCTTGCCCTCTTTTTCTTAATCAAATTAGCTAGAGAGATACCTATTTAATTAGTTTTTTTCCTCAGAATCAGCTTTTAGTTTTACTTATACTTTCTACAGTTTTTTGTTTGCCTGTTTCTCCTCTAGTTTTTAATAATTCCACTTTTAATTTTATATTTACTTGTTGGTTTTCTATTTTTAAATGCATATTTGGTTCATTAATCCTTTTCTTCTATTTTGTTAATATATGTTTTAAGGATATAATTTTTGCTATAAGGACTACTTTAGCTGCATCCCAGAAATTTTAGTATGTTGTTTCATTACTTTTTCTGTCACATAATTATTCACTGCTTCTATGCATTGTTCTTTAACTCACTCATTATTCAGGATTTTTTTGTTAAGTCTCTATTTGAGACTGTATCTTTTGTTTCCCTGAATCAAATGTCTATAAAGGATGCTTTTACTATTTCTGATTTTTTACATTTTCTTTGCAACATATCTATGTCTTAATATAATTTTGGTAAACCGTTCCATGTGGTTCTGAGAAATATGTGTATGTATATATGTGTTCTTCAGTTGAACAAATTATTTTTCAACACCCTAAACAACAGAAACACAAGAAAGGCAAATATAAAAACTAAAGACAACAACAAAATTGGTATTTCTATGAGTGACACATACTACAAGGCAATTACACATTTCAGAAAAGGGAGCTAAAGATCTGGACTTCAGAATCTTTAATTCCATGAGGAATATTGAGACTAAAGAAGGACTAAATAAGTAAAAAGGGCATGAGTTAAATAATAAATTTCTAGAAAAGATAGCAAGGGAAGATAAGTAGTAGAAAGAATGAAGAAGAAATCATTTTTGGAAAAAAAGGCACAAAAATGAAAAATAAAACCTAATGAACACAGCTAATTAAAGGCAAGGGAGATTTACTTGAAAAAGGGGGGGGGAATTAAACTAGGTAGGAGGAAGAGAGAAAAAGGAACTAAAAAGTAAAGCAAATCTCTAAAACTAGGGAAAGAGGTAACAAACAAAAAAAGGGAAGTAGTCTAAACATGAGGGGAAAGAGAGCCTATGGAAATAACCTATGAATGCTTTGAATGCCTCTTTTTATAAAATGTTCATCTTTTTCATTAATGATTAGGCTCAGGTTTGTAGGCTATATATGACTGGGTTGCATGTTGAGGTCCTTTGCTCTTTAGAAAACTCATTTCCTCATCTCCTGCAGTCTCTCGTGAGTGCAGAATACTTGTGTGCTTTACTTTTGTTTTTTTGGGAATCTGCAGCCAATCTTTGGATTCCTTTATTTTTTCTTTACTCAGAAGTTATGAGCAGTTATTCTAGCATTATGTTTTTTTTAGGTTTCTTTTAAAACTTGTATTCTTTTGAAACACTTGAAAATCTTTAATTTGTCTTTATGCAACCTCTTCTTGAGATCAATATATTGCACTTCTTTGGAGATCATTTTTACTGTCATTGCTTTTTTTCTTTCTTCTTCCCAGCTGACTTTTACGTCCTGTTTGTGCACTCGATCAGTTACTCTATCTTTTGTTTCTTTCATGAGACTTTCCTGTATAGACTCAAGTTTTTATATTCTACCAATTATTTTGGCCATGCAGGCATTAAATTCTGCTTCCATACTTCTTTTTTGTCTTTTCGATAATTCAGGAGCGTTTGGTTGTGCTTCTCTACTCTCTTAGAAAACCACAGGGCCTTCTGTCTTTTCAGTTACATATTTACTTTCTTTTGTCTTATAATATTTATTCATAAATATCTAGATTCATTTAGAGTACCTTTAGGTAGCCATATTTCCTTGTTATTAATATCTTTGCTGTTGGTTTAACTATTTATACTCAAGATATTTAACTGAGATCATTAGCTATTTCTCTCTTTTCCTCTTATGGTCCCCTATTACTCACTTTTTGACTCTTTCTCTTGTGATCACAGATTTTGTTGGGGCTGGTCCTCAAAGTCATCTTGGCATCCTATGATACTAAGCAGTGCACAGTTAATTGATCTCAGTCTCTGCCCCAAGTGACTTCTAGGGTGGGGTGGGGGGACAGAATTGGCCTTAGCTGAATGCTGGGTTCTTTTTTCCTCAGGTTTAGTGGAGTACAATACGGTGACAAATATTGGAAACCTGCTCTACTTCCCTATTTCTCAGTTCTCTGTCTGTGCTCTCTTAAAGCACAGAGTACTGATATGTTGCTATCCTAACCTCAGTAAGCTTCTGCCTTTTGGTTGTCTGGGGCACTCAGAGGAAAACAAGGGTTAGAGGTGAGTTCTGTTCAATAGCAGTGGGACAGATCCTTGCCAAAGCATGTTTGGTGGTGGGGGAGGAGGTATTGAGTGAATGATTTGGGGGTTAGGGATCAGCCTTCTCTGTTGCTAGTTCATCAGGTTATTACTTTGTCAAGTTTCTTTAAGTCCTAGGCCAGGGGTCAGCACACTACGGTGGAAGGCCAGATCTAGCCACCTGTTTTGAACAGCTTGTAAGTTCTAGATAGTTTTTTTTTGTTTTACATCGCTTATATACAATGCCATTTTATTTTAAAAAAATATAAAAAGTATTCTTAGCCAAAAAACAGTTGGCCAAATTTGGCCCATGGGCAAAATGGCTCAGTAGCTTGCTGATCTCTATCCTAGACCATGGAGATAGTAGA
Organism: Phalanger gymnotis; assembly: GCA_028646595.1. Taxonomy (NCBI): domain Eukaryota; kingdom Metazoa; phylum Chordata; class Mammalia; order Diprotodontia; family Phalangeridae; genus Phalanger; species Phalanger gymnotis. Next base: position 258,843,954 of record CM053624.1, read on the forward strand.
AATTGCTTTATCTCTTAGATAGAATTCCTATTTTAGAGGCATTTACCAAGTCATGAGGATTGGAGAAAATGTCTAATCTGCCATCTTATCAGTCATATGATTTAGAAGTTGGCTCTCAAATTTCAAAACTGCCTTGTATCACACGTTGGGGTCACAGGTCCCCAAAACTTAATTATTGTTTTTAATATGAGATCCAGCGATACCTTCCTAGTTAGTGATTCTTTAACTGTGTCAGACCAGAAAGTTAGCACTACTATGAAAGCCACTCAAGCTACTCACATGCATTTTTACCAAATGATCAGAAACTGTTTAGCAGCAACTAGCCCAGGGGTGAGAAGAAACTGTTTCCTTGTCTGTGTTTATGGTCTTTGACAAATGGGTTTTCAGCTCATTCTGACAGATTTTTCTCGCTGAATGATCCATCAACCCCTGCTCTCATCACCTGGATCTCAGTCTTCATAATAGTATTAAAATTCAGATGGATTTTACACTACAAATAAAAATGAATTTGAATGCCTCGGTTCCCCACTGGAAACCTGAGTACTGTAAATGTCAAACGGGTCCTGCTTTTAGAAGCAATCCAGACATTTCAAAATGATGAGTTGCTTCCTGTCACCTTTGCTAAATTTGCATTAGTTTTGTGGTGCTCCTTCACCTGTGCAAGGAAACAATCTGTGTTTTGTCTTTCCATTTAGGGTGAAAAGCTCTGTAAGCACACAGTATACCCCTTATGACAGATGATGAATGGCTGCCTATTTCAAGAACTAGCCAAGAAAACACCCAACTGCGGGGGCCCCCACTCTCAGATTAATTAGCCAGTTAGACAGGGAAAACAAAATTCAAACCAAACCCACACCCCAACACATGCCATGAATTTTCCCCAAACAATAGTGCACAGTCTGCCAAACGACAATTCGATCGGCGTCTGAGTGATGAAAAATAGATTTTGAGAGCCAAGAGAGATAGAGAAGAGTGAAAAGGAAAAAAAAAAACCAAACCTTTGCTTCAGTCATCAGACATAGAATGAACACACACTGGGAGCAGAGCAAGGCTAAAGATTTAGCCCCTCTTCATTAAAATGAGAACTCTCTAGCTCTTCAAATTCATGGATTCTCATCCATCACATTATAACTGATCCAAGCATCAAGAAAAGAAGGTTCCTTTCAACTTGAATGTTCTTATGAAGTAGAAATGAGTGAGTTAACAGGGCAGGGAAAGGTGGATGAAGAGGGTAGAGTTTAGAGAGGAAACTTAGAGCTTTGCTTTTTCTAAAAACAAAACAAACATACCCAAAACCCCAAATCCACCAAGCACTTAGCAATCATGCAAATCTGATATCCAAATCAGAACAGACAGTAGAAGCCTGAGGAGTGGGTAAGGGAAATACGGGAAAAGAAAGCGAATGGCGGAGGTGAGAAGAAAAGGACAAGAGAAAGAAAAATTTAAGCATTTTCTTTACAGGTCTTTTAAAACTCCTTCCTTAATCAAAAGAACTAAAAGTTTTGCTGGGAAACATTGCCAATTCTCCCTTGGAGTGTGAGGCATCCGTAAGATCCACAAAGGCCGACAAGGCTGCCACTTCAGAGGGAGGTCGTGTTATTATTTTGGCACCTCTGTCATCTGCTGTCACTTCAATTCCACTTTATCAAATTACTGATTTTGCTAGAAGCGTTTGGATTAAATGGAGAGAAAGGTACACACATCCAAACATGTGCGCACGTAGTTGTCATCGCATCGATGCTGAAATTTCATAATTATATGTCACAGTGACAGAAGCACCAGAGTGCATTAGAAGAACTGGATTATGATCGTTCAGGGTATCCAAGGCTTACTGTTGAAGTGCCTCATCACATATGTTTGTGTATAAGACAATAATGATGGACGGCACAGTGTCCAGGGCTGGGCATAGTGCATGGCACACGGTAAGTGCTTAACAAATGCTTGTTGAATTGAAATGTCACAGAAAGTACACTGGAGCAGGAGTCAGGAGACCAGGGTTCGAGCTTCAGCTCTGCCATTAACTTGCTATGTGACCTTACCTAAGTACCTTACCTCTCTGGGTCTTCCTCTCATTAGTGATAAGGGGGTTGATCTGATGCTCTTATAATCTGGCCCCTTCCCATCTTTCCAGGCTTCTTACACCTTACTCCACTCCATTTACCCTCCTATCCAACAACTGGTCTCCTCGCACAAGATAATCTGTCTCTCAACTCTAGGCATTTTCACCAGTCACCCTTATCTAACTGAGATAAGCCTCCCTCGGAAAAAGCTTTCCTGATCACTAGTAATGCTTGTGCCTTCTGCCATGAAGTGATTTCCAATTTATTCTGCATATATCTTGTTGCTCCATAGTTGTTTGGATGTTGTCTCCTCAGTTAGAACATGAGCTCTTTGAAAGCAGAAACTATTTTTGCCTTTCTTTGTATCCCTGGAGATTAACACAGTCCCTTGGACTAGCAGGTGCTTAATAAATGCTTATTGACTTGACTTTCAGGAGCCTGGTTCTATAGATCTATTATCAGTGGGAACAGTCAATGTTACAGAAAATATCATAGTCACTTGTATTTCCCTTTTTCCTTTAAAATGGTGGTTTTGCTCAAAGTGGACCACATTGAAAGCATATTAGGATAAGTAGGCTGGCCTCTGTCCAAATCTAAAGCACTTTTTTTTTTTTGCTGAGAAGAGAAATTAATATAAGAAAGAAGGAAAGCTTTCTAATAAATATCTGATCTTCCCATCAACTCTAGTTTCAGAGAGTGAGACTGAAGAAAATTTAGCAGCAAGAAGTGTGACACAATCTTAACTTTTTTGGAATGGACCTGTGACTTCATTGATGTATATTAAGACTCTTTCTCCCAAAGGAGATTGGTCTTTTCTCTGAAACTAATAAACAGTCTTAAAAGGTTGTCTGTGCCATTACAAGAGCAAGTGACTTGCTCAGGGTCACGAAGTTAGCATGTATTAGGAACAGGATTTGAACCTAGATTTTTGAGGCTCCCCATCTATTATGCCATGTCACCTCTATGAGATACACAACAGTATCTAATCTATTGTTAAGTATGTTAGGTTGTTGTTGCTTTCCCCCTAAATCAAAGAGTCAGCACGGCATAGTAGAAAGAGGCCTGGGCCTGGCTTCCAAATAAAAAGACCCAGGTTCAAATATGTCCGCTGCTATGAACCAGCTGCGGGACCCCAGGTAAGTCAATCTCTCAGTGTCTCAGGCAATTATGACTTCAAGTTACAGATGAGTTACTGATATTTACCAAAGAAGGTGCTTCTATATTAGCAGGTTCCGAGCCAATGAAACTCCTCCCCCACTCACAAACACACACACACACTCACTCACTCACTCACTCATTCACTCACTGAAATAACATGTTTAGACTGTTAGGGAGAAGCTCCTCTTTTTGTCTTTTATATTAAACTCCTACATGTGATTCAGCTATAAATGCATCTCCCCTAAGCCCTATTTGAAAATTCATTACTTATTCATCTTCCTACCTACCCTCTTAAGAAATAGGCAATAGGCTTGGATGTTTATATTCATCACGGATAAACTAGGATACAGTAATCAATGATGTTAACTGCCTTTTCATCTTTTATTTTTATAGGGAACATATAATAAATACACATTCATCATTTCATTTTAGTGACAACACTCTTCTAAAATAAAATCTTCTAGACTAGAGGGGAGCAGGTCAATTTGAGTCTTAATTATTATTATTTTTAGTCTGCATAAACAACCAATTTGAATATTGCCTAAAGCACTAGTGAGGAACAAGAAATGCCCTAACTGGGGGGTGGGGAACCTGCAGCCTCCAGGCTACATGTGGCCTTCTAGGTTCTCAAGTGTGGCCCTTTGACTGAATCCAATCCAAACCATGGAAAGATTTGTTAATCCAAAGTGCGGCCCTTTTTACTAAATCCAAATTTCACAGAACAAATTTTTCTGTGGTTTGGATGAACAAATCTTTCCACGGTTTGGATTGGATTCAGTCAAAGGGCCGCATGTGAGGACCTAGAGGGCCACATGTGGCCTGGAGGCCTCAGGTTCTCCACCCCTGCCCTAGGCCCTGAATGGTGTATTTGGTGTTAAAGTGGGCATTGAGCATGGCAGGCTGAGGTAGGACTGCTGGAAACAAGTCAGAGGAGACTGGCAAACATTTGTCAAGGGTACCAACCTACAAAACACAGTGATAGGTTCCTCTGATAAAATGATGAAAAATGATTAACTTTGCTCTCACACTATTTATATTCTAATAGATGGGAGAGGATGTCTACAAGGTAGGACATAGAGGGAGCAAGGATGAGATACAAAATATTCTTAGGGACATTTGAGGCTTGAGAGATCAGTTTTAGGTGGAGTAGAGAGGGGAATCCAGGAAGGCTTTCTACAGAAGTGCTACTATGGCTGAACACTGAAAGAAGAGAAGGAATCTCGAAGGCAGAGATGAGGACAATGTGTTCCTATGATGATGTGGGGGCAGAGTGTGGTCTATGAAAATGAATAGGGGAAGGAGATGGCACATATAGTTTAGAAAATGGCTTGCTTGGTTCAGTTTGCCTAGAATACAGCATGCATAAAAGGGGGGGGTGAATATGAGACCTGCCTAGAAAGGTAGAGTGGTATCAGATAGGGGAGGGCTTGAAATGCTGGGTTAATGAGCTTGCATTTTATTCTATAAGTAATGGAGAGTTGCTAAAGGATTTTCATCAGGGAAAGTCAAAACTACGCATTAGGAAAATTATTTGGCCAGTTCTTCGAAAGGATACCTTTGGGAGGTGAGATATCAAAGCTGGATGACCAACTAGAAACCTACTATAGTAGTACAGATGAAAAATGATGAGAGCTGTGAACTAGGAAATGGAAGGATGAATGGTGACATGGGGACAGGTTTGAGTAGAGAAGTGGAAGTAAAACCTTTTTTTCAGGTTCTAACAACAGAAATGGTTATAGGCCCTTCTTGAAAGGATAATCATCCGAAACCAGTGACTCCTTGAAGCCTAGACATCATAGTAGGGATTCTTCACCTTTTTTTTGTGTGTATCCTTGCCATAGAAATAAAACCTGAGATGTTAAAGGGACTTTCACAAGGAAACTTGCCAATAAGAAAAGCCACAAAAGAATTTAAGTAATACATGGTTGTTTAACAACTGCTGCTCCCTCCCCCCCCACCATGGTGTTTATACTATGGCCTCCAAAGACAAAAGATAGAAAATAAAAACAGAAAGCTAGGGGATAGAAATCTAGGGATGGTTACCTGGCTGTTGCAGGTATTGGGTGGCCATGGTGTTGTTGGTGACTGTGAAGTATCTTGGAATTTCTGGGACAATGAATGCCAAAGGGTAGGAATCAGGCATAAGGATAGAATGCCAGTAGAATGCTGAGTGGTACACACTCAGGAAATTGTCAGTATCATCATATGGATAAAAGCAAATTAAGTTAATATTAAAGAATATTAAAATTAATAATAAAGAATATTAAAGTCACCTTTTAAAACAGTGTAGAACAAAAACTTAAGACAAAATAAGCGTGTTTAATGCTTTTTTATACCTAATTTCTGTTAGGGGTTTTCACTCAAGATATCTCATATAGACTATATTTTAGAAGAATAGATTTAACCTTTTGAATAGGACTCACTTGAATTAGTCTAATCAAAACCCAACTCACCAACAAAAAACCATTTTTCTAGCAATTCTTTCCTTAAGCATGTGTATTTATGCCATACAGGACATTTAAAAAATGATTAAAAGGTACTGACTTACTTTTCTGTCTTCTACTTCCACGCAGGAATTGCAATCTGTTTTAATATCCTGGAAGCAGGTGGGGAAGAGGAGGGGGGAAGAGAGGGTGGGAAGAGAGAAAGAAGTATCACTGGTCATTTATAATCAGAGGACAGGCAGCAGTGTTTTTGAACTGTAACTTTTTAAAAGGCATCAAATATCCAAGAGTTGTTTCTTGAACCATTACCCTTTATTGTTCATTGGGGTGGCATATAGCTTCACATTTGCATAGTTGACTTATCAAGGCTTTATGTAAGCCTTATTAGAAACATGTGGGGTGAAGTCAAAAGCTATGGCTCAGAGACCACAGAGATATGCTGGAATCAGCTCATAAAATAAAATGCCACCCTGAAGTTGACTTTCACATATGGAGATACTGTCACTAAAGAGAGGCAATGTCTTCCACAATTTAACCTCAGACCCTTTTCTAACTACACACCCCCACCCCATAAATCCACAAACCTATACCTACTATTTAAAGTTTCCATTCCATGTTCAACATTTAAACAGAGAAGGTAAATGCATTTATTCCTGTTCATTCCTCAAGTTCTACTGGTTCTCTGGAGCAGTCATTAAGATGTTAATCCAAGTTACTGGCTGTCTAGTACATAGGCACCCAAACCTACCACATCGTTTTGTAAGGGTTAACTGCAAAATGGGAAGGAATATGATGTAGTGGACAGAAGAGAGGCCTTTGAGTCAGGAAGATACGGGTTCAAGTCCTTTTGGCACAAACTGGCTCCATGACTTTGGGCAAGGCACTTGCTCTCTCAGTGACCCTCAAGGCAACTCTTGAAGATTCTAGGAAGGAACTTCAACAGTTCCTACACTGGTGAAATCACAAGTGTGGACCAAGAAAGGGTTGGAGGGGAGCAAAACCTCATTAATGTTTTAGGAAAATAAAGATGCAGGATTCCTCCTTGAAACTATATCAGCAGCAAAGGTTAGTATGTAGTCCAAGTTTGTTCTAGTAGGCAATTCTGAAAGGACAAAACAAAGCAAAGAACTCCCATTTCTAAATGACCTTACCTCAAAAGGAAACCGCATAATTGAACACTAAATTCTCAGTTCCATTAAATACAAGCAAAGGGGACCATTTATCAGGTGAGGTGATGAGTGTAGATCTCCATATATCCCACTTGTTTCCTCAGTGGGTTAATTTTGTCCCCAAGGATCTAGGGAGGTAATTGTCTTAATTTGCTTCCCCTCCTTGAGTCAGAGCATACTTGAAAACACCTGAGGGATGTAAAATGGTAGCCTCAGAGAAATAAAGGCTCAAATAATGCACACTAGGCTTTTCCTAAGGAAAGCTCCCCTCAAATGTGTCTGCCAAGGAGAGCGAGTAATGGCAGATTAGCACATTATGGGAGTGATGAAAATAACGCAGACTTCTTTGAGATGAAAGTTGCTATTCTAGAGACAATGTGACAACCTCTTCTCAGGTCTTTGTTGCATCACTCTCACTCTGGGATGCCTGCATTTCCTTTCTCCCCTCTGCTGGGAATCAGATGGATTTTCCAGAAGTAATCTGCATCAGATTTAGAATCAGTCAGCAAAAGTGGCAGGTGTTAATCAACTAACTAAATAAATAAACCAAGAGCTGGCTTTTTTATTTGCCATCGAAGACCAGGCCAGCAACACACAAAGCCATCTGGCCCAATCAGCACTCTTGCCATTTCCCCAAGATTATTCAATTTATTCTTGTCAGGATTAATTTACTAAACCCGTGCTAGATTTTTTTTATTTAGATGATATTGTTGGTTTGTCATCCTGCAGATCAACACTGCTGGCACTCTGGAGGACTGCATTTTGCTTCTGAACAATGTTGGACCAAATCGGAAAAATGTCACTTTTGCAGTAACAAATTATTGTTGGTATCATGCCTTGTATATCTGGTGTCTCCGGATGGTCCATGACCTGACCTTTTCCAGAGGAGAGGTAGTCAAGTAAGTGCCTCATCCCAACTTGATGATTTAGCTTGGAAAATAGCTCAACTCTAAGTGTTAAGTATGAATTCTGAGCCATGTACTTCTGGACAAGCAATCAATTTCCCTAGGGAAAATATTCCTTCTCTTTTCCACTTTTAGATCTCTGATTAACCCCTACCTAATCTGCTACGAATAAGCGCGCACGCGTGTGTGTGTGTGAGAGAGAGAGAGAGAGAGAGAGAAAGAGACAGATATATAGAGTGAGACAGAGAGAAAGAAAAAGAGGCAGAGACAGAGAGACAAAGGCAGAGAGATTCAGGGAAAGATAAGAGAGACATAGAGAGAGAGAGAGAAAGAGAAAAAGATAGAAAGGAAGGAAGGGAGAGAGGGAAGGAGGAAGGAAAGAAGGAAGAACAGAAGAAAGAAAGAAAAAGAATCTGATTAGAGATGCACTTGTGACTTAGAAATAGATCTATTTTTAAAGCTTCCCTTCCATGGGTCTTGAGACTGTGCCCCTTTTGGACATCAAAATAGTCTGACATCTATGCACTTTTCAAAAGCTGGTCATTCCTTGTAGAATTCTTCCTCTTTTGTGATTTAGCTGTTTTAGATGAATCCTGTAGGTCAGGAACATTGAGGCTTAAAATGCGGGTCACTCAAAAGCACATGCCTATTGTCTTGGTCTTGTGCATTCGCATCATACAGTTGCCCCAAAGCGCATAATGGCCAAAGGTCCACGTGAATGGGTGGAGAATGAGGACTGATTGTTCCAAGGCAGCCATGGTGAATTCAGACAGGGAGCAAGAAGCTTCCTGTGGTTATCCTTTATTCTAGGTATTTTGCCATTTATCACTAAGGAAAGGATGGCCTGGATAAGAAACTAATATGCTGAGATCTAAGACCCAGCAGAGGAAAATGATTCCTTTACAAAAGGCCAGGATAGGCTAATCCCTTGCCTGTGTACCCAAATAGATCCAGGTGCTTCTGGGAGTGAGTCCTAGAGCTTTTAAAATAAGGACTGAGATGATGATGATAATTATAAATTATAGAAGGGCAGTGAAAGGAAGCAGGAAAGTTTGTTTATACAGCTGATGCATGTTAAGCTTAATCCAACCCACACTCCTTTTGACTTGGAATCTGTAAAAGATGCCAGTGGGACAGGAATGTCTGGCCAGTAAGAGTGTAAGTTTACTTTTACTTGTGGGGTTTTCAACCTCTATGGTTCAGGGAGCCCCCTTTCAGTGGTTAGGTGGTATAGTCAGGAAGACCTGTGTTCAAATCTTCCTTCAGACATTAGCTGTATGATCCTAGACAAGTCTCTTAGCCTCTCTCAGTCTCAGTTTCTTCATCTGTAAAATGGGGATAATAATAGCCTCTACCTCCCGAGATTCTAGTGTCAGTCAACTGAGATAATACAAGTAAAGCACTTTCAAATCTTTAAAGCTCTACAAAACTATTACCGAAATGATGCCAATAGCTTCTCCCTGACTATGGGCTCAGAAGTTACGAGTTTCCTTTTGTCTGTTAATCACAAGTGGTGCTGTATGATTTATGGACATCCCGTAAAACAAGGTCTAACATAGTACTTATGCAGTGAAGGTATTTGTGGAGTACAATGCAATGAAACAAAACAATAATTCATTTCAATTCAGCCAACACTTATTAAGCACCTATTATTTATAAGGCACTGTGCTAGACCCAGGGGCTACAAAAATGTAAACAAACTAAAAACAATGACTAAAGCAAACTGAAAACAAGAGTAAAACTACTCTTAAGGAGCCCGTGGTATATTCTCCTAGGAGGCTACCGAATATATACAGATCAATAAATATAAAGTAACTTATTGGGGAGATTTACACCAACAGCTAGGGGTAACTGCAGCAGGCTTTGTATTTGAAGCATCATCTGGATTAAGCCTTGAAAAAAATTTGGGAATCTATAAGGCAGAAATGAGGAGGGAGCAGATTGTGAACATGACCTTTGGTTCCTGGTGGGCCTACAATAGCATCTTGCCTTAAAGTAGAGTCATCCAGATCTATCATTTTTTCCATTCACTTAAAAAAATCCACCCTGGGTTTTTCCTCCTTCAAAATCCATTCAAGAAAACTTGTCAATGACTTTCTTTTTCTTTTCCATCCTATTTGGTCCTTAAAGTTATCTGAGTTACTCTCAGGCCTATGGAACAGACATTGAACATTTGAATCTATAATGTCCTTCCCATACTCACATCAAAAATAAACTATAGCACCTACAGCATCAATAAATATTTCTCTTTTGTTCCCCAGCACTCCTAGTCCTCCAGAGTGTGTTTCACAAGAAACTCTTGTAGACTAAGCACCTTTGTTAAATCTGTGTAGAGGTCAAAGTTCTGTTGGCTCACTCCTACCCTCCTAGACAAATAATCACAACAAAATAGACTCCTTTACAAGTGCTTTGCCCTTAGGTCAAACGAATCTGCTACCTTAAGACAAAAACAAAAGAAATACTTCTTGGAAGTTGATTCTAATGGGTGAAATAAAGTCAAGCACATCAAATATCTATATATCACTGCTCAAAAAGGTTGTGGCATATATCTGGAGGTTCAAGTTTTACGTGGCATTTTTACAAAGAGCATTTCTTCTCATAACTAGGGCATTTGTCTTTATCGTGGTTGTGTTATTATTAATTCATTCTGACCCAAGAGAATCAAGCATATGTTTTATTAGAACTTCGTGGTAGAAAGAGCATAGACTTAAAGGCAGGTGACATAAGGCTGGAATCCTGCTTTCTCTATTTAGAAGCTGTATATATCATTGAACTGCTTGGAACCTCCATTGTTCACCTGTAAAATGGCGATATTACACCTGACATCTTAACCACCTTACAGGGTAGTTATGAGGAAATAATTTTGCAAGCCTCCAATCAGTATGTCAACATGGGTTCTTAAAATGCAAGGCCAAATCTGAAGACTATCAAACCGGTGATTTGTTGTAGGATGAGGTCTTTATTGTCAGGAAGCTGGGAACCAGAAAGACCTGGAATCAAATCTCACCTCCATCACCTACTAGCTCTGTACTATGGGCAAATGACCAAACTACTTAGTACCTTCCAGGTAATTATCTAAAAAAATATATATGAATTGTATAAAGAGCTCCCAGTTTACTTGCTCACTGCTCTATTGAAATCACAGGAAGGGGAGGGGAATACTAAGACAACATTTGATGGAGGAACACTGGCTTCCTTGACATTCCTCTAATAAGACACTATGGTGACTCTAGGCTCATTGGTTGCCTTTGTGTCTGGATTGTGTTCTCTCTCTCTCTCTCTCCCCCTTCCCTCCCTCTGTGTCTCTCTCCTTCTCAGTCTCCGCCTCTCTGTCTCTCTCTTCCCTGATCTCTGTCTCCTGTCCTCCTTAAGGCCCAGCTAAATTCTCACCTCCTGCAAGAAGCCTTTCCTGTTCTCTTTCAATGCTCATGCCTTCCCTTTGTTGATCATATCCAACCTATCCTTTATCCATCTTGTTTGTCCATAGTTGTTTGCATGTTATCTCCTCAACTGGACTAAAACCATCTTGACAGCAGGCACTGTTTTTTGCTTTCTTTGTAATCACAATACTTAGCACAGTGCTTGGCCTAGACAAGGTGTTTAAAAAATACTAGCTGACAGACTATTCATGATTATGTATAATTTTTGGCATTTTAGAACTGGTAGGGGACTTAGATAGTAGGTTCTTCATCCAGGTTTTAATCTATTATCCAGTCTGGTTCGCTCATTTATAAAAAAAAAAACCTGGGGACCAGAAAGTTTAAATAATTTGCCCAAGGATGCATAATGGAACATAAATAGTGAAAGAGGCAGGATTAAGACCCCAGCTCCCTGGATCTGTCTTATTTTCTTTCCAAAACACCCTGTGTTTTGAGTTTAATTTTTTTTAATGGAGTTACTGTATGTTAGGGATAAGGGCAGCTGGGTGGCACAGTAGATAGTGAGCTGGTCCAGAATGATGTGAGTTCATGGCCTCAGACATTTGCTACTTGTGTTACCCTGGACAAGTCATTTAACTCTGTTTACTTCATTTTCCTCATCTGTAAAATGAGCTGGAAAAGGAAACGGCAAACCACTCTAGTGTCTTTTCCAAGAAAACCTCAAATGGGGTCATGGAGATGACTGATAATGAACTGAAATGACTGAACAAAAACAACACTGTTAGGGATAATGATTCTACCACAATCGTAGAGATTCTAATCAATGGCACATATCAGAAGCCAATCTAAAAGATACGCATACGTGAATTTAATTTGAAAGAATCCAAACTTGTACTAACACTATAGTAAAAGTAAAATTTTAAACAAGTCAAAGTCATTAAACCTCACAGATGGGGGATACATTAAAAAGAATGTTCTTTTTTCCCAGTAAAACAAATCACCTCTCACTAAAATCCTAATTTCAGTTTTTGTATGCACTATCACAAAAAACCAGCAGATGGCAGCAAATAACTTTGCAAAGCCTGCTTGGAAAAAATAAAACTACGGGAGAGTCACTGAGCCTGAAAACTTCATGAAATGCTAAAACATCCTTGGGTTTCCTCAAAATCTAAACCTCAAATAACCATATATTCTAATTAATAAAACAATTACTTGCCATGTATGAAGCAACTTTATGAGGCATTAGATAATTATATGATTAAAAAGGATTTTCCATGCAGAAACCAAACTTTTGTGATATAATTGAAAAAGCCCTGTGCCCATAAAGACCCCCCAAAAGAAAAAAAAGTATTTTCAAGGTATTTTACCTTAAAACAATGAAAAATTAAGTCACCCACCTTCAAAAGTCATTAGGTATTGCATAGAGAAATGAATGCAATTATGCAGTACAGAGATGAATATTGGCTTTAATATAGGAAGCATTTTTTTTCATCAAACCTGGCTCATTTATAGTTTTGAAAGTGGGTTATAAGTGTTGTGTACATGTACACAGATGTATATACACAGATACATGTCTGTATACATACACATGCACACATAAATGTACATATATACACATGTATGTAAGCAAGTAAATATGGCTTCCCTTTTGGAAAACTCATTTGAGGTGTATACTCTATATTCAAATTAATGTAATATTAAGTTTAGTAAGAGGCAAGCTACAGAGGCAAGGTTAAAAAATATTTAAACTTTTTAATTGTGTGGAAGGACTCCCTAGATATGAAAGGGTGGGGGGGAAGGGTTCATACAACAGAACGAACTGTCAGCCTGATTTCCAGAGGACCAGAAGGTACTGCCCGAATGAAACTAGCAGATGCTTCATCCCAGATTCATCACCTCTTTTTCCACCCCCAATGGCTCTTACTTCCCCTTTCTGCGTTGTTCAGGCAGCTGCTGTAGCCCAGAACTTGGCTGCTGCCAGCAGATCTGCCAGCAGAAATGAGCTGGGATCTATGCCTACTCTGATCCCCCCCACCCCTCCACTGGGTCTCCTCAAAATTAAATTTAAAGGAGAAGAGAAACCTCTACAGGTATGTGCAATATGTTACCACGGTGGACCCAAACCAAGGGTCTACTTGCAAATAGAATCTATGCATTTGCATCACAGTAGGGACTTAATGAGGGGCTTTTAATTAATTATAAATAGATTTACCAGTTGTTAATCATACTTGTTTTTACACCAAATAAATGGTAGCAGATCTTCAAAAAAGAACACTTTTTAAAGCATTTTTCAACTACTTTCCAACTCTACAAGTCACTGAATTAAAAATCCAGTGAGTGAAAAGGAATAAAATTAAGAGCCATATCCTAAATTGTAAATGCCCAGGTCTAGCTCTTGGGTTCCTGCCAGATTAGCAGCTTCTACTTGTATTTTTGTAAGGGTGCGGAAATTCAAACAAGCTGTCAAAACATCTGTATACTAAAAAAAAAACCAACAAAAGAAAACAACAACAAGAAACAGCTCTGTTCTCCTTTTGCCGTTTAACCTTTTGGACAAATCTCAGCACTTCATGGAAATGTAATGTGTAAATTATAGGGTCACTGAAGCTCTGAAGGAGGAAAATAAAATGTTCTGCCAACACACCAGGAGCAAGGACTGAGACGAAATAGAAAGTGGGACAAGCCTCCTTTGAAGTACCTGGAGTAGCTGCATTTAAAATAAATAAATGAATATATAATCAAAAATTTAAAAAAAGTAAACAACTGCAAAGGACTTGAATGAAAGCAAGGATAGCATAGATAAAAGAGCTGGAAGGTATCTCAGGAACCCCCCCCCCCAGTCAAGCTCTATCTCTTCACGAATAGGGAAACTGAGGCTTGGGTAAGCAAATGACTTGCCAAAGTCATTTAAGCGGCAGAACTGTTGTTTGAATACAGAGGCTCTTACTCCCAATCCAGGAGACAATGCTGTTAGGTACACCTTTGTGGGGCTCTGTGAGATGCACTTGAAAGACACAGACCAACACCTCTGATAAGTATAGATGCTTGCATCAGGGGGAGCCAAGACTGCATAACAGCACCACTCCTTTTGATTTATAAATAGCAATGGGAAAAAAAGAGAGAGAGATGAAGAAGAAATGCAGGCTAGTTTGGGAAGGATGTGAAGGTTAAACTGTCCTGCCTGGCTAGGGAAGATTTTGCTGTACAATGATGCCCTTTGGATCTGGAACATGGAGCTGACGGCCATACAAGATTGAATCATCTGGCTGAAACTTGAAATCTTCACATGGAGAAGCAAGGCAGCCCAGACACAGGCTATGAATAAAAATTGTCATTTAATTATTGGCACTTTAATAGCAGCTTTCACTAAAGGGTTCCAGGAGGCAATTATCTAAATGAAGTATAACACACTTGTGGTAATAAACTTATTTGGAGATTAAGAAACTGAGATGCGGAAAGGTAAAGGAACTTTCCTAAAGTCACTTGGTACCTGTGCAAATGAGCAGACCCAGTTCCTGGCTTAAATGAATTATACATAATCGTGGAACAGCACTTTTTTTTTTTTACTTCCTCAAATGTTCTCATACAACCCTGTAGTACAGATGGCGGATTCTCCCAATTTGACAGATAAGGAAACTAAGTCCCAAAACATTTATTCAGTGTCAGAGAGTTATGTAGTGATTGAGCCAGGATGATAATTCATTTTCTGTCTTTCAGGCTAAAACTCTATAGAATTGTGTATATTTATTGAATATCTCTCCTCTGTGTTTAGTAAAGCTGGCTGTGTCTATCCTATCTATGTTGGGTATGACCCATGTGGTGCTCTGAAGAAGAGAACAGAGCATAGGACATGGAGTGAGGGAGACCAGGGTCCCTCCTTTCTGCCTCTGACAGTAGATTTGGTTTAGTGGAGGGGCTCTCAATCATTCTGGGTCTTTGGCAACTAAGATTTTGGTTAAAAATGGGTTATATTCTGCATCAGTGTGTGAAATCATAGGCCCTTGACAGCTACATTGTATACTTATGAAAATATTAAAACATTTATATCAAGGGAGGGGGAAAGTATGTGTGTATTTTACACATGTACATACATACACACCCTCAGAGTTGGAAGACACTTCAGAGGTCTAGGCCAACTTGTGCTTGATGGAAAATCCCATTTCCTATATTTCTGACAAATATTTAGACCTGATTGCAGAGTTCAAGCAATGGCAGCTCTAATGATTTGCAAACTTCTTCCCTCTTATTTCATCCATTATTCAATAAACTGCAGTGGCTCCCTATTACATTTGGTATCAAATATAAAATCCTCTGTTTAGAAAGACATTACATCACCTGACTTGGGACATTTTATTGGCTGTCCCCTTAGAATTCTCTCTGCCCTTGTTTCTGCCTCTTGCTCTCACAGACTTCCTTCAGGTCCTAGCTAACATCCTACTTTTTTTTTTTTTATAAGAAGGCTTCTTGGGTCCTTCTTAAGGTTTTTTTTAAATTTTTTATTATTTAAAATTATTAGTTTTTATCATTGATTTCCACAAGATTTTGAGTTACAAATTTTCTCCCCATTTCTACCCTCCCTCACCCCAAGATGACATATATTCTGATTGCCCCTTTCCCCAGTCTGCCCTCCTTTCTGTCACCCCACTCCCCCCTCCCACCTTGCCCCCTTTCCCCTTATTTTCTTGTAGGGCAAGATGGTTCCTCCTTAATGTTAATAGTTTATACAAAATTGTTCTCATGGTGTCTCCCACATTAGACCATGAGCCCTTTGAGGGAAGGGACTATCTTTTTTGTCCTTCTTTGTACCCTCAGCACCTAGCACAGTGCTTTGTATACACAGTAGTCATTTAATGCTTTGCTGATTGGCCTATTATGATTTATCCTTCTTGTCTTGTCTTGGCATGCAAACCCTAGTTTCAGAGTTTTATAAATCCCAAGGCTAGAAGATGCTTAGAATTCCTCTAATTCATGCTTCTCATTTAACAGATGGAGAGAAAAGACTCAGGATGACTGTATGCTTTGTACCAGGTACCTGGGGGTAATTTGAACACTCAATAAAAATTATAGATAGGGGTACTTTCAGTACAGACAGAAGTCATCAGACCTTTCCCTCAATGAGCAGAACAGAGTCTTCTAAGTACATCTGCCCCTTCTGGAAGTAAGATATTCCTGAAAGCTGCCTTCATTCAACTCTCTATTTCTATTTTGCCCTAAGTAGTATCCTTATTATAATCTCAGTACTCCATAAACAAAGCTGTTTAAACAGACAAGGATGATCTCTACTTTATACCTCCAAGAATTCAGTATTTTTCTTTAAAATAAGGCAATTCTTTTAGAAACAGAATCATAGCAATTAAAGAATCTTAGTATTCTCCGAGTGTCAGCAGGGCTGGCCTCAGAGAGGGGAGTACTTAGGTGCACGATGTGTGACCCTTGGCAAGCTACTAAAAGAATTCCTTAGGGGGGGCAATGAGAGGTTAAGATTAAACAGAAGCAGCATGGCACTGTGCAAAGAGGATTGGGTTTCAGAGTCAAGGGACCTGGGTTCAAATTCTACTTCTGACGCTTAAGACCTGTGTGATATTGGACTTTTTTTAGTTTTCAACATTGACTCCATGGGCCTCAGTTTCCACTGTAAAATAAAAGGCTTGGGTGAGATGACTTCCTTTGAGCTTTATATCTATGATATTATGATGGAACCTATTATAAATTTCAGGGAAGGTACCCACTGGCATCAGCAGCAAGAATTTCCTCATTGAGACTTCCCTACACCAATAAAAAAACCACAATGTGGTTGGGGGGAGGGAGAGTTTCACAGATCTAGAGCATAGAGCACAGCTAATCCAACTCCATCACTTTACACATGGGGAAGTTGACACCCATACTTGCTCACGGTCCCACAACAGAAAGTGAAAGAGGTTGGGTTTCAAAATTAGTTCTTGTGACTCCAGTGGAAGGTCACTACCACTTAAATGAACACTTGGGAAAACTCACACTTCCATGTTTCATGTGAAGCATCCACAGATGGGATGGTCTTCATGAGGGCTAACAAGACATTCATGGGGGCTTTCCTGATTTCTGGAAACAGTCACAGACCTCCTTGGTAACTGACATTTGAACTGTCCACTTAGCCTGCAGCCATCCCATCAACTATACTGTTCCCTGGGAAGCAATATTTTCCGTCATCATGACCTTGGCTTTGCCCATTACTTTGTGGGAGAAAATGGATATTAGCTCTTTCCACAAGATAAAGTAATCAACCCTTTGTTCCAGAAATGGAAACCACATTGTCTACAAACCTTAAATTACCATCTTTGCAAGAGTAGTCATCTTTTTTCCCCCTTATAGCCATCTCAGCATGGAGGTGAATTGCATGTAGTAAGCGAGCATGACATATAATTAAACCATGGTATCTTCTTTTCCCCCTTTCCCATGCTCATGAAGCAGAGTCAGAGCAAGAAGAGAAAAATGGTTGTTAATATAACAACTATTATGCACAAAATGCCTACTTGCTTCTGGAAAGGCAGGCTGGCTGTAACCAAATTGTGAAGAGTTTTAAATGCCAAACAGGAGAGCTTCTATTTGTCTCTAGCAGTAAGAGGGAGCCAAACGAGTTTATCGTGAAAGGAGTGACATATTTCAGCAGGAAAATCACCTTGACAACTTGGTGGAAGATGGACTGGGGCAGGATATGATTAAGGACTGAGAAAGCAAGACCATACCAGGTGGTTAGACTGGTAGCAATGCTCTTCAATAGAATATCTGACTGTTACTGACCAAAGGATAAGCTGACAGACCTGGAAAAAACCTTAGCAATCAACTATCTAAACCACCTAATTTTATATCTAGTCTAAATACACCAATTTTTTAATGTGAAGGAAATTTTAAAATTATTATTATTCATCATGGAATGTTTTGAGAATTCACATTTTCTACCTGTCCTTGTAGCAGTATATCCCTAAGTTTTAGGATGCAGGACTAAAAGCCAACATACTCCATTACTTCAAGGATCTGTAGAAGCCAACATGAAAAAATTATCCTATAATAAAATTTGTACATTCAAATTCATAGCATTTAAACTTCAGTCTTCTCATCCTACAGGTGAATTTCAAGCTGGGAGAAACTATGGAAACTATTGATGCATATAATCAAGGGTGGTATTAGGGAACACAACCTCTTAAAATGATAGACGATGGTCTATACTACACTGTGTATGGTTTTCATGTTACTGAAATAGAAGCAGAAATTCGAATGTAGTAGATTATAGGGATTTCCTCTAGTGATGACAATTCCAACCCATCAATGGCCTCTCATCTTCTAACAGTCTTTTCCCTATACTCTTGTAACTCTTACAGAGGGAATCTACTTGATGTGCTTGGGACTTCCTGGGCGTCTTTGACACCAGATGGATACCAATGGAATACGCAGGGTAGTGCCTTCTGCTTTGACCATGTGAGTACCTCCCTTTTCTTCTGGTCTATCTACTGTTATCCTTTGGAGCAATTCTTAGTTGATAATCAATTTTTTTCTATACCACACAAGCTGTTACAAGTAGAAAACTCTATGATAACATTCCATTAACCATTTCACTCTTGTTTCCAAATGCTACATACAGTATGTATAGGGACAGGATTTCTCAGTTACTTCCTTCTGTGATATTTCCATTCAATTCATTCTCATTACCTTGCTCCTGCTATTTCACACATCCAATAAGTTGCCAATCTTGTTGCCACTTCCTTGCTATTTCTGGCATCAATCCATTTTGCTCTTTCTAAAGAAAACAGCACTCTGGTTCAGGTCTTCACTAGGTCACATTTGGAAATAGCCTCCTAATTGGTCTTCCTGCATCAAGTCCTTTTCCTTCTCCAATCTCTTCTCCACGTATCTGACAAATTGTTTTTTGCAAGGCTTATGCCAGATCACGTCACTCTCTTACTCAATAAACATCAGTGGCTCCCTATCACTATTGGGAGAAATTTAAATTCATCATTGCTATTTACAAACCTTCCCAATTTGGTACATACGTTAACAGCCTGATTGTATATTATTCCCTTTCATACAGTCTATGATTGAGTCAAAACGGCCTTCTTACTGTTCCTCCTATACTGCTCTCCATTTCCCCATCACAGGGACTGGTATACATTAGCTTCCTCAATTCTCTCTCTTAGAGTCCCCAGTTCCCATCAAGAGTCAGTTAAATGCTATCTTCTACAGGAAGTTTTTCTCAAGCCTCATCTCATGTCTCCTCCCTCTCATCCCTTTCTCCACTTCAAACACACACCCAGCTACTGAGAGAAAAAAAAAAGAACTTTGTAGTTCTTTTATATTTAGTTACAGTTGCTCATTTTCTCTCCCCAAGAAAAATGTCATATCCTCAAGAACACTATTATTTTGTTTCTGACTTTGTATCCCCACAGCCTAGTACTGCGCTTGACTGATACTTTGTTAATTTACTTCCTAATAAAGGAATGAGATGTTAAAAAAGTGATTTTCAAGTTAACTAGTTGACTGAGCTTAAAAAAGGAAACTTGCATGATTTTAACTATATCTGAAGATCTTTCAAAAACTGATCACGTTTCCAAGATTTTTTTTGAACAAAACATAGTGAATGTAATGTAACCTTTCTTGATGACAGAACATTATGATGGGACAAGAGAGAGCTGCACCGACATTACTGAAGTTCACAGTCATTTGTCTTTAAATCGCGTGAATCTGTACTTCTGCGTTTTCAGTTATTCACGTGGTTTTTTGTAGCTCTTCTAATTCTTCCCTTTCCTGTCAGCTGCCCAGGGACAGGTTACCAAAGCAGTCCTTAACGTGGAGCTTTATTTTTACAATAGTCTGCTCAAAGGGGAGTAAGGGATGCTAACACTTTAACTTACCCATGAAGTAAAGTATACAAACTTTCTGACAGCTTTTTTTTTTGGTAATTGTTGTTCAGAGGTCTTCCCCCACCTCCACTTATTTCTAGGCTAATTATTGTGTTCTACCAGGTTAATGTTGACGAAAGTCTGATTTCCATTTAATTCCACAAATGTTTATTAAATGTTTATAGTGTGATAGGCATTAAGCTTCAGTGGGGAAATACAAAGCAAAATAAAAAAACAAGAACAAAGAGTACCTGTCCTCAAGAAATATACATTATAATTGAGGATAAATGTTAAAAAAGTAACTGAACCTGAGATGATTTGAAGAAGGACAAAACACTAACAACTAGGAAATCAGGAAAAACTTTGTCTCCTTAAGGCACATGAGCTTTGCCTCAAAGGAAGTGAAGGATTCTAAGGAGCAGGGGTGAATAAAGACTGCATTTCTGGCATGGGTTGGAGAGCTACCTGTTTGAAGGCATGGAGATGGGAGGCATGCCACGTGTGTAGAATTGTGAATAGGCCAGTTTGTCTGAAATAATAGATTATGTAAAGGGGAGTGATATGAAATAATACTGGAAATGCAGGCTCAAGCCAGATTTCATAAATGTTTTAAATAAATTAAGGAGGTTATTTTTATATGAAAGGCAATAGGGAATCACTACATTTTCTTGGGTGGAGACAAGGGAAGATCACCCCTGTAGTTTAAAAGCCAAAGTGGCATGTTTTTGCATAATTTTTTTATTTTTGAGCTCCCAAAAATCAGGTCTTTAATTCATAAAGGCAAGCACCACTGATCAATACCAACACATCTTTTGTTGAGGAAGAATATACTTTGGTAACGCCATAAATAACTACCAGTATTTCTGAGTAGACATGACTGTCAAATAGTGGGTGCCTGATAAATGTTTTTTGATCAATGTAAAAGGAAGTTATGTGTAATCAGTCTGGAATATTAGACTACAGTCAAACTGCAAATGCTTTAAAGAGAAATTGGTATTTAATCTAAGAGGCAGTGACCTGCCACTGAAATTTGAACAGTGCAGTGACTTTACCAGAATTTTGCTGTAAGAAATCTCAATGTGGCAGCTGTGTGGAAGATGGATTGAAGAAAGAAGAGGCTGTTAGGAAGTTACTGCACCTTTTTAGATAAGAGCTGATGACAGACTAAGCCAGAGAGGTTGAACAAAAGTGTACAGATGTGTTGAAAGTAAAATACATAGAATCAATGAGAATTATCATCTTATTAGATAGGGAAGAAGGTAGATAAGAGGGAAAAATCAAAGATGACATCTAAGTTTAAAACATGGATACCTTGAAAAATGGTGATACCCATGACAGAAATAATCAATTTAAGAGGATTGTGGTTTTGCCATTCAGGAGTAGTAGGTTCCATTTTGACAGACTGAGATGGCTAAGAGGCATCTAGATGGAAGTGTCCCAAAGGTGGATAGAAATGTGACACTTAAGTCCAGGAGAAAAAGAATGAAGGCTGAATATGAAGATTTGGGTGTCATATTTAGAGAGATCATAGTTAAATCTAAGGGAACTATTGATGTCACTAGGAGATAAAGTATAGAGAAAGAAGAAAAGACGCAGGTCAGAATCCTAGGGCATATCCATCCATAGCAGAGGGCACATTGATGATGATTCAGCAAAGAAGACTTTGAAGGTTATCTTAATAAGTAGGAAGAGAACCCCCAAAAGAGCAGTACCATGAAAACTCAGGGAGGAGTGAATATGCAGAATGAGTGGGTAGTTGATAATACTATGTCCAAATACAGTCAATATGTTAGATTTAATTAACCATTGACACTGATTTAGCATTTCTAGTCAACGGACACAAAGCCTTACTAGTTATATATTTATCTTTAGCTAAATTGGAATACCTATGGGTCTGGACAATAGATATCATTTTTACCATCTCTACCAAAGAATGAAATGTGTTGAGTCAGAGCAGTTGGAAAAGATTTTGAGTTTATTTTAGCTACTAACTTGTGCTCCCAAGGGATCTAGAAAGTAAAACAAAGCTCAGAGTTCCTCCTGTCTCATCTCTCCAGATAGTCAAACCCTCAGGACATGGCTCCATGATGAAATTCTCCAATGTCTTATGCTGTTTTCTTAACAAACAATAAGAGTTGCCAACTAATGCCAATGAATGATGCTTCATGATTTGCAAAGCACTTCCCATGTAGAGGCCATAAAACCTTATATGGTAGTAAAAAGTATCCTAGTTTTACAGATGAAGAAAGTGAGACTCATAGAGGTTGAACGATTTACCCTTGGCCACATAGCTACTGGGTTTTAGCATGGTACATTAGAAAAAAAGAGTTACACTTGGAAACAGAATCAAATCTTGGTTCAGACCACCTGGTGCCCGTATGGTCTTGGGTACATTACTTAAATTCCCTTAGTTTCACCATTATCATTTGTGAAATGAGGGTGTTATGGTAGATAATCTTTGAGATTTTGATCTATACGTGTATAATCTTATATGTATCAGAAAGAATAAAAAAAATCTAGGTCTTCCTTATTCCAAGTCCAATGCTCTATACACCTACATCATGTTACCTACTGAGAAGAGGATCAATGAAGTGGGGCAGGAGTTCGCCAGTTTGAAAGATAACTGTGGCTGGACTTACATCATGGTAGATAAACTTATGCTAATGTAAGAAAGGCCAAGTATTGGGAACATCTTTCCTGTAAAATGAGCTTGATATAAATGGGGCACTCCTACATGTGTCACATGAATTCTGACAATAAGTTTGTGCTTTCAATGAGATACCAAACTTTCCCAATCCTTTTTTTCTGTCCATAGTAGGATCTTGTCAATTCTAGCACCTTGAGACTCGAGAACAACAAACTCAAAGGAGGCTATATTAGGACACATAACCCATCTCTGCTCCCAGCTCCCAGAACTTTCCTTGCTCATGCTGCCCTGTAGGCAAGGAGCCTACAGGATGAGAACAGCCATTTTCAATTCCTTTCCCCCATCCACCTGTATCACAAAGGGGACTACTTGTTGCAAATAATACTAGAAAGGGAATCTGGCAAGTCTCCAGGGAAAGGCACAGAATAATTATTCTATTTTTTTATTAAGCAGTTCTATGCATGCTGATCTACAGTAAGCTGTTCTACCTATGTGGTACCTTATGATTGCTCATCCACTACCTGTCAGAAAGCTCAAAGAGTCTTATCCTATTGCTTTAGGTTAATTGGCTATAAGGGAAAGAGCAACTTCAGTAATAGCAAACTATAACGACAAGAAAAACCGCAGCCAATAAAGTCACAGTCTGAGGTCACAGGCTTTGCTGGTTCTTGGGTTTTGTCAATGAATCCCAGGCTGGACAGACCCTGCTGACACTTTCATGGAGCTGGGGCTCTGCCCAGTGTCACTCTGGCATAGTATCATCAAAAGAATACCTCAAGCAGAACAGAAGGGTCGGGACTGTTGCTAACCCTGGAAGACTTATTTTTTTCTCCTGAAATCCATCAACAGTGGCAAGAGACATGTCTCTGCTTCCCCCCACCAATGGGACTTTTGTTCTGAACAAGGATGGCACCACAACCACTTGGAGCTTTCTGGAGAAGAGCTGGGATATAAAAACCAGGAGGCAATTGTGATCTGAACAATAATTTTGCTTTCATATGCGAGTCAGACAAAACAGGGAAGTTTTTTTTTCTCTTTTTCTCCCTGTCCTGTTAGAAGATGTTTGTTCTCTGGAGAGCTCAGAATTCAATTCAGGTATTTTCACATTGGCTCCCCCATGGTTCACAGACTTAAGTTGCCTCTTTTATCTCTGAAAGTTACATGGATAGGAGAAAGATATTGGCTGGACCTTTTTCACTAAATAAAAATACAACTCAAGTGCCATTCATTTTCCATTTGTTACCCTGCCCTTGTGCCCCCACCCCATAAATATGGGTGCAGTATCTTCTCTTCTTTTTTCTCTTGCTTTTCTTTTAGCTTTGTTTTCTATTTGTCTCAGTTTCTTGTCTCACCTATTCTTTATCTACCTATTAGCTTCAAATCCTCAGTTTCTGAGGTGCTATTTCAATGATGGCAGCTTTGTCTCTTTACTATTTCTATCTGCCTTCTCAACTTAGTGTCTCTTTTCCCCTCCCTCCAAATCCCACCTGCTTTAAGTCTGTGCTTTGTTTTAGCTTTGTCCTCCCAGTTCTGCCTGATAAGATCTTTCTTCTTGCAGTACAGTCTTTCCATTTCACTATAGTTTGTCTTTGATTTTGTGTCTTCATAGTGCTATATGTTGAAGACATTCGAGAAATATCCTCTATCAGGCAACATGAACACTCCTCTCTTAGATGCCAGACCTATCAATGCAATTACTGGACCTATTATAGACTTACTAATGAAGCAGCATGGCTTAGAGGATCATATCCACAGAAGAGTGAATGAGGCATAGGACTTGGTATTAGGAAGACCCGGGTTCAAATTCTACCTCAGATACTTACTGTGTCATTCTGCATAGTGACTATGCCTCAGTATCTTCATCTTTCTTATGAAAGGGCTGGGCCTCAAGGCCCCTTCTAGATCTAAATTTATGAGCCTATAATCCTACGATAATGGCTGGTACTCAAGAGAAAGTACGACATTACCAAGTTCAACAATGGTCTGAACTCTCACTTGGGCATCTAAACTGCTATGGTAGATTCAGGAATTATAAGTATTTCTATATGCACCTGAGTATCCACACTCAGGATTCTGCCAGAACCACATACTTGCTTTGGGGTGAGAAATGTGTAGGCTCAGGGCCATCTCAGCCAACTCCTTATTATACCAGTAACCTGAGAACAAGAAGATAACACACAGGCTTTGCTCCTCTCAAATACCTTCATAACTGGATACAAGGCTTAAGAGAATGACTCAAAGGAAAAAGTATCAGGAGGGGCTTCTCCTAGGTAATAAAGAAAAATGAATTCAACTAAAACAATTAAAATACTTCACTCTCTCAAGTATATACACCTTCAATGACTGGCTCCTCTGGGTAAGGTATTATGCTTTAGGGATTATTAGCTAGTAAGGAACACTAATCTTTCTATTTCTACTAGCTAACACACAAATTACAGGAACTGATTCATCTTTAACTACCCCCTCTCCTTATCACCACATCCCAATTCCAAGTAATATCCTTCTGAAGATTTCCAATGGGACAATGCATTTGTATCACAAGTACCTGACCCTCCCTTGTATTCTCATCTAGACTGTAAGCTCCTTGAGCACAAAGACCTACAATCTCACGATTTTGGATTTTTCAGATCAATTCCATTATACAAATATTTATTAATCACCCAAAGGGCATCATCCTAGGGAGACTGTGGCTTGGATACAAACATGAAGAATGTCTTCAGCGAAGCTTATGTTGCAATTTCCACTTTTATGCCTGAACTTGGTAGAGGCCTCCTACATAACAGAAACTTCATAAATGCATGTTGAATTGAATACATCATAAATTTCATTATCTAGTTAATTTTAGTGCCATTATCTTCCCGCATGGAAGAGCCACAGTTCTTTCAGGAAATATGTTTATTTTCTTTTCCTGGTTCACTTTCTCCACATTTCCCTCCACCATCCTAAGGGGGTGGGGAGAGAGAGGGAAAACAGGTGGGAGGAGTAGAGAGGGTAAGGGGGCAAAAGAACCTCCCATCCCTCTCTGACACAGATAGAGAATCAAACCTGAATAATACATTCAATAAGTTACTTAATTAACTGGGTGAAGGTGAACCAGAAACAGCTGAGTTAAATAATGAGATGTCAAGCACAGCAGCTTAGACCAAGAAGGGGTATGAAAACACTCTTCCTGTCAGAAGAAACCACAGGATTTTTCAGGCAGATGACACTAAGGGGTTTAATCTTTCCATCTTAGTCCCTCTGAAAGTGCTGGTTTTTGAAAGAGATAAACTGAACTGAAATAAGGGCCAAATGTAAAATCATCACTGATGTAGCAAAGATCATTAAAATAAGTGAGATGGGGTCATTTAAACAAAAAAGAAAAATAATCCAATACCAAAATGAGAGGGGGAGGAATAAACAATAAAAGGTCTAGTTTAAAGGAATTTAAATGGAAAGGCTATTGCTAATAGCATGGCAAACTCTGAAGGACTAATTAAGCTAGAAATAAATGCAGCTCAAAAGGCAAACCTACTGCACGATGCATAGAAATGTCAAATGGTAGACCAGAATATTCACCTGTCTGTTAATTAGTGCCTAGTTGTCATCCTTATTTAAAAGGGTCATTTATATCGTTCTCCACACTCCAGCAGAATCCTATAACTAGACGCCACCCCATTCATCTCAAAACAGTCAATTAATGTTGGTTTTATCTGCATGTCCCAGGGTCAAAAGATGAAAGCCTTATCCTATTTTCATTGCAAAAGCCAACTGTAACTTATTAGTGACATTAATGACTATTTTAAAAATAAAGCTGGTCCCCCTCCCTTTCCCCCTCCTCCTCCTCGGGCGGCGCCGGCGCAGGCTGCGGCCCGGGCCCGGGCTAGGGCTCAGGCTCCGCGGGCGATGCGGCCGCGCCGGTTCCCTCCCTCCTCCTCTTCCACTTCCACCTCCTCCTCCTCCTCTTCTTCCTCCTCCTCCTCCTCCCCAGCTTCCCTCCCTGCCCCCTCCCTCCCGCTCCCCTCCCCCCGTCGCCTCCTCCTCCTCCTTCTCTCCTCGCTCTCAAAATGGCGGCCGCGGCGGCCGTTGGGTGGAATGAACCTTCCTTGTTGAATGTCTCCTGGTTACCAGTTGGATCTCACCTGTGAAGAACTATTTTCCTAATAGCGGATGCCACTCTGTGGCATATTTTGATTGCCAATTCAGGGATTGTAAAGCTTTCTGATTTCCTGAAGAAGGGAGGCAGTTGCTGCTCTGTCAGAAAACTTGATATCACAGCCACAATGGTGCTGTCTCAGAGACAACGAGATGAACTAAATCGAGCTATAGCAGATTATCTTCGTTCAAATGGCTACGAAGAGGCATATTCAGTTTTTAAAAAAGAAGCTGAATTAGATATGAATGAAGAGTTAGATAAAAAATATGCTGGCCTTTTGGAAAAAAAATGGACATCAGTTATCAGATTACAAAAGAAGGTTATGGAATTAGAATCAAAGCTAAATGAAGCAAAGGAAGAATTTACGTCTGGTGGACCTCTTGGTCAGAAACGAGACCCAAAAGAATGGATTCCTCGACCTCCAGAAAAGTACTCATTGAGTGGACATAGGAGTCCAGTCACCCGTGTCATTTTCCACCCAGTTTTCAGTGTTATGGTCTCTGCTTCTGAGGATGCTACAATAAAGGTGTGGGATTATGAAACTGGAGATTTTGAACGAACCCTTAAGGGACACATGGACTCTGTTCAGGACATTTCCTTTGACCACAGTGGCAAGCTTTTGGCTTCCTGTTCTGCTGATATGACCATTAAACTATGGGATTTCCAGGGCTTTGAGTGCATCAGAACCATGCATGGACATGATCACAACGTCTCTTCAGTAGCCATCATATCTAATGGAGATCATATAGTATCTGCCTCCAGGGACAAAACTATAAAAATGTGGGAAGTGCAAACCGGCTACTGTGTGAAGACTTTCACAGGACACAGAGAATGGGTACGCATGGTGCGGCCAAATCAAGATGGCACTTTAATTGCCAGCTGTTCTAATGACCAGACTGTACGTGTATGGGTAGTAGCCACGAAGGAATGCAAAGCTGAGCTACGAGAACATGAGCATGTGGTCGAGTGCATTTCCTGGGCCCCAGAAAGCTCTTATTCCTCTATCTCTGAAGCTACAGGATCTGAGACTAAAAAAAGCAGCAAACCTGGGCCTATCTTGCTGTCTGGATCCAGAGACAAGACCATTAAGATGTGGGACGTTATCACTGGCATGTGCCTTATGACCCTTGTGGGCCATGATAATTGGGTACGTGGAGTTCTCTTCCATTCTGGAGGAAAGTTTATTTTGAGTTGTGCTGATGACAAGACCCTACGTGTGTGGGACTATAAGAACAAACGATGCATGAAGACCCTCAACGCGCATGAACACTTTGTTACCTCCTTGGATTTCCACAAGACGGCACCATACGTGGTTACTGGAAGTGTAGATCAAACAGTAAAAGTGTGGGAGTGCCGTTGATTGATTCACATTTGATGACTCCCCCTCCCTTTCCTGGATGCACTCAGATACCATGGTTACCCCCATTGAGCTCTGTTTAAATAAATATTGTCCTTTCATGTAAAAAAAAAATAAAGCTGAAGCCAGGAGAGACTTTGCGAAATGCTATTAATTACACATTGATTATTACTGCAGGAGGAACACCTAAGTCATTAAGCATCATCACTTAAAGAGAAAAACCTGGAAAATACAGTAGTAATATCTGGCACATCATTCATAACATGCCGTTCTGAAGCTTGTAATGTTAGGAATACCATAGTTCTGTTGTCTATTTTGATGGTTCTGATTAATTCCAAAATGATGTGTAGGGTGGTACTCATATTAGATCTTGAAAAATTATTTTTTTGGTCTACCTCTCTTTTCTTTCAACTACCATTTAGTCCAAACTCTTTACTATACAAAGGATAAATTGAGATCCACTGAGGTAAAGTGACATCCCCCAAGGTGCTATACAGATAACTAACAAAGACGGGTTTAAAATATGGGACATTTGGCTGAACATCTAGTTTTCTATCCACTACACTGTCCTGACTCACTTGTATTTGATTTTTAAACCTTTAATTTTACTAATGACACAAGAGCAGGAAGTACCATGTGATTATGAAAACAAAGCAGGCTTTCAGATTTCCATGAAATCTTTTTTTTTTTCCTCATTGGGGACTTGGACATTTTTAGTGGCATATCTCTGTCTACCGATATAGGTAGATCAGAACCTGTTTTGTGAGTCAGGGTCTTGTTCTCAACTTATTGTTGTCTGGGGCATTGAGATGTGCCCAGAGTCAGAGTATCATTATGGGCTAGAAGTAAGACTTAAACCAGGTCTTCTGGACTCTAAGACCAGTTCTATTATCCATCATATCACAACCTAAGTAACAGAGAGAAGCAGTTTGATTTAGTGGAAGAAAAGGTAGCCTAAGGGATTGGCAGACCTAAATTCTGGCCCCAACTCTAACAACAACAACAACAACAAAGCCAAAACCCAAAACAGCTATATCTGTGGAAAATGTCATTTGACTTTTCTAGGCCTCCATTTCCTCATTTGTAAAACAAGGAATTTGGACTGGAACATCTCTAAAGGTCCATTCATCTCTAAGATGCTCAAAATCCTGGTGTGATTTCAGGGACAGGCAGGAGTATAATCATCAACCAAATTTGGTAAAGCTGTTTCTTTATTCCAGTAATTTGATTGCACATAAATCAATTTTGATTAGATTAAAAATGATTGAGTATGTACCTCAATGAGCTGTCAAACATTATCTGATACTGTAAACTTTACATGGAATCTGCCTACCTAGTGGAAGTGGAAAAAGCCCAAGCCCTAACAATGGCAGACACATGAAATGCCGAAAATGTAGAAACATAATTAAATTAACTGATAATCATCATTCCCCTTCTATACAGGTTCTAATTTAATGCACTTGCAAATGTAATGAGCTTCAGTGGATTGAAAAATATGGCGCAAATAACAGAAACAAGATTACGTTAATTGGAAGAGATACAGATAAGGCGGCTTGTTTCAAGTTCTTTGAAAACCACATACTTCTGCAAACCATGGAGAAGCTGGCTGTACCTTGGTGATAAAGGTAGAGCCATGGTTGGGTCAAAGGAAATGTACCAAAAGGTACTTTTCACAGGAATTTGAGTAAAGTGATGTTCTTCCTGAAATACTCAGAACATTGCCTCAAGAGTTTTCCACACTATCTTGTTAATGTAGATGTGGCATAAGGATGATTCGTCCAGATCTTCAAGCCATAATTAAAAGGCTGAAAACACATATAATTATGTACACACACACAAAACCAAACACACACACACACACACACACACACACACACACACAATGATGTTTTCTGCTTTAGTTGTCTTGCACCCCTGGTGGTCTCTAATTATCTCAGGAGATATCACCAACTTCTCAAAACAGAATAAATATTACTTTCCTTCCTCACTTCTTTCAAAAAAAGCAATGTGCCAATTTCAGGAGGGGGGAGTAGTGCTGCCAAAAAATAAAATAAAATAGATGACCACAGGATATTACCAGGATATTACAGCTTGGCAGAGAGTGAAGACTCACTATAAGAAAAAAAAATACAGGTAAAGGATCAGATTTACTGCTTTTTAAAATGCAATGCACGAGACAAGGATTGTGATTTATTCATTATCACTCCTACTTTCAGAACCTTCTGGCAGATAAAATAAAGGCTACTGCCTTACGGAAACCATAATCCCACCAAAACCAGGGAATGTCTAAGAATTTAAATTAGGAGAGGCACTGACTTGTTTAAAAATAACTTTAATAGCTACCATGAAAGGCACCTTCTAAGGGATGAGCTATTTTTTGGTGACCCCTAAGTCAAGCCCTTAGCCTCTCTGGATCAGAATTTCCTCATCTATAAAATGAGCTAGTTAAACTTAATGACCTCTAAAGTCCCTTCCAGCTCTGAATCCTGGATCCTATGATCCCTAAGTGTTTTCCACTGGTTTAGTACGTGTCACTTGTGATTAGCTGTCATTGTAATTACTTTGCGTCTACTCTTGATTTAAGACTGATTTTATTTCATGCCTTATCCATCTATGTTTACTCTTATCTTTGTTTTCACATCTATAATTATTCTCTATCCATTTTATATTTCTGTTCTTATTTTTATTGATATATTCAAGAATGGACATGGAAGGGACTTATGCATTGGAGCTGACCTGGGGGATTATTAACACTGGAATGAACAGAAAATTGCTAAAACACTACTCACATGGTATCCTTGGTTTCTCAGATACTTTGTTCATCTGCCCAATCAAAAATTCCATTTGGGGCCTTTGTTATTCTATAACATGCACAAGGACAATTGGACTCAAGACAAATGCCACAATTTAAAAATAAAAATAAAACTTTAAAGTTCACCACATTCACTTCAAGTTCAAAAAGCAAACTGGTGAGAATGTTGGCAGAGATGAGTGGAGGAAATAGGAAGGACTGCAAATACATACTTTTTCAGAATATGACTTCAATATTTTAGTAGATCTGTGAGCCTACATATATGAGCACTTCTCTCTTAAAGGCACAGATTGCAATTCATTCACAAATCCTCATCCCATGCACCTCTTGTGCATGTTTTCCCACATGTGGGTTCCAAGCAACCTTCTGTGGATCCTCTTCTAGAGCTCTTGATATAGTCAAGCCACTAATGGGGACAATGTTCTGCCCTACCTTCTAGTTACCACTTAAAGGTTAGATTCAATAATTCTTATGTTTTCTATTGTTTTCAACAAAATACGTGTTGCATTTTGTAGTCTGCATTTACCAATGATATTACTGACATCATTACATGATCTTGTTATTAATACACTTAATTAAATTTATAGTTTGCCTAATATTAAACTTGAATTCCTGTTATAAATCTAATCTGGTTTTATAGTATAATCTGTGAATGTTGTTGTAGAATCTTTGTTAAAAATTTAAGCTTTTTACATCAATAATCATTAGAGATATTAGTTAATAGTTTTCCACATAGAGGTTTGTGGAAATCCATGTTGTAGAAACTAGTGTTGTACAAAATTACTTGTGATACGCAATAATTCTGATATAATTCCATTTTGTGACACCATCTGTTGTGTGTGTTTCTATTGACACTAGGCTGACTCAGAATGCCTTAGCTTAACTAGATGAAAAAAGGAGTTTAGGCTGTTACCACCTTAAGTTTATTTTTCTGTCATTTTACTGCTGGATTTCATGCCATGCATATTGGTTTCACTGCTTCTTCTGTTTTATTTTTAATTCTCCCCCCCCTCTCTGTTTAATGAATAGATATTCTCCAATGAAATATGTGCTTTTAAAGAGCACACTTCAGTGACTGTTAGGGGTATTGCAGTGGCTGTTGCCACAGAGAAATAAAGTCCTTCAAGAATCATTTAAGTTCATAATGAAAAAGGATCATCTTCAAAAAGTGCAAAGAAATTTAGTCATAAATGAAAAAAATATGAAAAGAACTCTTGCCACAGGAACAGCCTAATTAATCCTGAGGAACAAAGAAAAGACTTTCAGAGAGTCCTAGCAGGTGGAAAAGTTAGTATTGATTCTTCTACAATGCTGCATACTTTTCTTGATGTTGGTCAAAAGTCAAGAAAACCACCTAAAAATAACTTGTAACCACTGATCTGAAGAGAGGAGAGGAACAAATTCATGGGTGAGACAATACAAAGATTAAAATGCTGTAGCACTGGAAAAAAAAAGACTAATTTTATTTGTAACTCCTGTCCAAAATCCCATTATTATGGAATTCTCTTATATACTGATGGAAATGAATGTCCTGCCCTTTTTGAAAGAGCTCTAGCCTTCTTCGTTCCTTTGGGACTCTTCAAGCTTTGAGTCATTTTGGGGCACTTTTCACATCCAGCTTTTAGAGAAGGGATGTAAGAGGCCCATCCCACTTTAGGATGTGGAAAGAAATAGCTTTGGGAAGACATGAGTGGTGCTGGCAGTTTCACCATGTCCCTTTCCCCTACTCTAGAGATTATGGGGAGTTTTCCTTTCAGAGAGATCAAGGACATCAGTTGAGCTGAGTTATCTTGCTCCCAACTGGAGAGATCTTTCATTCAATATTATCTGGTATATATTCTCCTATGTCTATATACTTTCTCTTATCTCTGTTTTGCAACAGTTAGTAAATGTGTTTTCTTTGTTATTTGCTGTGTGTGTTCATTGTGGAACTGGTATTTGAATGGAAAGAGGCCAAGCCTTGGATATTGAACTTGAGGTTCCCTTTACACCCCCCCCATAAGGACAGATCAAATCAGAAGTTAGATTGACCCCACCATACCCCCTAAACTAATAATATTTAAGGACTATATATATATATATAGCCTGGTACCCTCATTTTCTGAGGAGATTAGAGGAGCCTCTGCCCTAACCTTAATTTCATACTTCCCCTTCTAGAAGGAAGGGCATTCTCCCTCAGAAAAGGGTGAGGTATGTATGAAGAAGCTAGATAGATCTATTCTGCCTTTCTTCAAACCACACAATAACAGCCCTTGCTACATGTGTGCTTCTCTACACATGAACTCTTCCTTACATATTGGTAAAATTCACTTTTTCCACTCATGTGCATACCAAAACTACTATTAAAAAAAGTTTGAATGAGCCTATATGACCTAGGCAACTTCATCAGAAAGTAAAATATCTGTCCCTCCCAAATGTTTTGGTGATTTTAAAAATTTATTGTGAGTCTGAAAACCTTGAGTCTTTTGAGGCAAAAATGAACTGACCTCTGATAAATAGAGTGGTTTACTGATCAGCAGAATTGTTCCACAATTACAGATATTCCCAAATAGGTCTTGTCTTGAACAAGGACTCTGTAAGGAATCTCTTATATTTTTAAGTGCTAATTCAGCATTAGGGTTTGTCTTGCTGTCTAGACCTCCTTATACTGGCTATTTTTATGTTAATTTCTTACTCCTCTCTTCATTTTAGGCTTAACCCTTCAGACTAACCTTAGGTTATTTCTCTAGATGCATGCAACTTATTTCCTATCCCTTCCTCCCCCTTTAAGGTTGACAGCTCTTATTTTACTCTTTTTCTGTTTTGTTTTTGTCTAGGTATATGAATTGTTAGTTTCTGATCCCCTAATGAAGAAACTGAGGTTTTTTTAAAACAGTTTTAAAAATTCATTTTTAGAAGATTTTGAGTCCCAAATTTTTTCTCCCTCCCTTCCATTTCCCCTCCCAAAAAGGCAAGCAATCTGATATAGGTTATACATGTGCAATCACGTAAACATATTCCACATCAGTCATGTTGTGAAAGAAGAAAACAGAACAAAAGGGAAAAGCCACAAACAATAAGAAGAAGAAGAACAAAAAAGAGAGAGGAAATAATATGCTTTGATATGTATTCAGACTCCATAGTTTTTTCTCTGGATGTGAATAACATTTTCCATCATGAGACTTTTGTAATTGTCTTGGATCATTATACTGCTGAGAAGAGCTAAGTCAAACATAACTTATCATCGCACAATGTCGCAGTTACTGTGAACAATGTTCTCCTGGTTCTGCTCACTTCACTCAGTGTCAGTTCACGAAAGTCTTTCCAGGTTTTTCTGAAATCTGCCTGCTCAGCATTTCCTATAGCATACTACTATTCCATTACATTCAATAAGCATTTATTAAACATCTGCTACCTATCAGGTACTGGGCTAAGCACTGGCTTCTTCCCTAAATTGTCATCTCTGAGATTACGACAGCTGCTACTCCCACCACTAATCATCAACATTTATATAGTCTTTTAGCATTTACAAAAAAAGCATTATATAGTAACGCTTTGAAGAACTTACTCTGAGTGATAGTATTATTCCTATTTGTATAGCTAAGGAAATTGAGTCTCAGGGATATTAAATGACATGCCTACAACTATTCAGTGTTAGAGGCAGGGTTAGAACTCAGATCTTTAAGATTCACCCCCCCCCAATTTCACAACTATATTCACTTTACTATGTTGCTTATCCATGTCAAAAAAGGTCAGCCAACTCTAAGGATAAGATCATTATTATATTAAAATTGAATGGGAACTTACTGGATATGTGTTGGGAGCCACATTAACTGCACTTCATCACTGCCTAGGGAACTGATGGATGAACTCTCAGTTCAATCTCTAACAGGAATGTGCGTTCAATTCATTTCATCCGTCTCTAGCTAAGCTTGTTTGCATTAAGTGCCTTAAAAATTTTAATTGGTATGCTACTCTGGCCTTTTGGAAGCATTTTATTGCTTGTGTCCAGTTCGCTCAATGATTCCCAAGGAAATGATTAAGTGCCACTCACATTGTCTTTTAAGCCACGGTCTGTGTACAATAAATAACCTTAGGATTCTTCTTGCTGGGCATTTACCCTATTTCATTGCCTTTGTGAGCTTACCCTGCTCATTCTTCATCGCCTGGGAGGAAAATAACGAAAGTGAACAGAGCTTTCCAATCTAGGACTTCTTCACCAATAGAAACAGGACAATAGCAGTCTACTAGCCCCAGGGAGCTGCAAGGTCATTATATTTATGGATTATGCTGAATGCTTAACTATTATCAGCATTACAATATGTTGGAGAGTGTAATTTGATTTTTTTTCAACATTCCATCTTGCATTTCCTCCCAAAGTTTCTTTTTCTGTGTTTTGTAGTATATTTTCCCTCCAGGATTTTTCAACCTATGTAAATTCAGGCTAAATGGAATCTCCAGGTTGTTTTCTTCCCCATTTCTCTAGAAAATCTTAGTTTTGGGGATGTTAACTGACTGCGAGAATCACTGAGCTAAAGGGGACCTTGATACATTTAGGAGAACAACCTGTCTCTACTGGGGTAATTGCCCAAACCATCCTAACATAATTCTTGTCTAGAAGACTTTGTGATCTCTAGGAAGAGATCTTTAAAACCCTCTCTCTTTATCCCATTCTAGCATTTGTGAAAGTCTTTTTGGTTTCAATATTTTGAGTATGCTCCTCTTTATAGGTGGAATCTTCTGAGATATCTCATGATGCTTTTAGGCCTCTGAGTAAGTTGGGCATTTCAGAACCTGTCATAAATTGCTCTGAAAGAAGCATGGCAGCCAAAAGATAGCTGCTATCATTTATATAGCACCTTAAGGTTTGCAAAAGAGAATTACATATTGTTATCTCATTTGATCTGCACAGAAGTGACATAGGTACTAATATCACCCTCATTTCATAACTGAGAACCCAGACTATGAGAGGTTAGATGACTTTTCCATGGTTGCACAGCTAGTAAGAGCCTAAGGTGGAATTTGAACTCAGTTTACCTATGATAGGCTGCTTAACAGATGTTTTAGTTGTCTTTGTATAGCATATGGACAGGACTTGAGATGACCAGATTAAAAAACACAGGAGTCATGTAGGCTCATTTGAAAAAGCACAGTTTGTAGAGTCAACAGTCCTGGCTTCATGGCCAACTATACAATTTCCTAGCTCAAATTTCTTGGCTACATCGCTAGACATCTTGGAACCTCATATTCCTCCTATGGAAATGGAGGAATTTGGACCAGATGATCTCTTACATCCTTTCCATCTCTGATGCCTGATTCTAAGAGATACAAAGGCCATGATTTAAAAAAAAATGAATCACAAAAATTAAGAGCTGCAGGGAACGTTTGTGATCATCTTGTCCTACTCTACTCCTACAGAAATGAGGAAACAGAGAGCCAGAGAGTTGTGGCTTGCCTGAAATGTTTGACTGATGGTTGCTGACTGTGTTCCCCAAGCAGAGCTGCCAATTCTTTCATGAGTTGCCCTGAGCCTCTCAGATGAAAGAAGTTCTCTCCCTCCTAAAATATACCCCAAACATGTAGTCTGGGCCTGTGTTTTGCCTTTAATCAGTCCCTACCATTGATTAAACTTAGGAAGAACTTACATATAATAATAGCTGGCATTTCCCTAGCACTTTCAGGCTTACAAAATGCTTTACACAAAATATCTCACTTGATTGTTCTGACAAGGCTGTGAGATGGGTGCTATTATTGTACCTATTTTGCAGAGGAGAATACTCAGGCTCAGAGAGGTTAGCTGAATTGTCCAATTTCCCAAAACTGACAAATATCTGATGCAAGATCTGAATCTAAGTCTTCTTACTCAAACTGCAACACTCTGATATATCATTCAGAGTCCTTATAACTTGATACCAATGTAGCATAACGGAAAGAAAGCCAAGGAAACTGGGAACAGGGAAAATCTTGGTTTAAATCTTGCCTCTGACACATACCAGTTATGTAGCCCAGGGCAAGTCACTTAAATGTTCTAGGCACCTAACACTCTAAGTTGCAGAGGAGGCACAGACTTGTATTTGTAGAGGGGAATTTCCTCTCTGGGAGGTCTCTATGCCAGTGAAATCACAATTCTGAACCATGTACATGCCCTAACCCTCCTCTACCCAAATGCCTGCTCCCCACCACCTAATTTAGAATGTCACCTGCTTGAAAGCAAGACAATGTTCTGTTTCTACCTTTCTACCTGTTTCTACCAAGATAACCTGGTATCTTGCACTCAGTAGATGGCTAATAAGTGTTTATTGATCTAAGAGTCTTCAATAGAGAATCCAATGATTTGGACCTCATCTTCCCTCAAAGTGAAATTGGAAATGTTCCTACCATAACAGGGTTTCTTAATTACAGCAAAACAGGTGAAGGTAGAGTTTGGAAGTTGAGAAGACTTAATTATTATTATTTTCAAATGAAGGTAGTTATTTTGGGTAGGGGGAACCCAGCACCATATGGACTGGCTAGCAAGGAAATTTAAGTCCGCATGCTGGCCAGATACATACAGCTTGATGTAAGGTATTCCTGAGCACTGACCCATCTGTTGTAAATGACAGTACAGATCTCTCATATGCATGCCAACATAGTCAAAAGCTATAAATAGAGACATCTATAGAGGGAAAATACGGATTATTTTCAATCTAAATTGGACTGAGAAAGATTCATAGAGGGAATCAGAGACACTGTCCTTTCTCTGAATGCTTCCTTTTCTAACCAAGCCATCTGGTTTTCACTGTGAACATATTACTTTTCTTGAACACAGGTCTTTCTGATTTCAAGGCCAGTTCTCTATCCACAATGCCATTCTGCCAATAGCTTACCCTGGCAATAACCTATTTTATATATATATACATACACACACACATATATATGCATATATATATACATATATATATATGCATATATATATACATATATATATATACAGACACATATATATGTATGCATATATGTTTATGACAGAGAGAGAGAGCGAGCGCATGTGTGCATGAACTATGTGTATTCCTATTTAGGAATAATATTTACTTATCTGTAAACTAAATATTTTAAACGCACCTGGGAATCTTGCTCCTTAAAAGAAACTTAATCCCTTAGTAAAGTAGAAGAATAATTTTGTAAGCAAATAGCTAACCCCTCCCTTAGCTACTTTATAAATTTGCCAACTTTATATACTGGGTTTGCTAGAAATAAGGGTTCATCTGCATTTGGAATGCAGCTTGAGTGACAATTAGAGAAATAATTAGAGAATATTAGAGAAATAATGTCTAATAAATTATATATTATATATGTATAAATATAAATAATATGTTTAAGAAGACATTTCAACTATTTTTTTCTTGTTTAGACAAGCATGTTTTTTTCATGAAATGTTCCAAATGGAGTTGAGATCCTACACCAACATAATAGTCATATTACATTTATTTAGTAATAATCTTGGTTACAAAATCATTTCACATAAATTAATATAATTTGACATTCACAACAACTTTGCCTAACAAGGTAGGTAGTACATACTTTATCACCCTCTTTTTTGGAAGAGGAAACCTGAGATTCAGAAAGGCAAGGCAATTTGCTCCATATCATAGAGATAAGTGGCAGAGCCAGGCCTCAAACTCCCCTTCTGACTTCAGGCTGGTACACCTCACACCATACACATACATCTTAGGGATGCAAGGGGAACCAAAGAGATACCTACCACAAGAAGACAGGGTGTCTTGAAAGTCTCAGTGTAGCAAAGCTTAAAACAGTAGTAAGACTTTTGGGACATTTTATATGTAAGAAGAAATTTTCTACATGGCAGGCTAATTAAATTCCAATTCACAACATGATGACTGGGGATATTTTTTTCCTGTTACATGGGGCAGTTTTAAATAGACATCACACCTAGCCCAACATCACATCACAGGATTACCGTCTTTTATAACTGCTTTAAGCTAGCTTCTACACAGAAAATATGGCAAAAAGGGGAAAAAACCCAAAAACTCAAAAGTCACTTTTCACCTTCCAGTGCCCACCCAAAAAGGACACTCTGGTTGTCTTGCTTCCCAGATTATATGGACTTTTCAGAGTATATATTATGAACTCCCCCCACCCCCCAGGCCTTCAGACATAATTGCTTCCCATCCTTCAGCAAGCACATCCTCATTGCAAATTATTTTGCAAACTGAAAATCCTTTAGCAAAGATGACAGCTGAGCATACGACATGCAGGAGAAACACACAGCAGGAGACCTACTTGGAAGCTGATGCTGATGCCTGCCTGGTGGGGAGCCCACAGAGTCAGTGTAATGCCTATACATCAAGGAACGTACCCAGAGAATTTAAGGTATTAATCAGATATGACAGTCCCTATACAATGCATATTTATCACATAGATTCTAAAACACACACAGATATCAAGAATGGCAATAGACTTACTGTCATCTACCAGGTGAGCTATTCAATAAGTTTAGCTCTCAAAGGTTTGTGGGAAAGCAGAGTTTTCACTAGGTTTTTTTAAGTCCACAGTTCATTCTGAGACTGTGAAACAATGATTGAGATCACCATATCTGTCTAAATGATTCAGAGAATTGTCTTAACTCCATGGAAACCCGGTTACCAAATTTCAATTTTGCCATGCAATTATTTTTACTGCCTTGACAAATGCTAATGTGCTATCCATCATACATAGATGGTGCTACCAACCCAATCTGAACTGGACGTGCATTTGGAATGTGAAATTCATACTGCAGGAGCTGACTAATTTGAAGGAGTCCATTTAATTTATAAAAGCAGCTAACTGTGTACCCTTCTCTTTATTCCTACTCAATAGCGAAATATATATATATATAGATATAGATATAGATATAGATATATGTATATATGTATATGTTTAATGAAAGGTTACTTATGCCTTTAGCGAGCTAGTCTTAGTCTTTCACATTATTTTGGTTTTCTATGGACTTAATTCAAGAGGTATCAGACATAAACCATGAATAAATCTTGTCACGATGATTTAGAAATAAGAAAGTGTAGTCTAATGTAGAGAAGACTTCTCTCTTCCTTTCCATGGTCTCTCTCCATGTAATTATTTATTCACAGAATTACAGAACCGAGAGCCTGAAGGAACCTGAGCAATCATTCTCACATGACCCCGACATAGGAAAAAAGTATTAACAACAACAATACCATTCAGAAAGTACTTTAAGTTTTACAAAGCACTTAACATATGTCATCTCATTTAAATATCATAACATCCCCATGAAGTAGGTATTATTATTATTAACAACTCCATTCTATAGACAAGGTAAGTGAGGCTAAGTGATGTTCAAGTGGCTTACACAAGGTTGCACAGTTAAAAAGGATTTGAACTCAGGTTTTCCTGACTCCCAATTCTAATACGGTAACCACTGTACTACCTAGCTGCCTGTATATCTTACCCAACAGCTGGCCCAGCCTTAGCTTGGAGAGCTCCACCCAGTTCTTAAGGCATCCCATTCCATTTTTGGACTGTTACAATTGTTAGAATCAAGCTTAACATTGCCTCTTTGTAATATCCACCCCCACTACTCCTGGTTCTGACCACTGGGGAAAAACAGCAAGTCAGTTCCCTTCTCAAAAGGCAGTCCTTCTAATGCTTGAAAACAGTGATTATGTCTTATGTACCAAATAACCTCTACCTTAGTTTCCACATGTGAAAAATCAGGATAATAAAAGCACATAATTTCCAGGGTTGTTGTGAGACTAATAATATTTGTAAAACCAGCACTTTGTAAAGATTTATGTGATAGATATACACATATGCACACAGATATATATGTATACAGGGCTATATACATACACAAATATGTGTTTTATTGGTAACTTTTATTTATTTATTGATAACTTTTATTGGTAACTCCCAGGCAAGAAAACTACATCTATTAATGCAGGTTGGCACCTTTCCTGAAAGTTGTAATCTTAGGAACAGGTAGGTGGCATAGTGGATAGAACATTGGGACTGGAACTAAGAAGACCTGAGTTGTCTGGCCTTAGACACTTACTGGCTGTGTGACCCGGGGAAAGTCACTTAACTTTGTTTGCCTCAGTTTCCTCATCTCTAAAATGAGCTGGAGAAAGAAATGTCAAACCATTCTGTTACCTTTGCCAAAAAAAACCCTAAATGGGGTCACAAAGAGTCAGATTGTAACAAAACAACCGACCAACACCACAGCCTTAGAGAGAGCTCCCTAGATGAGATGTTCTGTGACTTGTCCAGAAAGCGTATCAGAGGCAGACAATGAACCAAAGTCTTATTGGCTTAAAGACCAGTTCTCTCTCTACTATCTAATATTGCCTCCGATTTTGCTTCCACAAAATCTCTCAAATCCATCCTCTTTAGTCTATTTCCTCTCTCACCATCCTAGCACAGTTCCTTAACAACAGCCACTGGAACTCCTACAATCACTTCCTAACTGGTCTCTCCATCGAATCTTTCTGCCTCCTTCACATTGCTACCAAATCTTTATTTTCTCTTTACTTACACATGCCGTGCCATTCCTTTGTTCAAAGCTGGTCAACTACTCCTTGTTGACTATGGAGGAAACTGCAATGTCCATAGCGTAGCCCCTGGGTGAAGAGACTGGTTGGCTTTGTCTTAGGATTCCCGACACCTAGCATATGTCGCTAAGCAAAAGAGATGCTTCATAAATGTTTGTTGACATGAACTAAATCCAAGGCCCTTGACAATCTGGGGCCATATTGTTTTTAGAGTCCTAGCTCATATAGTGGCCATCACCATGCTAGATTGTAAATTCTATGAAGGCAAGGACTACTTGAGAGCCTACCATCCCTGACGTCTAACACAGCATTCTGTACACACTGGGTGGTTAATAAATGTTTATTTTAACTAAAATTCTAGTGATATCATACATGACATTGGATAATTCACATAGCCTCTCTGAATCTCAATAAAATGTAGACAATAATACTTGTTATGCCTAGCTGACAGGGTTTTTTACAAAAGAAAGTACTGATCATGACGTGATATAAATATAACATAAATGTGAGCTTAGTATTATGACTTTTGAGTCAACAGATGCAGATCAAATATTACTTCTGGCATTTACCTGTGTGATGCTGGACAGTTCATTTCACCTTTATGGTCTCAGTTTCCCCATTTAGATGATGAAATCTGCATGTGGAACAACTGGCTACTGAGTTCCCTTCCAGCTTTAGTTCTATGATCCCATGATCTTATTTGATCTTCACAACTCTGTGATGATAGACAACTACTTTTCATCTCTGTTTTTTGAAGTTTAGCTCTAAATCCCAGAAACTCTAAGACTTATTCCTTTATTTTGTTTTTGAGAAGTTTTTTATAATTTATTCTTTTTCAGTTAAATTTTATTTTTAAACTAAGAGAACAAATTTTCTCTTTCTCATGATTCCTCCTCATCGCCTCCGAAAAAACAAGAAGAAAACAAAACTCTTGTAGCAAATATGCATAGTGCAGCAAACAAATTCTTACATCGCTCATGTTCAAAATGTTTCATGTTTAAAATGTTTGGTTCTGCACGTGGAGTCCTATACTTTTTCAAAAGTTGGGTAACACGTTTCATCACCTGCCCTAGAACTGTGTTGGTCGTTGTGTTGATCAGAGCTCCTAAGTTTTTCAAAGTTATTTATTTTTATGGTATTGATATTACTGTATGAATTTTTCTTTTGATTCTGCTGACTTCTCTCTGAATTGATTCACAGGAGTCTTCTCGAGTTTCTTTTAAACCATCATTTTTATTACTTCTTACAGCTTAATAATCTTCCATTACATTCATATACCATAATTTGTTCAGCCATTCCCCAAATGGTGGACACCTCCTTAATTTCCAGTTCGTTGCTATTAAAAATAAAGATCTGCCATATTATTTTTGTACTTATGGGTCCTTTAGACTCCGTTTTTGATCACTTTCAAGGGAAAGGTTTTTTTTCCTATCGGTATTAGACCTTAGGGCTATAACAGTAGATAAGAGGAAAGAATATTTTGAAGATTGTTTCGTTATTATGAAAAATTGCATATAGTTAGAAGCTTTTACTTTAAAAACGAATACTTCAAAATATTGAAAACAAGCAAAGAAAAAAGCATTTCAGATAAAATTCAAAATCACAAAATGTTAGGTAGTTTAAGTAGATGACAGAGAAGAATCCAAGTGATCTCTGAAAAAAGCATCATATCCTATTGATGGTAGAAGAGACTGCTAAATCAAAGTGTGTTTAGACGGTATTCCTGAATTAAATCCGGTAACCATCAGATCTCACTTACTTTGCAACAGTGTTACATGGTCCCCTCAAAGTTTAGCAGGAGCTGGATGCTAACAGCAGTTTACACAGAAATCACAGACCACAAGGAAAGATTGTGACCATGGGGGTGCAAATATGACTTCTGATAAAGTAGCGTAACATTTTGAAATGCATAAGAACAGAAAATGGTGGAAACTAAACAGAGTCTATCATCTTTTTCTGTGAATGACTGGGGGAGGGAGGCAACAGCTCTGGCATTATGTGGCTGCTGGCAGACTAGGTGAGTGGTTCATCATTTTTCACACTGATTTCTGGTATTGAGATTCTAATTGGACGCAATCTGATTCTGTCTTCCTTGGGTTAATGTATAACTGGACATTAAATAACAGAATTGACAAATATATATAAGTTCAAACAAGCTACTTTTAGCAATTTTCAATAAGCGAACACTTATTAAGAGCCTACCACATGCCAGGAGCTGTGTCAGACAAAAAACAAAACAATCCTGACTCTCAAGAATCTTATACTCTATTTAAATGGATTCAAGCATTGTGTCACCAGGTAAGTTGATAAGCCTATATACATTACAGTCCTGTGTTTACAAAATACTTCCATCTTTTTAGGTGTGAGGTATGAGAAGGTTAT
Source organism: Phalanger gymnotis (assembly GCA_028646595.1). Classification (NCBI taxonomy): domain Eukaryota; kingdom Metazoa; phylum Chordata; class Mammalia; order Diprotodontia; family Phalangeridae; genus Phalanger; species Phalanger gymnotis. Next base: position 258,887,814 of record CM053624.1, read on the forward strand.
GAGATCCACTACACTGACACTGAATTACTGGCCAATTGCAAAATATTTCTCAGATTATTCTTTTGTGGTTGGTGGAAGGGGGAAGTGTAGCAGGGATGAATAGCTTAGAAGCATACCTAAAGTATCCCTTTCCTCATATCATAATATGCAGAAGTCCTGACAATAAACTCAATTAGCTTGGACTTCAGTAATTACAAATTACTGATAATTTGGACAAAATTTTATCTTTGTCCTACCAATAAAAACGGACTGCTAAAAAGTGCTTCTTCATTGACAGAACACAAGCTCCTTGAGGGCAGGGACTATTTCATTTTCGTTTTTGCATCCCCCTTACCTAGAAAGGAGTAGGCATCTATTTAATGATTTCTTTAAATTAAAATTAAATTAAAATTAAAGAAATTTAAATTTCTTTAATATATCAAAAATTTCAGAATATTTTGCTAATTGGGCAAATTATTTTTTGCCCATATTAAGTCAAGCATTACAAACGCTTATAATGCTTGACTTAATATGAAACAGCCAAGGAAAGTGGAACTTTCCCCAAACTGGCTATAACATTACATCTAGATGTATAAAAGACCTTAGAAGACATCTAGTCCAATATTCTGCCTCATGCATGAATCTCCTTTACATCACTGGCAAACAGTTATCTAGGCTTTGCTCAAATACCTCTAGGGATGGGCAAACTCTCTACCTCATAAAGCAGTTTCAGATGACTCTAATTATTAAAAATGTCTTCCTTACATTGAGCCAAACTCTAGGTTCTTTATGACTTCTACCCATTTTTTCCTTAGCAGCCCCAAATAGAATTAATCCATTACCTTTCCCCCTAACACTGCCCCTCCTTCTAAGCTTCCTATTTCTATTGAGGACATCTCTATCCTTCCAATTACCCAGGTTTGTGCCCTTGGAATTATCTCTAATGCTTTCTTTGTCTCACCTCATATATTCAGTTAGTGGTCAAATATATTGTTTATACTTGTGCAGCAAAATTTCTTTAATACTGTCACCTGCTCTTCACTCACAGAGCCACCATCTTCATTATCTCTTACCTGGACTATTGAGATGGCTTATTAACCTACTGCTCCTCTCCCTAATCTATCCTCTACATAGTTGCCAAAATAATAATTTTTAATGCACAGAACCAACCATGTCACTCTCTTTCTTAAAAAAAAAATAAACAAACAAGAAAAATACAACAAATTACCAGTGGCCCTATTGCTTTTAGGTACAATACAAATTCTTCAGCCTGATTTGCACAATTGTTAAAAAATCTTTCTCCAAATTTGCTATTCCAGACTAATACTAGCTTCTCTAGTGCTATCTCCCCTCTCTGTGCTTTTGCACAGATGGTCCGGGTGTGAAATGCCCTCCCTCAGGGCTAGAGCCAAGATAGCAGAGTAAAAGCAGGGACTTGCTTGAGCTGTCCCCCAAATACCTCCATATTAATATAAAAAAATGACTCCCAAGAAATTGTAGAGCTACAGAACCCACAAAACAACAGGGTAAAACAAGTCTCCAGCCCAAGACAGACTGGAAGGTCAATGGGAATTTCTATTGCATGGCACTGCGAGCAGAGTGCAGCCCAGTGTGGGTGGTGCCAGTGGGCCTGCAGCAGACAGAGGGGAGGTGGGGGGAACAGGCCTCAGGGCACTGAATCACTGACAGCTGTGGTGGTTTTCAGACTTTCCAACCCACAAATGCCAAAGACAACTTAGCAGGTCAACAGGAAAACTCTGTTAGGTGAGAGAAGAGTGTGGTCCAGCCCCAGCTTCAGTGGTGGAGGTGGCTGCAGCAGTGGCGGCAGCAGCAATGATGGCTGCTTCTGGAGCTCCAGGACAACAGACAGTGGGGAGATCAAGTGGCTGATCAGAGACGGAGTACATGGATCTCTTTGCTGGAGCTGAGGCAGGATTCTCTTGCTTTGCACTGCTTGGATCTGGGTCAAGTCCTGGGTGGCAGTCCTGGAGTCCTGGGGTGAGGAGGGCTGGTGTGGAAAAGCTTGTGGTGGCTGTGGAGAAGTCTTCCTCACAGTTCCAGGGCAGAAAAGAGTGCTTGAGGCCATTCACAAAAAAGAGCACAGGCCAGGGGAGGAGTAAATACCTCTCCTTGGATCATACCGCTTCAGAAGAATCAAAAATTTATAGGTGCCTAGAGGTAGTTCTGAAAACAGCAGCGCAGAACCCCTGAAGCTTGGAACAGAGCACTCTCCCATGGAAGCAGATTCATACCTTGACAAAGAGCTCAAAAGTCAAGTAATTGGCTGGGAAAATGAGCAGGCAGCACACAAAACCCTCACATTATAAAATCTTACATTGGTAACAAGGAAGATCAAAACATAGAACCAGAAGCAGACAACAAACTCAAAGATCATACAGCAAAAGCCTCCAAGAAAAGTATGAATTGGTTACAGGCCATGGAAGAGCTTAAAAAGGATTTGGAAAATCAAGTAAGTAGAGGAAAAATCGGGAAAAGAAATGAGAGTGATGCAAGAAAACCATGAAAAACAAGTCAACAGCTTGCTAAAGGAGACCCAAAAATACTGAAGAAAATAACACCTTAAAAAATAGACTAACCTAAATAGCAAAAAAGCCAATGAAAAGAAGAATGCCTTAAAAAGTAGAACTGGACAAATGGAAAAGGAGGTCCAAAAGCTCACTGAAGAAAATAATTCCTTAAAAATTAGATGGAGCAAATAGAAGCTATCGACTTTATGAGAAATCAAAAAATTATGTAACAGAACCAAAAGGATGGAGCGAAATAGAAGACAATGTGAAATGTCTTATAAGAGAACCACTGACCTGGAAAACAGATCCAGGAGAGATAATTTAAAAATTATTGGAAAATAATGTCATGATCAACAAAAGAGTGTAGACATCATCTTTCAAGAAATTATCAAGGAAAACTGCCCTGATATTCTAGAACCAGAGGGTAAAATGGAAACTGAAAGAATCTACCAATTGCCTCTTGAAAAAGACCCTAAAAGGAAAACTCCTAGGAATATTGTAGCCAAATTCCAGAGTTCCCAACTCAAGGAGAAAATATTGCAAGCAGCCAGAGAGAAACAATTCGAGTGTTGTGGAAACACAATCAGGATAATAAAAGACCTAGGAGCTTTGACATTAAGGGATTGAAGAGCTTTGAATATGATATTCCTAAGGTCAAATGAGCTAGGATTACAACCAAGAATCATATACCCTGCAAGACTGAGATAAGGGGAAAAGCAGACATTCAGTGAAATAGAGGATTTTCAAGAATTCATGATGAAAAGACCAGAGCTGAACAGAGAATTTGACTTTCAAATACAAAAATCAAGAGAAGTATGAAAAGATAAATAGGAAAGAGAAATCATAAGGGACTTATTAAAGTTGGACTGTTTACACTCCTACATGGAAAGATGCTATTTGTAACTCATGAGATCTTTCTCAGTATTTGGGCAGTTGAAGGGAATATAGATACATACATACATACATGCACACACACATGCACACAGAAGGCACAAGGTGAGTTGAATACGAAGGGATGATATCTAAAAAATAAAATTAAGGAGTTAGAGGAATATATTGGGAGAAGGAGAAAGGGAGAGATAGAATGGGGTAAATAATGTCATATAAAAGGGGCAAAAAAAAGCTGTTATAATGGAAGGGAAGAGAGGGGAAGCGAAAGGGAACGAGTGAACCTTACTCTCATTGGAGTTGGCTTAAGGAAGGAATAAAATATACATTCAATTGGTATCTTACCCTACAGGAAAGTTGTGGGGAAAGGGATAAGAGAGGGGATGATAGAAGGGAGGGAAGATTGGAGGAGGGTGTAGCCAGAAGAGAACACTTTTGAAAAGGCACAGGGTCAAAGGAGAAAATAGAATAAATAGGGAATAGGATAGGATATAGGGAAATATAGCTAGTCTTTCACAGCATGACTGTTATGGAAGTGTTTTGCATAACAAAACATGTATAACCTATATTGAATTGCTTGCTTTCTCGATGAGGGTGGGTGGGGAGGGAAGAAGGGAAAGAATTTGGAACTCAAAGTTTTAAAAACAAATGTTAAAAAGTGTTTTTGCATGCAACTGGGAAATAAGATATACAGGCAATAGGGTTATAGAAATCTATCATGCCCTATAAGAAAGTAAGGGGGAAGGAGATGGGGAAGTCATAGAAGGGAGGGCAGTGTGGGAAAAGGGCTAATCAGAATGAATGTCATCTTGGGATATGAGGGAGGGGAGAGATGGGGAGAAAATTTGTAACTCAAAAGCTTGTTGAAACGAATGTTGAAAACTAAAAATAAATTAACCTAAAAAAAAAGAAATGCCCTCTCCTCTCAACTGTGCCCCTTAGAAGCCTTAGCTTTCTTCAAGGATCCCCTTGTGTGTTACCTCCTACACTAAACTTTTCTTAATCCTGTCCAATTGCTGAGTCACTTTTCCCCATCCAATTATCTTAGCTTGACTCATCTGTGTACAGGCTGTATCACACTTGTAGGAAGTGAGCTTCATTTTTGTATCCCTGGTGCCTAGCCTCAAGTAGCTTGTACATAACAAGTGCCTTATAGATGTTTATTGAGTCGAGGTGAATTAGTTCTGCTTTCTTGAGACACACGGGGTAAGTCTAATCCATCTTCTTATTAAAGTCATTAAGATTAGTGCCATGAATGTGAAACCCAATTGTCTGAAATTCCATTTTGGGGTTACCTTTTCTTAGTTAACTTCTCTTCAACAGTAGCCTCAATTTAATCTGTCAATACATATTTTAAAATTATCATTGAGAAGTAAATAATTCTCATATATTTCCATCAGTTGAAGGATGTATCTTACAAAAAGTTTCTTAAAATGATTACTCACAATAGCAAGGTATAATGTATCTAGCTAGTTCTCTCCCGAAGTAAATCAATGGAATCACTAAGGAGCTCAGGTCAAATCCTCTTTCTTGACATAACTCTTATTTCAATTAGGCTATTTTCTCCAAATTTCTAGTGCCAGCATTAGAATGGTAAACATTGAGAGGAAAGACCAGCACACAAAGAAAGCAGTGATCTTTAGGTGAAAAAAAAATTCGGTGATGGGTTTTTTTTAAAGTCAGGCAAGAAAAATGACTCACCCAAAGTGAGTCAGGAAGAAGAAATGTATTGCTGTGGGAAAAAGGGATCCCTGTTATGCTTCTTACCTTGTTTCTGTCAAAAATAAAAATTTATCTGAGAAGAAAATGGGAAAATGAAGTATGCATGTATATACATATATATATGCATTTGTATATAAATATATATTTATATGGGCACACGGACATATATTTAATATATATATATATGTGTGTGTATATCTGTCTCTATCTCTATATGGCAGAGAAACACATATATACATACACACACACACACACACACACACACACACATATCAAACCACCTCCCAGGTCCATCAAAATCTAATAGACTGAGAAAAGACAATGCCTGAGGATGAACAAAGAAGCGTGTTGTATGTGTACAATGTTGTTCTGTCATTTCAGTCGCATCCAACTCTTTGAGACCCCATTTGGGGTTTTCTTGGTAGAGATACTAAAGTTGTTTGCCATTTTCTTCTCCAGGTCATTTTACAGGTGAGGAACTGAGGCAAACAGGGTTAAGTGATTTGTCCAAGGTCCCATAGCTTGTGTCTGAAGCTGGATTTGACCTCAGGAAGATGAATTTTCCAGATTTCCAATCCAGTGTTCTATCCACTGAGCCACCTAGCTGCCCTTTATCATGTATACAAAAGATATAAAGCAAGTGAAGTGAGGTCTTTGAAATCATTTAGACTAAACTTTCCATTTCATAGATGAGGTATTTAAGCCTCAAATAGGGGAAATGGCTTCATATCATATGACTGGTTAGTACGAGTAGAACTGGTACTAAACTGCCTTGTTGCACACTTCTTATTCTTCACTTACATTGCTTTGTCCCATACTAGCATGGAGGTGCAAGACGATACTCAGGAGTTGATGCTGCCAATGCATTTTGGCACATTCCTACTGTTTACATGAAGAAAATACAAAACATCTGAATTACCTGTTTTCTAACTTATCTCTATTTCTATGTATATGCATAAATTCTCCCTACACAGAATAAATGAACATTCATCTAGAATGGCTGGAAAAGAAATAATATGCTGTGGATAAATTAATATTCCATTGCATTGGGGTTACCACATATTATATACAGATTACCAGTTTTTAAAGGATTAGAATACAATAAAAAAAGTTAACACTGATATACTAATGATATGCTAATGGTTACTGACATACACACATACATATATGAACAAATATAACTATTATATATGTAGACTTATATATCTATCATATATATAAGCATATCTATCATATATGTGTATTTATCATATATACATATCATATATATGTATAACACCATTGTGTGTATGTTTGTGTTTGTGTGTGTGTATGTGTGTATGTAGTTCAGACTTGTGTTTTGATCAAGGAAAGGATTTCTTGCCAGAGAACTCCTATCAATGAGGCAGATCAAAAATTTGTCTGCAATTACAATCTCATAGAGTTGCCTGCAACCATGAAAAGTTAGGTGACTTACTCAGGGTCATACATTTAGTATGTCACAGGAATTACTTGTCTTCCAGGTTCCAAAGTCAGGCCTCCATCAACTATACCATCCTGACCAACCTACGCTGCCTTTAAACTAAAATCATACTGAATAGAATTGAATCATTCTTTGTTGATGATCCAGGCCACACATCAGGATCTTGCAATCTCCAAATGGTAATTATCATGGAAAAAAATGTTTCTAGAAGATAGTAGAGAGGGGAAGGGAGGGAAGTGCCTATCTTTTTTATTTGACAGAGGAAAAAACAAGACGGGAGATTTCTGGCTCTCCTCAGATATGTGTCTCCGGGGCTCTGTCTCTGTCCCTTTTGTCTTCATTGTTCTCTCTTAATTATCTCAATTTCCGTATAGTTATCTACCATACCTATTCATGGAAAACACAGATCTATATATCCAGCCCTCACCTCTCATATGCTATAGTCCTATATCATCTACGAACCTGATAAATGTCCCACAAGCATCTGAAAGGGAACGTATCCAAAATAGAACTTACTATCTTTCAACCTAAACCCATTCCACTCATCTAACTTCTTATTTCTGCCCAAGTGTTCATTATCCTTCTAGTCATCGTCCATTACAAATTTGGAGACCTGCTGGCTTCTTTCCTTTACTTCACCCCTTAAGTTTGATTAGCAATCAGTTATTAACAAAAAAATGTGGCACAAACATGATATTTTGAAACATGAAAAAATGAGATATTTCCCTATATTTTGTGATAATCATAAAAATAAATGCTATTTAATAGGGTAATAGTAAATAAATTCTATTTAATACGTTGTTGTTCAGTCATTTTAGTTGTATCTGTCTCTTCGTGACTCCATTTGGGGTTTTCTTGGCAAAGATACTGGAGTGGTTTGCCATTTCCTTCTCCAGCTCATTTTACAGATGAGGAAACTGAGGCAAACAGTTAAATGACTTGCCTAGGGTCACAGAGATAATAAGTTTCTGAGGCCAGATTTGAACTCAGGAAGATGAGTGTGCCATCTAGCTGCCTTTTAATAGTGGTTACTATAGCCCAAACAGAACAAGTCTGGCCTTCCTCTCTACCCTGAAACTAGGCTACATTTCAGGAGACTCAATATTAGCCTTGACTCTGCCTTGTAATGAGCTGTGACCTTGGACAAACTATTTAACCTCTCTGACACCCAAGTTCGTAAAATAATGGAGTTGGCTTACTTGATTTCTAAGGCCTCTTTCAGTTCCAAATACTGTCCTATGAGCTAATGATCTTTAAATGAGGGGTTATTCCTCAAGTCTATGAGTAACAATGATCACGAGAGGAATGCAAACTAGAGGTAAAACTATAAGTTAAAGGACAAAGAAGCACATTTATGATGTGGTTCTTTAGTAAGCACAAAGGAAATTCATGAATCAATTAGCACATGACCTCTTCAGTGGCAAGTCAAATGGAACCAAACCGCATTGAAAGTTCATTCCATTGCTAATGGTCCAACTACCCAGCACCATGTTATATCTACCCTATCGTGTGGCCTTTTTGCAAGAACATCAGGGGAATTGAGGTGGAGGTCAGCAGTTTGGGTCTTAACAACTGGGGCCTTCTTTCTTTTCTGTCAGGAAGAATGAACAAAGAGATGAACAGGACTAAGGCATTTCTTCTCTTTCCAGCTGTGGTACAATAGTCCTAGCTTTTAAAACAAGCACATGGTTCACTTAATCAGACTCCTAGCCGTCTTGGTTAGGAGAAAAAAGAGCATTCTGATGAGAAACACATTCTTATGAAAGCCTGTCATATTGGAGTAAAATCTTCCACGATTTATCTGAAACCATAATGCCAAGTTTAAGAGGATGTTTGGAGTAATAAATATGCACCCTTGGAGTCAGGAATACCTTGACACAAGTCCTGCCTTTAACACTACCTGTGTGACTAGGCAACATCTCAGTGTTTTAAGCAACTCTCAAAGACAGTAAACTACAGAGAGATGGAGTTCCCACACTGGGAGTTCCCCACATAAAGGAAATGAGTGGGGAAAGAGGAGGTTAGAAATAAATATTAGGTCCACAGATACATCTCAAAGAATATTGTTACCTCCAACCAACAGAATTTTTATAATGGAAGGTCAACCTCAAACCACTAGTATTTTGTCTTTTCTACTTGTGCCTGGAAAACCTTGCCCTATAATTAGTGGACAACAAATAGAGCATGGTTTCTGGATAGACTGAGGAAGGGTCTCATATTTAGAGCTAGAAGGTAAGTAAGGGGTCATCTGGTCCAACTTCCTAATTTTACGGATGAGGAAACTGAAACCCAAATAATCAACAAAGTCAATATTTGAACCAAGAAGACCCTGACACAGTTGATTCCAAACCCAGGGTTCTTTTGATTGCATCATGATGGGGTTCCATTTTGCTAACAGAAGAAGTGTCTAGCCAGGCAGCATTTCATCTCTCCTCTTCCCTACCTTCCTTCCTCTCCTTCTATTTTCACCTTGCATAGTCTGAATTTCAACCACCCAGGAAAAAATCTCCCATTAATAATACTTTCCTCGGTAACTGCCCTCATACTTATATGATGGTTTTAGATCATTTAATGACATTAGGAAGAGTAAGACTTCAACACTATTTTGCTAAGTGTACATTTTATTATATTTTAAAACTATGAATAGCCCTAAAGCTGGGCTCTTAATACCTCTCTTCTCATTTTTAAACATTGTTATTAATATACACTTCCCCACTCCACAATGCATATTCACGGGCAATGGACAGAGGATAAAGAGAACAATAAATGATTATCGAAAACCCTGTGGTCTCAAACACAAAAATGGGTGGTAGAGCTGTCAAACACATCAGCATTAATAGGGGGAAAAGGAAAAGAGTGAGAGAAGCAAAGTTGGACAGCTGAGAGATATTATTATTGTCTGACCTCTGAATTCACCCCCTTCTTGCCACACTTCCACCAAGTCAGCCTATTAGACAAAATGTTGTTGGTGATTTGCTCTTGGCTGTTTCTGCCTCCTTCAGTTGGTTGTGTTAATGTTCTATAAATGTTGCAGGCCCTTACAGCTACAATGTACACAATACTGTGTGAAGAGGAAACCTCTAACACTCTAAACTCTCTTAGGGTTAGCATAAAATCTTCTGTCATCTAGTTGTGGTGACTGGTGTGTCTTCCCCAGAGCCTGCCATTTTGGATCTGGATTCAAGTAAGAGCTTCCTCCTTATGAAATAAAAAAAATTGGCTTGTGAGTTTATAAGTACAGTTGTTCCTCATGAGGAATTTCCTATTCCAGTGAGTGTAGAACAGCATTTTTCTTGCAATTAACAGAATTAGAGAATTACCTGAGAGTACCGACAGATTAAATAACTTGGCCAGATTTATACAGTCAGCATGTGTCTGAGATGAGCCTTACATATGTACAAGGACCCTATTCCAATAAGAACAGGAAACCAAAATTCAGGGAATGCCAGAGAGAGGAACGTTAACGTAACTCAGCCTGATTTCTCAAAGTTTCAGTCTTGCGATTGGCGCTGTTTGCACTTCCCTTTCTTTGGCTAAAGGGTTTAATTTCATACTATGCCCTCCAAGCTTCCATGTGATTCAAACCAAAGGTGCCATTTCTTTAGGCACAGTAATCCAAGTAGGTCATGACCATGTGTAACAACACATGGATGTTCATACTTATTTTTTTGTCTTTCAGAATATTATCTGAAGGATTTAGTTTGGTTACAACACCACAGAATATCAGACCTGGAAGGTATCTTAGAAAATAACTAATCCAATATCCACAATACATAAGAAATCGAGATCCCAACAGATGAAATGATTTGCCTGAGGTCATAAATGTATTTAGAGAACAATTTAAACTTTGTAAAAGTGGAAAGGGCTGCCTTGGGAAATGGTTGGCTTCCCTTCCTTAGAGATCTTCAAGCAGACACTGGATGACCACTTGTTGGGTATGTTATACGGTAGATTCCTTTCACAAATGAGTTGTTTTAGGTGGCCACTGAGCTCTCTTCTCTGTCTTTCCATCTCTGCCTCTCTGTCGCTATTTCTCTTTCTCTCTGTCGTCTCTGTCTCTGTCTCTCTGATTCACTGATTCAGACTTAGTCAAAGCCAGGACTAGAATCCAATTTGTCTCCTCATCCAATGCTTTTCCACATTCCACATTATCTCAATGTTAAACTTTTTTAAAAAAATATCATCCGATGGTTTATTTTTTTTCTATTTGAAAGTTAATATCTCCTGGATAAATTCACAGTGGCAGCATTTAATTTGCTCTTAACAGATTTTTTTTTGTCATTGCCCATGTCCTTGATCTATTATATAACAGGATGTAATCTTGCTCATTATTTATATTCTCTGTCTTGTGTGGATGCATGTTTTGTAACCAGACTGTTGCCTAAATGGTAAATCTATAAACTTGTAATTCTACCAGACCTAGGGTAGTTGAGTGATTCAGATTTGTCCTATTAGTTTCATCGGCACTGATTTTCCAACAACTGATGGCAGGTTTGTAAGTGATATTAACTGTCCTTTGTAGTAAATTACATTGTGTAATCACCATAGTGCTTTGCTCAGGCCAGACCAGTTATCAGCTGAACCAAATGAAGGGTTTGGTGAATACACTATCTGTTTCCTTTCAGAATGCCAGAAGTTCTCTATAAACATGAGGGTGCTGAATGAGAGGTCATCTTTTGAAAGCTATAATAAAACATGATTGTAACTGAACATGTGACACGCCTGCCTCCTAGCTCTTGTTCAGTTATGAGTGAAGGGATTAAAAGAAAGAAAAAGAAAGAATCCAGAAATACTGCCTGTGAGAATAGTATGTTTCTTAGCACAGAGATCTATTTTAAATAAAACCTTATTTTTTTTCCTTAAGGCAATACAAAGTAGTAAAATTCCAGTATTTTATAAAATTGAGAGATGGTTGTTTGAAACATAGGAAAAAATTCATAACAGGAATGCCATGTTCGTTTCCCATTAATTTATTCCTGAGTTCATTGGTGGAATCTTCTATCCTTTCCAGCTGAGTCATCCCAAAGAATGTCTGGCTTGATGAGAATGTTCATGTATCAGAAAATGGAATTAGAGTATTCCTGTGGTCAGGAAGACATCACTGAGAAACTGCTTTCTTAGAGTTAAGAGTACCACCTAAGACCCTGACCTTGGAATTTACTAAGTTGTAGCTTACTATAATTTCAATGATAACACTAGCCCATGTGGACATATCACTTGAAGATTTATCAAGCGTTTTACATACGTTAGCTTACTTGATCCTCACAAAGTAGATGCTTTTACTCTTCCCATTTTACAAATGATGAAACCAAGGTTCAGAGAGAGGAAGTGATTTGAATAGGTTCACACTACTGGTAAGCACCTGAGGCAGGATAAGAACATCCTGACTCTAAAGCAGTGGCCTCTCATTTTCAAGACTCCCAAAGGGTATTTCAAGATACCAAAGCACACAACAGAAACCTAAGAAAGAAAATGCAATTTCTTAGAATGGCCTAAATTACAGTAGAGGAGCAGGCTAAGCCCAGGAAGCAATGTGAAGAATCTTTATCTTGAGTAGTCACCCAGTAATTTAAATCCAGACCTCATGCTTTTCAGGAGGAACACATGTGCTACAAGCCATGAGTAATTCCATAGCTGCACACATCACAATAATAACAACAATGATAGACTGCATTTATATAACCCTAGCTGGTCCTTCAGTGCTGCTACACAATCATTATACTCTATTATTTTTTTTCCATTTTTTTTGGCAGGGTGGGGAACAGTGGAATGGTTTCCAGACCTATGATTTCATTGGTATAGGGAATTTTAAATAAGAAAACTTACATCAATTCTGATTGTTGCAACTAATAGTCTTAGAGATCTAAGTTTCCTCTCTCTTCAATTTTTTCTACCCCCCAAAACTGTCCTAAACCTTTTCAATTCTCTTAAAGGTCTCACCCATATCCACACCCCAATTTTACTTCTTACTTTACTGAAAACACTCAGACAATCTGACAATCTGATATTTCACCAACATCTCTACCCCAGTGTATCCAAAACAAAGTTTATCAAAAGCAATTCCTCTAACTGACTTCATAATTTCTCTGAGTGGCACCACCATTCATACCATATTCCTTATTTTTACTGATTTTTCCTTTCTTACCTCTCATATCCAATCTTCATTCAAGTTCCATCATTCTATTTCTGCACCTTTTCTAGCATTGTAATGGTAATTAAGGTGGGACTTCTCTTTTTAAGGTTTTCTCTTTTATAATGCTAAAGTAATCAAGTGCCTTTGATTAAGTCTTGCTAGGTGTGAAGCCCCATGCCCACACCCTTTTGCTGATTGGGGATGGAGCCTTCAGGCTCTAAGAAGGATATATAAACTCAGAGGTTAACATTTTGTTTGGGACTCTCATTCACTGGAAGAGTGTCACGTGATCTGACAAAACAAGACTCTGGATAGTCGCTGGAGCCCCCCTCCAGCTTTGAAAACCAAAATGTTGTTGCCTCTCTCTCTGGTAATTAATTCTTTGGTCAGACAGCTAGAGGCCTGTCTGTTGATAACTGTGTCTGTTTTCTCTGTTTATATTGTCTCTGTTTGTTATTTCTGTTTGTATTTGCTCTGAAGTTCCAGGTGCTGACTTTTCTCCCTGAACTAAGTGAATGACATATGTATGTTTGATTAAAGTGAGATTGATAACCCCTTAAAAGTTGCTGTCCTTAGAAAAGCAGATCAAAGAATCTGTGCTAGCAGCCCTCCTGTGTGCTGGTGTTATTGGTCTTCCACCTCCACAACAACTGCTAGCAACATTGTTGTTAAAACCATTCATCCTCTCTTCTCTATTTCCACTGCCATCATTCTTTCTTACACCTTTACTTGCACCTATCTGGACTGCTTCAGAATGTCTTCAGTGGTTATTTTGGCTTCTATCCTCCCTCTTTAAAATGATCCTTTACATTGTCACCAGATTAAAGGTCCTTACATGAATTCATACTCCCATTTTGAGCCACACACCCTTTTATATTTAATGGCCATGGGAAGAGGACCATGCTTAAATGTTTTCTTCCATAATATTTTAAAATATATTTTCCTAAATCACAGCCTACATTTCTGACGATTCCCAGAGCCCTTGTCCTTGGCTATTACAACCACTACAATAACTATTACATTTTCTAGAGGCTCATGGGGATTCCATTTCATCAACTGTTTTCTTCTTGTTGCTCAGAATTAAGTCCATATCAGTATCTCTCTTTAATATTTTCTCTAATATTAATAACAGCAGCAAATCACATTTATACAGCATTGCAAAAGTTTGTGAAACGCTTTTTTATACATTACTTCATTTGTACCTCACAATGATTCAGAAAAATAGGTATTTCATATCCTCATTTTCCTGATGAGCAAAGGAGGTACATATTCACTATGTGACTTGTCCATGGTCATGATGCTAGTAAGTGGGAGAGGCACATGTTGAAGGCAGGTCTTCTGCACACAAATAGATTTCGAAATCTATGCACTATACCACAGTCTAAGGGAGGGTAACAATGAACAAATGTTCAGCTTTTATTGGAGAAAGGCTTTCAGTATGTATTTAGACAAGTAACATTCACCACTGCTACTATATTCCTTACCTTTGCCTTGTGTGTGTGTGTGTATTCAATCAGAAGAGTATCAGCTCTATCTTCCAGCTTGCTAGAGAGTCTGTAACTCTATTCCTACCTTGACACTGTTTTTCTGATATTTATCCTCATTCTCATGTTCTACTCTGTTTGAATCCTTAGCTATACAAATGTACACCTTCTTAATAAATGTGATTACTTTCCTTCCTCTTCTGTCAGAGCTATTTTTTAATGAGGAATACCCCTCAGATGTTCTACCTGAGTAAAAAAGTCCATTCTACTCAGTCTCAGAAATGTCTATAATAGCATATTTAATTAAGTGTATTAAAATATAAAGCTGGTGTTATGTGAAGAGAGGCAATGCAGTATAATGAAAGGCAAGATAAGAATGTAAAATGAACACAGGATTTAAATATCTAACATTCAGTACCTTTGTGACCTTAGGCAAGTCACATATTTTCTCTGAGTTTCATCTTTATCTGTAGAATGGAGATAATAATTATTCTTTCAAAATTTTGTTATGAAGAAAGTATTATTTTAAACTTTGCAATACCATATAAATGAAAGGGATTTTTTTTTTTACTATTTGTCCTGAATCATTATTTCATCCTGTCAACCACTGGAGATTATTGTTATTCTTCTTATTATAACACATTTCTCCCTAAGATCTATTTTGGTGATGTTTTTCTGGGCATTTTTTCCTCTCCTCCTCTATAATAAAATCAAAGCCTGTTCCCTCACATGAAGAGATAGATATTAGCCTTCGATTGGAGTGGTTAGAGAAAGTTTAATGGAGGCAGTGTCGACTGAACCCAGACTTGAAGGGTGAAAAACGTTTAGGTGGGTGGAGGCAATGTCTGGAGAAAAGTTATTATGTTTAGAAGGTGCCTAAAGTTAGGGGAGGAGGATCTTTGATCAAGTACTGGCCTAAAATTCTTGGTCAACATCATTTGGGGCAACAGGGGGAGATAGATGTGAACAAAGTCCTCACTCGAGTGTAGAGCCCTGTGAATAAAACTCTAGTGGGGTCAAAGTGTTGCCTCCTTTATGAACTGAGCTCAAGGTGAACTGAAGTTGCCCCATAAGCATCTTCTACCTTCTGAGAGATGAAATTCTCTCTAAGGCAAGACAAGGATTTATTAGGCTCCTAGGTAGTATGGTACATAGAATGTCAGATTTACAGAAAGGAAGATCTGAGTTCACATTCTTCTGCCAGGTCACTTAACCTTTCTCAGTCTCAGTTTCCTTATCTGTAAAATGGAGATAAAAGTAGTACCTACCTCTTAGTGTTACTATAAAGATCAAATAAGAAAACTTTAGGTCAAATTCTGTGCAAAACATAAAATGCCATATTAACGTTAATTTATTATTATTCAACATACAACAAATATATTTTAAAAGTTGGTTGAAACTATTAGTGTGTGAATTTAATGGCATACCCTATGTTCCAGAAATTCTATCATGAGGCATAGACGGTGAGGAGATCACTGAGAAAAGAAATACTCTATACACCAAAATAATTATAACAACTTTTTATGGTAGCAAAAGCCTAGAAACAGAGTAGATGGCTTTTGTTTGGGAAATAGCTGGACAAATTGTGTGGCACATTAATATACTAGAAGATCACTGTGCTGTAAGAAATAATAAACACAATGGATACAGAGATATATGGACAGAAAGAAATGAATTGATGAAAAGAGAAGTAAGCAGAGCTGGGAAAATAATATACATATTCACAGCAACAATAAAAATTGAAAGAATCATCACCCAAAACAAACAAAACTGAATGATGGAAAATTAAAAAGAACAAGCTGGACCCCAAAGATGACATATGAAAGGACATGTCTGCTGATCGCTCATAGATGTTAGAGGGCACATGTGTAGGAAAATGCATTCACTGTCAGTGTTTTTTGATGTTCTGATGAGTTTTGTTCAATTTTTCTCTTAATTTTTCTTTTAAAAATTGTTATAAAGATTGGCTTCTCTGGGAGAGAGAAAAATGAAGGACAAAGAAGGAAATCTAGGCATTGGAACAATGGAAGCTATCAATAAAAATTTGTTTTTTAAAAGCTGTGCTGCTTCTTCAGCTCATTTGTTCCTTTTTTTCAACACTGCCTTCCATAACTATTTAACTCTCTCTCTCTTGTCCCAACAGTGAGACCAATGTTAAATGTAAGAAATCACATACATTCCCAGCGTCCCCAGAAAGTGATTGTTTTTTTCTTATCTCGTTTGGTGGGAATTTTCTGATTTTCCAGCTGGTGAAAATAAAGCTCTTGAAATTGGAACATACTTCCAATGTGTAACCCCTAAAGCTAGCCAAAGGCATGCCTCCTCATTTAGCCAACGTCAAAAACTGTTCATAGCTTTACAGTCTTCTCTGCTAAGCACATTATCCCCTAAATCTACAAAAGGGGTTGGCTATATCTGCTCCAGATAAGGTAATATCATTACTTATAAATTTCTAGCATACTTCAAAATGATGAGGGCAAGTCTACCTGATACAGATCAGTTCTAATGCCCTCACACAGTTTTATGTTCTCTATATAGTTAATAAATATTTAATTTAAGTATCATCAATCACGGGTCAGGGCAATTTTGGGGGGGGGGAGGGGAATACTACAGTCTATGTATGGAAAAGATAGTTCAGCTCAAAATATTACAGTCTACAAAGGATTCTTTGGAATTTATTATTCATTCTCCAAAAGTAATTAACACTTTTTGGAAGTTCTTCATCCAGAATCACTAGTGGTAGCAACAACAACAACAAACTAGTAGCCTACACAAATGTGTTTCACGACAGAGAGGAAAATCCAAGGAAAAGTATGAGTGTTGATTTACTGGACTCATAGCGTCACAGATGTAGAATTGAAAGAGTTAGACCTCAGAGTCATTGGTATTCAAGTCTTATCCTTTTACCCATGAGGAAACTGTGGCCTAGGAAGGTTAAGTGACTTCTCCAAGGTCACAATGTAGGCAAGATGTGAATCCAGATCATCTGACTACTGAGTCATTACACACTGAAACATGGTGGGGACAGATTGTGAGGAAGTAACACATACTCTTCTCCCTCCCCTCTCCCCTATGGTGTCTGTTATACAAACTTGCTATATTGCCCAAGGGCATGAAAACTGACCTCAGTACATGCATGAGTTTCTAGGGTCAATTTAAATACAAGAAAATACATTCATAAACCTCTTCATTCTTCCTAACTGGAAAATGTAATAGTGGTGCTACAAGCACAAGGGGACGTGTATGCATGTGATTAGTGAAATGCAAATATGTATGCATGTCGCTACCAATATATTGGAATTCTCCAAAGTAAAGTAGGGATATGAAAAATTCATATTTTACAAAACAGAGAAATTGTGGCTCATATTACCAAAAGATCGCTTTTTATAAATATATTTGCCAAAATTTTAAGTAGTGAGTTCATGTGCTACATTTATATACACATAAACATAATATGCATACATAACTGCCTAGTCAGGAACATATTTACATATACAATTAAGTATTCAATTAATACCTTGCCTTCTTCCAAAAGATCTTTTTTTCAACTTAAAAATGCAATGCGAGAGATAAAAACAAGAGAAATACCTAAAGGAAATAGCATATAACACCATGCAACTGAGCTGGGTCAATTACTGCATTTTAGTGCTTTATTTCAATAAGCAACATTACAAGTCGTAGACATGGAATCAGGAAAACCAAGTAGGTTGAAATCTCCCTTCCAACCCTTTTATACTTACTTGTATGTTTGAGTCACATAACCTCTTAATGCTTCAGTTTCTTTATGTGTAAAATGAGGATAATTATACTAACGAAGCTACCTCATGGGGTTGCTATTAATCTTAAAAGGGAATAACGTCTGCAAAACATTTTGAAGTCTTTAGAGAACTAGATTAAGTTTAGCTATAATTTTTCTTTGCTGTAAGTTGTTTAGCAGCAAAGGGAAGGAAAGGCAGCATACTGTGTTACATGATCTTCACTGGAAGACAACACAAAGTCTACAGACTGATTTGCATAGGAGACTATTTTGTTGGCACTCAAAGCAAGTGTAAATTGACCAGTTGGGTCGTTGGATAATGCCTGTTGGTTCACACTATACACAACACCCTCAAATTCAGTTTTACAAAAGATACAAAAATGGTTTTCAAATGAATGATTCTTGTGATAAACCTTTTTATATAGAGACTGAATATATTAATTACCTAAAAAAGCAAATTGTGCCGTTTCTTATTTCAATACTTAAGGAGATCCTTGATTTTATCAATAGCAGCAGCAATGGAGACACTCCCCCCAGTAGCACACACTTCAGCCCTTGCAAGCCCTCGCTTCCAGAGTGATTCTTGTTCACATTGCCCTATAAATCTTTCATAGAAGATCTACACAATGTTCTGGAAACCTTCCTCCTAAGTCTTACAACACTCTGTGGGTACCAGTGCATCACTTGGGCTGATCATCTATTATCCCTTACTCTCACTACATGACTGGCCCACTTCCTCTTCCAAATCATATTCATCCTCAAAGTTATCTTTTATACCATTTCTTACAAGCAAGTCATTGCTCATAATATGTTCCAGCCTGCTGCTTCTTACACATAAGTCATCACCGGTAATATGCTCAAGCCCGCTTATTTCCACCATGCATCTCTCCATTGCCCTTTGGGTCATCCATAATTTAAATTCTTTAGTTCCTGTGATATTCCATAATATTCAGTCACATGGTAATACCAGGGGAATATTGATGTTAGATGAACCACACAATGATAAAGCCATCTTTGGCAATGGAAAGTTACACAACCAAGACAAATACGGAAGGCTCTTAATCTCATGAGGTTCTCTTCCACTTCTTTATTCACAAAAGTAGCATGGCAATGAATGTTAAGAATCACTCAGTTTCAATATATACAAATCCTTTTCATGGTTGCTACTCAAATGAGAGATTTTTGTCCAATGGCCAATGACGAGAAACAATTCTGAGGCTCAGCACCATGCAACTGAGATGGATCCATTACTGTGATTTGGCATTGTGTTCAGATATACAACATTATCTAAAGTGCTAGATAAGGAATCAAGAAAATAAAAAAAGTTTCAAATCTCCCCACCAACACTTTCCAAGCTGTGTGATTGTGAGCAAATACCGTAACTTAATTTCCAGAATTCCAATATTAAATCTTAGCAGGCCTGGCATTCTTGATGTCAATAGAAACAGAAGATTCAGCTAAACGGAAAGATGACTCTGAAGCTTCCATTAAGAGACAAAAATGAGTTAGTTGAGATGTTATTTTGGGCCCAAAGACAGCCCAAAACGTCATTCCAATAAGTCTCATGGTCACTTTGTCATGGAGTATGCAGAATAAAAAAAAAAGGGGGGGGAGGGGGGCTACTACAAAGTAAACTGCTGCAACATCTGCTACAGATAAAGAAATCCTACAAAGAACTTGAGAAAAGCCTCTAAATCAAACCAAAATCATGATTAATAATCTGTGACTTCTCCACTAAGGTAGGCAAGGGACAAGATGAAGAAAAATATATGTTGCAAAATTGTGTTTGAAGATTAAAAAATACAAAGACCAAAGGCTTAGGGAATATTTGGTTGTCTCATATACTGTTTTTATTCTTTTAAAAATAAAATTTCAAGTGTGTTTTTAATCTCAAGGGCCCCACTTTTTAAATTTATTCCAAATGCTCTGGGGATCTGCAAAGCAGGTTTTTTCTTTTGGTATGGTTGCTTATGGAATGTAAACTATAAAACGAAACCAATGCTCAAATGCTGGATGGAAATTGAAACAAGAAGTGCTAAATGATAATGTTTTCAACACAGAAACAGGAACAAATAAAATCCACTCAGCTTTCATCAGAAATGCTGAAGATTCCCAATGACAGATAATAAGACAGTGAAACATTTATCTAAGAAGAGAATGAACAAGCACAATAGAGAAAGGATTAGTTAACTACTTGGGGCAGCTGGAAAGACATTTGAACTTGGCCTTATCTCTTATTTGGGAACACAGGTGGACCTTCCTTGACAGATGTGTTTTTAAAATGTTGAATGTAATTTGAATATTAATAAATTGAGGCCTATGAAACTGCATATTTAAGCTTACTATTTACAAGCATCCTCCAAAGACTTTTCAAAAATCAGATTCCCTTTGTAAATTGAAGAATAGGTTGGCAGAGCAAATAGATAATTTCTCCCTCCACCCTCACCCCTAACCTTGTTCCTTGCCCCCATCCCCCACCCTGTCTCCACTTTGACTTTTAGAGGCACCTTGCATAGTAAGCAGAACAAAGAAGATCTAGGTTTAAGATGCTTCAGACACTTACAAGGCATATGACTCTGGGCAATTCATTTAACCTCTACCATCCTTAAGCCCCTCCCTAGGACTTGTCTCAAATCAGAACTTTTCATAGATTATATCTGATAAAATTCAGTATGCAATTATACTGAAATGGCTGTTTGGCATCATATTTTTCTTACACTAGCTAGTATTTGTAAGCAATGTCTTAGGATGGAATTTATGGGAATAGAAATGAAGGACCATTGCCTGAAAACAATGCTCAATCAGGTGAGGTGGTACTCTAGGTTTCTGACAAAGAAATGGGCAAAATTTTTACAAAAGGAAGCATCAACTCCAAGTCTGCATTGTGGAGAGAGCAATGGAAAGACAATCACATATGTAAAAGTGGTCAGTTGTGTAAAAGAAGTTACTTCCCAGAAGTAGGAGATTATATTTGGGATATTGTGAAATAGGCTCAAAGAAAAAAATTTTAAGACACCTAGTAGTATGGTAAACATATCCTATTACTATAAAACATTTTCCAGTCCTTATTCTATATTTGAAACAATACATTCTACCATCTCCCCTAAATCCTTTGGTACTGGGGGAGTAGAAGCTGAAGAAACCTAAGGATGCTTTTTCTCCTATTTCTCAGTAGGGCTTCTTGTTACTCATGTAAATATCTTCTGAATCCAGAGAAGAGTAGACCTCCAGCTAGGCAGAATAAAGCCAATTTAGGTT
Source organism: Phalanger gymnotis (assembly GCA_028646595.1). Classification (NCBI taxonomy): domain Eukaryota; kingdom Metazoa; phylum Chordata; class Mammalia; order Diprotodontia; family Phalangeridae; genus Phalanger; species Phalanger gymnotis. The sequence continues at coordinate 258,909,025 of CM053624.1, forward strand.
CTTAAGCAAGAGCTGCTTTGTGAAAAAATCCTGTAAAACTCCCCACTAAATGAGTTACAAACTAGTCACATGGGGCTTTCATTGAATTTACTTGTGAACGTTATAAAGGACAATTGTCTCTGAACCAGGTACATCAAACGCAGGACTGCTACTGTGTAAAAGCATGGAATTCTACGCCACCTACACACACAAAGAAAATTAGCTTCTTATTGAAAAGAGGTACTATTGAAAAACTCCAGGGGAAAAAATGAAACAACAAAAATGAATGACACCTACAGGCAAATCCAATGGTTAAGGCCATTTGGGTAAGGACTTTCTTAGTCTGAAAGAAAGAAAAAAAAACCGTACAGTTTCAGAAGGTCATGGAAGATAATTGAACTAAATCAAAGTCAAAGTAGCAGCTCTTGAAATTCTAAGCAAGGAGAGTTTAAATCTGCCTTAAGAAATGAAGCATTTTCAAACCCTACTCTTTGGATTCAGTGGGGGGAAAATATAATGTAAAGTTTTAGGGAAAAATATCTCATTCTCCTAAAAAGTTCATAAGTACATTTAAATGGATAGTCAGTGATTTTGGTTTGAGGCGGTAAGTTTATATGTACATAAGTGTACACAATGTGAGTGCGTATATAATATTATTTTGGGGTCTTATGTGAATATTAGATGTGTTTATATGTAATTATGATAGAACTGGAAGTAACATTTGTCCAAATGGAGTCACAGAGTCAGACACAACTGAAAAATGACTGAAACGAACAACAACCTACATGGCAGGTGGTCATTCATTCTGTGCTTTAATACCTAAAAAGGAAAGGAGATCTAGTACATCTTAAGGCAGTCTGCTGTATTTTTGGATAGCCTTGGTTGATCAGGAATTTGCACTTTCCATTAAGGCTACATTTGCTTCTATGTATCTTTCACTCATTGTTCCTAGATTTTGCACTGAAAAGTCCATATAGTGTGCACGCACATTTAAATGCAAACATTTATCTATCTATATCTACATATCTGTATCTATATACTTATGTCCCTACATCTATATTTATCTATCATATCTATATCTATATGATACAGGGAGATAAAGAGGGGACTTTTGATTTCATTGATAGCAATAACTTCCTGCTAAAGAAATAGCATCAATCAATTCATTTTGGAGAATTATTTAGAACAGGTGTCAAACTCATAGCCCAGGCCCCAAAGGACCAGCAAAACTCTGAAGTGTCCCCTAAACCAGATTAAAACGTGATTGGGGAATGTTTAATGAAGGAAATAAAAACGTAATATAACAAAAATGCTAATTTTTTTTCCTAATTTGATATGTGGCAAGCAGGGATCTGTTTCTATTTGAGCTTGACCCTATTGTCTAGAGCACTAGGGTCACACAACTGCTATGCCTCAGAGGTAAGATCTGAGCCTTATCTTGGGACTCGGTTGTTGTTTAGTTATTTCAGTTGTGTCTGACTGATTGATCTCATTTTTTGCAAACATTTCCTTCTCCAGCTCATTTTATAGATGAGGAAATGGAGGCAAACAGGGTTAAATGACTTGCCCAGGGTCTCACAGCTAGCAAGTGTCTAAAGCCAGATTTGAATTTAGGAAAATGAATATTTCTGACTCCAGATCGAGGCACTTCATTTACTATGACAACTAGCTGCCCGAACATTATGGGACAATGGAACTAGCACTGCATATGAAGTTGACCCTCCAAATCATACAATGGGTTCTCGGGCCATTACTTAACCTCCCCAGGTATCATTGTGATCTTCAGTTAAGTGATAGGGCAGGACTGAATTAATCTAGGGGCTTATTCAAATTTGCCATCTACGATCTTAGGCATCCTATGCAGTAGACATTGCCAATGCTTACTAATCCCTTACCATTACCTCTTATACAAGCAGAAAATTTGGATACAACACTTCCAGTGGCATTATCAAGCAACTAAGTGCATGTCTTGAGTGTCTCCATCTCTACCTCAAGCCGTTTAAAATAATCGTCTCAATTCTAAGCAGCTAACAACGTCCAAACACTCCCTGGACTCATTCATATCAGGATCCACTTTTAATGTATCTAAAATTAACAAATAAAAATTTAAAACCTTAGTTTGTGTTGCCCTGTTCATTTGTGCCCCTAACATACTATGCTAATTTTGTACTTTTTTTCTTTCAGTCTAGTACCACTGCAGCTTAATCACTAATCTTTACAAACAAATCTACTTAAACTCTTGATTGGTCTTTACTGTTCTTCAAATCTGATTATTCGTAGGTTTAGTTATCATCATCGAGTCAATAAGCCAAGCTGTAATGGACCACATTTATTTTGGCTTCTCACCAACCCAATTAAACTTCCAATTCATTTGGCTTACAGTAGGAAGCTGAAAAGTGAGGTAATTCAACCTACTGAAAGTTACTATAGCAATTCACTTCTCTAAAATACACAGAAAAATACTGATTCATAGGGTTTAGTGCAAGTAAAGAGAGCATGGTGGAGGGGGCTAGTAAGCTGACCTCAGAATCTAAAAGACCTGGGCTCAATCCTGCTCCTGCTACATTTTGGCTGCATGATACTGAGCAAGCCACCTAAACTAGCAGATCTCCTTAAGCAGCTTTCAAAGAATGTAACTTACAGGTAAAGTGAGAGATCTGCCCTGGTACAAGAAGTTGCTCACCCAAAACCCCTATACACTGATGAAATTACAAGTAATGTAAATGAAAAAAAAGCACCTCATCAACATTCCTCCCCCTCCCCACCAAAAGAGCAAAGAACTAAACATGTGACTTGCATGCTCATAAAAGGGGAGAGAATTCAAAAACAGAGAGAAGATGGAGAACAAAATTATCCATGCATCCACAACTACTTGAAGGAAGGTAATAAAAATGGCAAGATGAAGCAGGAAAAAATCCAGGTAGAGATGCCTTTTACTCAAAATTAAAGAGAAACTTCCACCAGGTAAAGTGAATACGACCTCAGTTCTCTGGGACATAAGCAGCGTACGTAGTCAGCCATATCTAGGAATGCAAAAATATGCACAGTAAATGTCATCAAGGAAGAAAAGTGGAGAAGATAAAATAAAACTGATCCAGTCCAACATGGAAGTTAGAAAAGGTAGAAATGCTTCTCACTCTATAACAAGCAACGAATCATAATAGTACCTTACAAGGTTTGCTCAACAAAGACAGGTAGGGAGTTAAGAAGTTCAGAGATCATTTCAATTGCCATGCATGAAAACCAGTGTTTTGGTTCATCCAATGGTCATCTCATAAGGGCTAGTTCCTGGTAAATGACTTCGCTTTGAACTGATAACACTAAAAGAAAAGATTGTTACCCTCCTCTGTCAGGGAGAGGATATATGGGTTACAATTTATTATTTTTATTAGAAACTTAATAGTCATTAACATAAATACTCCAATAAACAAGTACCAAGAGGGGATCATGTATCAAACCATGAACTTCTTTCACATACAATTTATTTTCAAAGTAATGTAGTAACAAAATTGCTGTTTCATCTACAGATTTTTCGTTTTCTTCTGTATTTTTGGTTTATGTTTTTTTTTTATTTTTATCTCTTTCGTTATCCATTAATTCATCCTATCTTAATCTACCCAAATAGAAGATCTGATCTCTATAGTAACAAAAAAAAAGTCAAAGTATATTACCATATTGTCAAGATATGTCAACACATCAGGTCTAAAAATGTACGTTTCACACTATCCTGGCAGAAAAACAGGAGGTATTGCTAGTTTTCTAGAATACTGGTTGATCACTGTATTAATCAAGTCTTTCTCATACATTACTGTGGTCATTATGTGTAGGATTATATTTCTGACACAAGTCCTCTTTCTTACTGGCCTGGTGGTTGTTCATAAGGCTAGTTGGCATAGACAGTTATGGTGAACTCAAACAAGAGAGTATCATTTGAGTTAGTGAACAATTGTCAGTCATCACTTCTGGGGTCATTTTTGATAAGAAGAAACAAAGTATCCAGATCTCTGAAACAGGAGACAAAGCTTCTGCTCCAAGTGCTATCTGTAACTCAGCGTATTACCTCCTACAAGTCAATTTACCCTTTTAGTTCTCAGTTCTCACATCTGTGACATGTGGCTATCATCTCTCTTAAAATTTACTAAAAGCTTGGGGGGGGTCTTAATCTAGCATTCATGAACTTTAAAAACATTTTTATAACTGTGTTTCAGTATAATTTGCTTTCTTTCTTTATAATTCATATTTTATTTTATGAACTGAAAGATATTTTCTTGAGAATGGGCCCCAGGTTTCATCAGACTGCCAAAGGAGTCCCCAACACCAAAAATTAATGGAATTAATGAATTTAAAGTACCTTTCAGTTTTGGGGGAGGAAAAATAGAATTCTATAGAACAATGGAATCACCAAACCTTAGAAGTCATCTTCTTAGAGACCTTTTAATCTTGAAGATAGAAAACTAAGATTTTGAGAAGTGATGTAATTTGCCCAAAGTTGTGCAGCTAGTTCATGAATCTAGGTTCCTAGACTTCCTGTTGAGCAGAAGACTGGGTCTCATGTTGCTCTCCAAAAACCACCTCATAATAGCTCAAGAATCAAAACCCAAATGATGTGAGGCTTCAGTTAAGAGACACTTGCTGATACTCACTATATGTATGACATCAGACAAGGCATTTCACTTTCTGGGGACTCAGTATCTTCACCAGGAAAAGGTAGGGATTAGACTAATTGACCTTTGAGGTACTATGTAGATCTTTTAAAATTGGAAAAGACCTATATTATCCTTTGGAACAAGAAAACAAGGAAAATGTCTGAAATTGACAAAGTAATGAAACTATCCAAAATAACAGGCATACTAAACACACTAAAACACAGGCATACTAAAATAAGTACCTACTGTGGAGACATAAAATCAAAGTTGGGAATTTGAAGAGAATTTTATCCAATTTTGACAAAGTTTGAGAGCATCTCCTCAAGCAGTGTGAAGCATGGGCTGCCAAGTAACCTCTGCTTACACATAACCTCCTAGGAATCAGCTGGGGATTCCATCAGCTATTCAGTTAATGAACCATGCAGAGACTCTAAGGGCCCACCAGCAGAAGAGTAATCAATAGGTCACTTGTTCCCATGGAGGGCATAGGGCATTTTCATAGAGAGGTAAAATGACAAACATGGCCAGATCAATGTGGGTATTTTGTAACTAAAGGGTCCTTCCCTAATTAGCACTTGCTTCTTGTTTGTCTCACCTCTCTGGAATCATCAGGAACACAGTGCAATGCTTTGATGAGTCAAGAGAATTTGTCTTACTCAGAACAATAGACTACTCACCCTCAGCACTCATGATGAAGGTGCAATAGGCCATGTTCTATGAAATCGTATGGGAAGAAAAATGGTACACAGCAAGGCACTAATAAGGAACCATCCTCTCAACAGGACAGACCATACAGCGATGTTGTGGTCTGGCTTCACAATCACCATTATTGGAGTAAATGGTTGGCTCCTGGGATCAGAAATAAATCCCAAAGCACAGCCAGAGCTCGCCCACACAACAAAGCAGCAGTCTCAGCAGCAGTAGCTTTCCAAAGAAGAAGGGGCATCATTAGAGATAGACACTATATGTTATGAATACATTAGCCCCTGACTTGACCAAGCAGCAGAATTGCTGAATGTGTTGGCTTTCACAGGAATAAGTCATTACAGGCGCAGTGGAAGACAAGAGGAGGAGTAACACAATGTGTCCGCATTTAAAGAGAGGCCTGTGGTTTCAGAGAGACCAGAAGTCAAATTATTATTAAGAATTTTCCTCAAAGAAAACCATGCCCTTTAAAGAGAGTAGGGCTAGAGTTAAATTTTATTTTTCTGAGAATCTGTTTCAAGGGAGACTTGTAAAAGAAAAAAAAAACGTAAGGCAATCAAAATGTCATTTGTGTGCTCTTCAGATGTTTTAAACATAATCTGACAACACAAAATATAAGGCAAAGCAATTGGGCTGTGGGGACAGGGAGAAAGCCACAGCCACCAATAGCCATAAGGTTGGGGTCAGAATCTTTACACCTATACTGTGGTTGTTTAAGGCCAACGGACACAAGTAGGCTGCTGTAGGCTACGAAATTGAATGAGAAAGGGCATCACAGAGGTACAATGAAGTTCCATGAGATTTCAGGATGTCTGTATCCCACACTTCTGATTCAGGTACACCTAAAAGAGTAGAAAAGTGTGGTCCAGAACACAGTTGTCACCGACTTTGTGATTTAAGGTCTTGTTTTCGTTGCAAAAATCTTTTCATATTCTATTTGCTCATCTTTTAGCAAGGCCTAGAACACAAGGCGTTTATGGGGGCCTGGGGACTGAGAGTGAGGAAGGACACAACAGGAAGAAACGGAGAAAGCTATCCAAAAAGATTAATCTTCCAAACAGTACTATGATGGCTTACAGAGACCCTTTAATCTTTTTTAATGTTTGTCACAGACCCCTTTGGCAGACTGGTGAAGCCTATAGACCCCCTTTCCAGAATAATGTTTTTAATATGAATAAAAGACATAGGACTGCAATGGAAATCAAATATATTGAAATCCACTTATTAAAATATTCTAAAAAAAACTTTTTTCACTGATACCCTGAAATCTCATAAAACTTCATCTCTGCTTCTCTGAATTCCCTTTCCCAAATACTTTTGTATTATAGTTATTAGTGTATATGTCTTATCTCTCTTATCCATTTTAAGATTTAAGGCAGAAGTCTCATCTTACTCATCCCCTCATGGCCTGTCATGGGATTTTTCAGCCTACTAAATGTTTGAGAAATTGAAGTGAAAAAGTGTGTATTTATGGTTCTACTTCGGTCCATTCTGAGACGGTTGGTCAAAGACTATCATTATTTATCCAAAACATATCTTTTCTTCTCTGGAAATTTAACTTTAATTTCTATTTCTATTCCTGGCTAAGCCATTACAAAGTTCTGATCAGACCACTGAACTTACTCTTTTGGCTTCTACTCTTCCAGTATTGGAAGAACATTTGCCAGCAAAATACTTCAAGACCTTCACAATGTACTGAGTGCAGCTATAGCTATTACTATTAGCTGGAAAAAAACCAAAAACCAAAACAAAGTTAATATTATTCCAGAGAAAACAGAGAATAAAAAGACCGCTCATCTCCACTAGAAAACATGTTTGCTAAGGCAGAATGAATTCTAGTGGAAATGGTTATGTCTGAGTTCATTACCTAAAAGAGCTCTCCAGGGAGTATAAATCAAGAACAGTGTCCCCCCACCCCACCCCTCCAATGTTTATAAATATGCCTCTGTAGCACAAAATAAACGCGGACTGCAATAGGGTTAAGGGTATTGTCTTGATCACGCGGCCCCTTGATTTCTGTGGTGCTATGTTCTTTTGACTATCCTCCTACTCCTCTAGCTACTCCTTTTGTGCCTTTCAAAATTATGTCTGGCTGAGAGGACATTTGGTGCCATGCAATATCATGGAAAGAAAGAAGGAAGTCAAGGGAGTGAATTTGGAGACACCTCCTCCCTAAATGCTCATAGGGAATATTTGTACCTGACATCTGGTAGAGCCTTCCGAGCCAAAATTGGTTTGGTCAGCCATAACTGGACACACTGGACATTTACCCTGACGGGGTGATGTCATTTTGTCTTCTTTGATTATGAAAGACAGCACCAAACGATGTAGAGATGACAAGACTCATTAACAATGAATGTGTTGATTGATGAAAAAATGTTACTCCAGATATCAATTTCTCAAATAACTTGACTAAACTATTGTTGTATCATGTAGAAGATAGCATCAACAAGTATGACAAGAAACACATTATGAGCATTAAAAAATAACAAACATTAACAAAAAGACCAATAGAAAACTCTACAAAATCCAAAAGCTTTTTTATTTCAATCCTCAGATATCAATACATATCCATGTACCCCACAGTACAATATACAACATTTAATGACATTTTAAGCTATTTAAGAGAAGGGAAGAAGGAAGATACAATCATCTTGTTGTTCAGTCGTTACAGTTGTGTCATTCGTGACCCCATTGGGGGTTTTCTTGGCAAAGATACTGGAGTGGTTTGCCATTTCACTTTCTAGCTCATTTTTACAGACGAGGAATTGAGACAAAGAGAGTTAAGTGACTTGTCCAGAGCCACATAGCTAGTAAGTGTCTGAGGCCAGATTTGACTTCGTGAAGATGAGTCTTCCTTACTTCAGGCCCTGCAGTCCATCCACTGCGCTATTCAACTGCCCATACAAGCATTTATTAAGCACCAATTACATATCAAGTTCTGTGATAAGTGCTTCACAAATATCAGCTCATTTGATCCTTACAACAAAAGTGGGAGGTAGGCACTATTATCATCCCCATTTTACAGAGGTAGACAGATGTTAAGTGACTTGCCCAAAGTCACACAGCTAGTAATTACTTGAACTCAAGTCTCAACTCATTAAACAGCCTACTATCGCCTAAAGGCATCTTAAAGCTGTCTTGCCCTCCCAACCCTTCCAACTACAATGCATATTTCAGAAGGACTGGGACTACACCCATAGTCCTGGGTGAGGAACCGCTCTACCATTTCGGAGCAACATTTTCTCTGTAACTTAAAGTTTTAAACGTTGCGTAGAGCCAGCTGGCATGGTGGAAAGAGTGCTGATCCCGGACTCAGGAGGACTTGAGTTTAAATCTGGCTTCGGATACTTACTAGCTGTATGTTTCTGTACTTGTCATGTAACCTATGCCTGCCTCAGTTTCCTCAATTGTAAAAGGGGGTAATAATAGCGCCAACCAGCCAGGGTTATTATGAGGATCAAATGAGGTAACAATTGTAAAGCACTCAGCATGGTGTCTGGCACACAGTAAATGCTCTACAAATGTTAGCTATTACTATTACTAGACCACTGAGACATTAAATGAACTCCCCAGAATCATGTAGCCAGCAGATGTTAGAGACAATGCTTGAACTCTCATCCTCCTCACTGAGGTACCAGTTATCACACGTAAAGCGCTGAAAAGACTGACTGGGTTTGTGTTCTTTGCTGTCTCTAATAAGGGCTGGGAGACTTTAAAATGTACATGATATATTTTTCCCTAATATAACCCCCTCATCTCAGCAAAATTCAGTAATATTTATACTAATATTAATTTATACTAATATTAAATATCAACTGTTCCATTCAATCCAAAGATGTCCCATCATCTACCCAGCCAAGGACATGTGGAAGAAAACACTGTCCATCCATAAGGCAATTTTCATTCAGGAAATTTTATTCTCCCTTCAAATGAATTTAGAGGACATTGCTTTGCATCATTTTTCTTAGACTGTGAGAGTGAAGGTCATTTTGGGGCAGGATTTCTGGAGTCCAGGAAAAGTTTCCTAACATGTTACTTGAGATGTAGAGTACCGAACTCCATTTAAATGAGAACATTTTTATTTCTTTTGGCATCTCACATGTCCACCATCTGCCTTAATGTCCCATTCTTCACTAATAGTGCCCATTTTGGAGAGGTCATAATGAAGTTATTTCTTGGCCAAAGGAGGTGGGGGTTGGGGTGAGGATGAGGATAGAATATCCCCAATAGTAGCTCAGTGCTGGGTCTGTGTCTTTGTCTTCAGGCTGGACCTGCAGGAAACTGCTCTAAAATGTAAATATTATATAACTTCCCTTCTTAATGTGCCAGATTATTCTCACTTGTCACTGCCTCATAGTTCCATGTATCAAGGAGAGATACCTCTCACAGAAATTCAAGCTCATTTTCTCATTTCCACAATGAGATGCAAGTGTGAATGTGTGTGTGTGTGTGTGTGTGTGTGTGTGTGACAGAGAGAGAGCTAGAGACAGAGGCAGAGAGAGGCAGAGACAGAGAGAGACAGGGAGATACAGAAATACAGAGGAAGAGTCAGACACAAAGAAGTGATTAAAGTACCCCTTCACATAAGCTGAATTTATCATCAACCCAATTTTGTTTTATTTCAAAGTTTTAGTTTTTTTTTACATTTGTATCATAATCATTTTTTTTATCCAAACCACACCTTCCTCCGGATAGTGAATCTTTCCTTTAAAGAAAAAAACTTTTAAGCAATGTTAACTCACAAAGTAACCAGAGTATAGGTAATATTCCATACCCAAAGCCCAAGTAAAGGAGGGAGGTACACTTCTTAGTCTCTTCTCCAGGGCCAAGGTTCATCATTATAATTATAGTGTACAGCTTTGTTTTACTGTAGGCTGATGTTAAGACAAACAAACAAAACCTGTGTAGGACCCTAAGGTTTTTTAGGGGCAAGAGGGCCTTTAGAAATGATAAGAGTTCCACTTTAGAATTCCTGAAAGTAAGTAAATTAATCTAATTTTTTTCCTCAGCAGGAAGACACACAATGGCATTTCACTATCATCCTCACAAAATATTATTCCCTGAATGTAAGATTTTAAACTGAATTTAAATGTGAGTAAAGTATAAATACCCAAGGTCCAAGCAACATTTACATGCTTAATCAAGCATGTAATTGCTTCTAAAAATTAGGATATAATTATCTTTAGCTGAGTTTATAAAATAAAAAGAAAATCCCACCGAAACAAAAGCTACTCTGTAGTTTTCTTACGGGTTTGATGTTTGAATGTCAAAATCTGACCGAGGTGACTCAGGGCAGACATGTTGCCTTATGCATGTCTAAAAGTGATCACTTAATCTGACATCCAGTGATTGGTTCAAAGAGAAATACATGAAAGCAGCATTTTCTACCAAACTAGCATGATATATATTTGTACCTCTGAACAGACAAAAACCCACACCACACATTATTGTATCCAGATATTCTCAGCTGAAATTTCTGTTATCCACCCCCCACAGCTAAGAAAAATCTTTAAAAATAGCACACTTGCTTAAAACGTATATTGTTGAGAGCTGAGAACTCATCAAATGACATGAGCAGTGGGTTTCCCAATATCCTTTACATGTGAAAGAGTTTAAAAAAAAACCCTGAGAAACGTGTGTGTGTGTGTGTGTGTGTGTGAGAGAGAGAGAGAGAGAGAGAGAGAGAGAGAGAGAGAGAGAGAGAGAGAGAGAGAGAGAGAGAGAGAGGCGGGAATTTGGATTGCGTTCAAATGTGCCGTCTGTCTCTCAAAATCCCAGTGGAGTGTTTTCTTTAGTAAAACCACCAGCCAGCCAGGCTGATCGAAAGAACTGAGTGGAGACACTAGGTAAATGACAAAATTTATCTCCCATGTGTTTATCTGGCTTTCCCCAAGGACAGTCGGCCTACTGTAGCAACACCTGAAAAAGGTCTATTGTAGGACTGTGAAGATGGTGCCAGTGGGTGTCACTCCATCTCCACTCTGCAAGGAAGCACAAACTCAGGCAGCAAGAAAGTCAGTTTTAATACTAACTAGGCTGCAACACAAGGGTGGCAGTGGTTGCCTTCAGTTTGGAAGGCTCTGCTTAAAATTCATTTTCATTTCTGGCCTTTTCCAGGACTTACCCCCCAAAAAAACTTTTGCTTAGCATTTTGAGAGTTATACCATAACACCCATTAAGTACAGCAAAGTAGACTTGAGGTAGCATTTCCACAGTACTGTAGAAACTCCCCAGAGATCAGGATTCTGATATAATAATAAGCTTCATTCTCCTAGTGTGGGAGCTAATCACTGGTAGCAAGCTTGAAATAAGCTCCCCTAAATCTCTCAGGCCAAAAGAAATCAATTGAGTCAACCCTTGTTCAGAGCACTAAACACCCTCCTCTCTTGGCCCTATGTGTGCCAGTGTTTTCATACCACAAGTTTACACCTTCCAAAGAACCTTGGCTTTCTCTGAAGTGTCTTAGGTACAGAGAGAGTCTAAATCCTTAATGTTTATACATGTAAGAATTAAAAATCATGCATTTCCAATAATGGAAAGCAATCTAAGTTTTCATTTATCTAATCCATGACAGGATTATCAATAACAAGTCTGGTAATGCCTAAGCAGTCCATGAAGGTATATGATGCCTTGGCCCCTTTGTTTATTTAACCCAATATACACTCAAATGAATAAATCTTTCCTGAGAGAGAAAAAAAGTAACAATGTGATAAAGGAAGCAGCATGGCACACTGGATAGAGAGCCCACTTCAGAGTTAAGAAGAAATAGATTCAAATCCTGCTCCTGATACATATTGTTTTTGTGGCCCAAGTCAAAACATTCAGCTACTCAGTGTCCCTATTCCTCTGAGACTAAATCACACAGCAGGTGCCCATTTGCATTAGTAGGGGGAATTCTCTCACTAGGACTTCCCTAGGCCAATGAACTCATGGGTCTAGCTTCTACTTACCCCAAACGAAACCATGTCATAAAAGGGATTATTGAAGAAATTGGGGCTGCTTAGTTTGGAGAAGACAAACCTAAAAGGAGACATGATTTCTGTTTTCAACTATGAAAGGCTACTGTGAAGAAGAGGTACCGACTTGTCCTGTGTGTCTCAAGAGAAAATTAAAATCAATGAGTGAAAGTTTCAAGGAGTTAGATTTTAGTCTAAGGAAAAGATAGAACTTCTCAATAGAAGGAGTTGTGCAGTGATGGAAGGGGCTGTTCTGGTAAAGAGTGAGCTCCCTGTCCCTGGCGGTATTTGAACGGATCCTGGCTCAACATTTGCCAAGGATGTTGTAGAAAACATTCCTCGATGAAGTAGAAGGTTTGCCTGGATTGACCCTTCTCTCCTAGGACTCTATGACTCTCAGCTACTGCCACTATTGACTAGAAATATTGCAAGCAGTCTTTTTTTTTTGACTTCATGAAATGGCTTTGAACACATCTCCACATCTCAACTCAGGCCACTTGCAGTGGTCCTCTCTCAGAAATGAACATAAAAATGGCACTAACCCTCCATAAAAAGCACAGAAAGATAGCAAGTCATGAGAAATGCATGAAGCCTGCATTTGCACTTCAGGTCAGCACATTCTCTACATCATATATCCATTTAGAGTAATTTCCTTCCTTAAGGCCATTACCCTTAACCTTACTAAATCTTAACTGTCCTCCAAAGCTTCTGCCATAGAACCTTTTCCATTGACTTCAGTGATGTCTTCCTGCGAACTCTTATACTTATTCATTTCCATGATTGTTGTCTATTTCTTATGTGTTGATTTTGTCTTCCCAACTAGATTAGAAGACCCTTGAAGCTAAGGACCTTATTTTCTAATTTTGCAACAGAGCCCAGAACACGTCTCTTAATAAAAGCAGCTGAAATCATTAAGCGAGGAAATATTAGGATTGGACAAGGAGGTGAGCTTGTCACAGCCCAGGTAGGGCACCCTTCCTAGAAAATATTAACATACATTCAAAAAAGCCTCCAGCGCAGTGGGTAGATCTTCTCATGTAAGGTCGCAGACTAGAACTGCAGAGGAAAAGGAAAAAAGGGATTATAATTTGCAATGGTGGAGGGCATGGATACATCAATTTCATCATGGATCCTTTGGTCTATCAACAGATTTCCCACTCCCCACCTATTCCATCAGTCTAAAGAGATGGTTCACCCACAGGCATGGAAGAATGACAGAATCCGTATTTAAAAAAATCCTAAGATCCTACAAGTAACGGCTTAACAGTAAAGATTCCAAGGGACTACCTCGCAAGTATTTTCTCTTGAAGTCTTTATGCCCCCATTCCAACCCTGATACATACCCTTCAACATCTCTACCCTTTCTCATATTAAGTCATAATGAATGGAGTAAGGAAAAATGCATTTGAATGATATATAATATAAAGAAAGCAATATCACCATTCCCCCCCATCTCCTGATATTGATTCCCAATATTGACCTGGATGAGTATGTGTAAATAAATAAATAAATGAATACATACATATATGTGTGTGTCTGTATATATATATATATATATGTATGTGTATGTATATATACATTTATATGTATATATACATACATACACAGACATAGTTTTATGTGTGTTTATTTTCTCTCAAAGCAGGCAGGCAGGCATGTACGCATGGGACCTGCAGTCAGAACAATTTTGGGGTTAGGTTGCAGAGATTTTTTTATTAATTAATTTTTAGTTTTCAACATTCACTTCCATAAGATTTTGAGTTCTAAATTTTCTCCCTCTCCCTCCCCAAGATTATGTGTAATTTGATATAGGCTCTACTCATAAATTCATATTAAACATATTCTCACATTAGTCATTATACATTGTTTTAAGAACAGTGTAACTTTCCTGCAGACCTCCCTCTCTCCTGTAGTCCTTATCCCCCAATTCTACCACAGTTTCTATAGCTAATGGAGTATTAACTGATGTTATCCATGGGAGGAATTTCTCAAAAGTTCTAAAGGCTTCTGGCAACAACACTTCTATTGCATGAACTGGGTATGTTTGGGTGCTCACTTGGCAGCACACTCCACCCACATTCTATCTGTGCTTATGCTAGTTTTGTGACCTTGAGCAAATCAGTTCTTGGCGCGTCGGGGGATAATTAACAACAGTGATACATACCTCAGTTATCATATGGGTCAAATGAGAGCGCAGATCAAATGAAACGATGGAAGTAATGTGCTTTGGCAAATTTAAAGGACGATATAAATTCTAGCTATCATTACTATTAAAAGGATTGTCTAGAAAGGGAATCCAATGTTCACTGATTCTTCAGAAGTAAAGCAGTCATAATAATCGAGGAAAAAAATGTTAGCTATCGCATCACTTAAACAAATGCCACATGGAACATAAATTCTGCCATCTGCTATAACTCTCCCCAAGTGGGAAATTGGCAGATATTGCATAATCATCTACATATGACAGACAATTTTTAGCCAAGTCTAAATAAAAGAGGTGCTTTGTTTTTATATGCTACTTTAAAAAAAGTCACAAAGATCCATCATCTCAACAATAAGACAAATTCCCATGGTGTCTAGATCATACACTGAAGAATTTCTGTCCTCAGTGAACTTTTTGTGCCTATGAATATATGCCATGAAAACACAACCTTACTTGGTACAGTGTGGCGTTTTGGGAAGAGAACTGGAGTTAAAATGCTGCCCGACAACTATACCCTGTGAGACTGTGGAGGAATGACTTCCTCTTTGGCAGACTCGATTTCCTCATTTGTGAAATGAAAGGGGTACAGTTTGGACTAAATGGTCTCTAAGATCCCTTAAAGCTCTAGCATCCTACAATCCCAGAGGAGCTGAGCAAATTATTCTATTAATCATTTTTATTTTTGGAACAAATGAAATAAATTACTGAAAATACTTTGTAAACCATAAGGTGCTATATACACAGCAGCTATTATTATCATCTTCATTGTTTCAGAACCTTGTTTCCCTTCCAAGCAGTCTCCATTTTATTTCCATCATCTTATTCCTGAAACATTTTTGAGTTAATTTGATTAATTCATTCAATGAACATTTAGTAAGCACTTATTGTATGCCAGACACTGTACTAGGAGTGGAGAGTCAAAAAGAGGGATAGGACAGTCTATGCCCTCCAGGAACTTACAATCTCGTTATTAATGTAAGCAACACTTTGTGCATTTAATTCCAATTTTGGGGGAGGAGGGGTTAGTCTTCATAGACATGGGGAATCTCTAGTGTACGAATTCCATCCACTAATGCACAGCTACTACTCCTCTGTAATTTATAGCTGCCTGTATTTGCCTAAGGCACAAAGGTACTGAGTATTGTGCCCAAGCTCCCATTGCTAAAATGTACCAGTAATGGGACATGAATGTTCGTGACCTAAACACCGTCATTCTATCCATCTACCATTCTTCATCTGTACCAAAAGATAAAGCAACATACTTATTTTTTTTCTGAAAAATAATTTTAAAGAGAGGTGGGTTACAATACACTTATATGAACGGGGTAGGGTGGGGCGGGGGAGAGGAAATGCAGTCGATAAAGATTTGTCCTTGTGTAATACTTGAAGTTTCCTCATTTATAAGGACATTAGTGTAGTCAGATTCCATTTAAGAATCCTGATACACAATTCATTATTTACACAGTGCTGTGAGTCATGAAAGAATTCTTAAAGTGCACCACAACAAAATGCTGCCATCAATACTGAAGGTCGTCCTCTAAAGCAGACAGCAGTGTAAAGGTTTCCTAAACACTTCTTCGAAAATAAATTACTTGAGGACCTACCCAAACGAATTGCATTATTGAAGACAATTGAATTTTATAGTACTTACACCAGATGCATTTAAGGATTAAAACTGATTGAAGGAGATTCGATTTGAAAATAAAATGAATTGAAACAACATGAAAAATCTGCACACAAGTTAACTTATTAGAAGACAAAGAGCTGTATGAGATTCAGTCATCAGTCAACAGTCTTTTATGAATAGGATAAATCGGAAGGAAGTGTAAGGATCAAATACTCACCCAAGAATTCTCTGGCTTGTGGTGGTAGCCTATCACACCTATTCAGAGAATCAACTGGAGAGCTAGATGGTGTAATGAATGGAGCACTGGGTTGGGCATCAGGAAAACCTGACTTTAAAGCCTGTCTCAGAAGCTTTCTTGCTATCTGGCTCTAGGCAAATCATTTAATCTCTTCATGCCTCAGTTTCTTCCTCATTTAAATGGGGATAACATCTTCTCAGGGTTGGTATGAGGACTAAATGAGAAAACATAGACAAAGTGCTTTGCAAACCTGAAAGCACTATATACTCTAGCCATTGACTTTTATTGTCAGATTTCCTCTTTCCTCAGATGTGAAAATGGAGCTTCAGCTGGTGATGAATAAAAATAATCATATAAACAGTGTTTCTCAAGACTATATAGAAACCACCATTGACCCCAATTAGATTCTACCACATGGCAGGTTTTGCTCATTTCAGTTCCTCCTTGAAGGGAAATGATTTATATTTACTTCAGACATTATTTGAATGTCATAATTTATGAAGCAGAAATACAAGTCCATCTTGGAATGTAACTTTACTACAAGCTTCAATACCTCTCTACTTCATCCTCATGACTGTTTCTTGGTTACCTGATGGACATAAAATGACCATAACCTGTCCAGAATCTTACCACTTGATCTTGAAATAGAAATGAAGATCTGATATGGCATTTGGTTGGCTGGTGCCATAGGGAAGTGTGCTTTTTGTATAGAAGTATCCTGGAATACTGGGTAAGTGGTCATTTGTAAGGCTGGCTGTTGAAAGTATCAAACATTGGGATTTTGCAATATTGCTCTCAATAGAATATCTTGACTCCGTACACAAAGACAGCTTCACTTCACAGAACGAAACCAAATACACTATGTCACTTAGAATAATGACTACCTTCAGGACAGCCTTTAGAGTTAATGGAGTGAACGGGGTTGTGTAGAACCTAATGATATCTCGAAACCAAAGGAAAATGCTGAGGATCTGGATAGGATACTTAATAGGGTATCAGTCTCAAGGGAAACACTTACTTAGGGAACAGTTTCACCATTAATTTAAATGATTTGATGGTGTTCAATGATTCAGTTCTGGAACACAATTTAAACTGGGACAGGTAGGCACTATTTAACCCAGATTCCACAGATTCATCTCAGACATGCCAATTTTTTTTATAGTATATATTCAAAGAGTTCCAAAATGATATCAGGGAAAATATTTCAAAGCCATGAAATCTAGAATCTTGGTATCAAATAGTACCTCAACTGCTAAGACAGATTAAAATGGTGATAAAGATTTTTTACTAAAATAATAAGCAAATGGTATGAATGCTTATCAAACATGTCAAACACACACACACATATAAAAGAGTTCTGAAAATGGTAAAGATGACAAACGGCAGAAAGTACTGATTTAGTCTGGAAAAAAATCGACAAAGAATGTATTTTTGGGTTTTTACCTAGGAGGGACAAAAACTTAAACGCAGAATAAAATGAAAGCATAGCTAGCAAGCGTGTTTTATAATAGAAAAAAAGCCAAAAATCAGTTATTTTAATTTTAGACTCACAAATTAGTCAAGTAGTAGTACATAACCCAAATGGCTGCTGCCTTGGGAATATAATAACTCAAAGTAGATTTGATGCATCTAAAATTGATGGGAAAGATTATATTTTGGCCTAACACCTAAACTCCCATTCATCTGAAAGGGATTGGATTTGTGATTTCACTGGTTAGGGGATTCTTAGGTGACAGCACTCTTTCTAAAATCGCAAGTAGGCACTTTCTCAATAGCTTAAAAGTCACAGAGAGTTGTCTACTGAGAGGAAAAGTGGTATGTCCATGGTCACCCAGGCAGTATGTATTAGTGGGATGTAAAATCAAATCTTCCTAGGTCCAAAGGTGACTCTCTATCCATTTCAAGTGATTACTTTTCATTATAAAACATCTAAACCGAACATAATATTAAACAGATGACAATTTCCTTGATTTTATGTAAAACTGCTCCCTCGACAGAACTGTTTTTCTACCACCCTCCCCATTTTTATTTTACTGGGCCTGGGGAAGTTTTAATTATTAAGAAGGTAGTGCCATGTGACACTTTAAGTAAGTTTCTACCATGATCATCCCCCCACCATCAATATAGTATGTCACCTTTCCTTCAGTCACTCCCTATTGGCTCTCTGCAGTTGATGGGCAGATGGACATTTTTCATCTTGATCCAAACATGGAACACTACAGTCTGAAAAGAGGTGACTTTGAATCTCAACTCCAGAAAATTCAGAAGTCCATGAGGAGCCTGAGCAGGCTGTGATACATTATTAAAAAAAAAGAATGATGCTGAAGCAGCGCGAAGGATGTCATCAAGAAATATAGGAGCAAAGACAAAACTGGGTTGATCACTTGACAAGCACGAGGGAACCAACAGACAG
This sequence comes from Phalanger gymnotis, assembly GCA_028646595.1. Lineage (NCBI taxonomy): Eukaryota > Metazoa > Chordata > Mammalia > Diprotodontia > Phalangeridae > Phalanger > Phalanger gymnotis. The sequence continues at coordinate 258,927,795 of CM053624.1, forward strand.
ACCACATGTTCTACTAATAACTTCACAATGTCAAAGAAACATGAGGAAGAGCCCCATCCCACTCCTCAGCACACTGAGTGAGCCCTTGTGATCAACTAATGTTGACACTGAGAAAAGTCTCAGACATGCATGAGTTGCATTGTTGGAGGAGATATCCACATCCATGAGACTACAGAACTGCTGGAATATTGGATTACTAATTCCAACCACAAATCATCATTCATTTTTACATAATTAACATAGTTACAATTCTCCCAATTTAGACTAGCTATCTAGTACAGAAGTTCTCTGGCCCTAGATGTAGGATGTTAATATTTAAAATGCTTGTTTTGGCAGAAGGGTTATATTGGTGACTTTGGAAATCATTATAACCTCCACTAGCTGTTCTGAAGACAACATCAATAATGTTATTAGAATCCCTTATTAAAATTAGAAATCTAGCCAGTTTGAGACATATGTTCTTTAGGTTGTTTATGGAAGTATAAATGCCCCATGCAATTATACAATCTCCAAGGGATTACTTTATTTGAGTGACTTGTAGTCATTATATTTTAACTCTTCCAGTCAAATGATATATTGGAGTCATAGGATTATACATCAGAGTAGGAAGAATCCTCAGCAATCCTAAAAAGTTATCTATTTTGTCCTATTCGTTTCATAGTGAGAAGATCGGTAGGGGACTTACCCAAGGTTACAGTACAAGAAGGTATTGATAACAGAACAAGATCCTTACTGATTTCCTCTTACTCCAAATTCAGTACTCTTTTTACTTTATTTCACTGCCTACTACATTTTTTAAACCAAAATTAAACATATGAACTGATTGCACTGGCCCATCTGAAAGAAATTAACCCCTTGAAGTTTGTAATATTTGCTTTTCTGTAACTTCGGACTTGGTGGATTTATTGTGTGGATTCTTTCCTTTGGATAAAACTAAAACATAACAGCCTCATTAGTATAACATTTCCAATTTAGTCTTAACTTCACAGACCTTACATGTGATGATGGCATTTTTATTTGGAATAACATAAAAGAATTATGAATGTCTCAATTAAATTCAGGGAGACAATCAGGCCAAAGAAAAGTAGAGAAAAACACTCAGGAGAGAATGTGATGATTTAGCAAAAGATCATGTCAGGTGGCATAGCCAGGGCCATTCTCTTCAATAATTTAGGTGATCTCCACTGGTTTGTTGGTTCTTGAGGGGCATCTACAACAACATCCTGCCTGTCCTTGTTGGGAATTCACAGCCATGCACAGATATCCCAATTATATGAAAATATGCTTTAGTGACCCCTGAGGGTTTCTTCTGCTTTTCATGTTTACAGTTACCCAAGGGTACAACACATTTTACTGAATCTCAAAGGCTTTGACAGTTTTTTTTTTTCAGAAAGCTGGAAGATAGTTCTTATGTGGTATCTTTCAAATAATGAGGCATTTTCCCAGTACTCCATATGTCGAGGATAAACCCATGAATATATAAGAATGGATTTGGACTTCTCATCCACAACCTAGGATGTCCCTGGGATGACAGAGGCTAACAGTAGGCTCTTTATTGGCAATTCAATACAAATGAGGCACCTTGAGGAAAGGCATCTTCAAGGACTCCAGCTGAAAAGCTATACTATGACTAAGCATCAAGATGAGTGACCTACTCAGTAAGAAAGAGTTCTAGCAGAAACGAATCACTCCTTTGCCACATGTGTTCTATACGCACGAGTCTACTTTCCCCTGAACTCTTTATGCAGTCTTAAAAAAATGGGCCACAGACACTGGAGAAGGGATGTTTTGTAACAGCTATTCTTATCATAGCTCTCTAATAAATACCCCACACTAAAAGCCAACTAAGTTTGGCTTACTAACTAATAAGAACTGAAAGCGAATTGGGTAAACACATAGGTGGGAGTGGGGCTCATGGCATAGCAAGTAGTTAAGTGCCCTCTTGGAACATAACTTGCCAGTATGAGCTGGAGTTGTGGGAGTAGCTCAACAGCCTGGGATACAAGTTAGAAATAACCATCTCTCATACTTACACACACAAACCACATTCCATCTCTTATCTCTATTCCTGGTCTCCTTCAAAACTGAGCTTTAGTGCCACTTCCTTACCCAAAGCCTTTTTCTTGATCTGCTTTAGCTGTTAGTAGTTTTTCCAATCAATTCTGTATGTATTTTGCGTAAGTTTAGATATACATGCTGTCTCCCTTGAAAAATATGAGCTTTTAGAAGAACTGTTTCATTATTATGGCTCCCAGAACCAAAGCTTTTAAACTATTATTCATTTAGTCACTGCTTGAAAGTGACGACATTATTGCCATCCAGACCATCTCTTCCAATAACTTCCAATTAGAGACTATCCCAGCATAGATTTAGATCTTCAAGAGTCCTTAGACATTTGTTTTGTCCAACTCCAACATTTTTAGACAAGGATATTGAGCGTCACAGAGTTTATGTGACTTTCCTAAAGTCATCCAGGTAGTAAACAGCAGAGCCAGGATGAACTGAGGTCCTCCGATTCTCTCTCTCTCTCTCCTCTTTTTCTATTTGTTCTCTCCATCTTTTTCTTTCCATTTCTCACTTTCCATTTCTCTCTCAACCTCTTTCTATCTCACTTATTTTCTATATATCTCTTTCTCTCATTTTCTTTCCCAGTCCATCTAGATCTCTCAACTCTTTCTATCAATATATCTCTCTGAGTCTCTCCTTTTGTTCCTCCCCATCCTCTTCCTCCACCCACACCAACACCCCCCCACACACACAGGTCAATAGCTAAAAGGTTGAAACAGAAAGGAAGCAGCATGGTACAGAGAAAGGAGTGCTTCATTTAGATCAGAGGACACGTGCTTGAATCTTGCCTTGCTAAATCTTACCTGTGTAACCTTGGCACTCAGCTTCATTTCCCCAGGCATCCTGAAACTGAGGGACTTAGGCAAAATGGTATCTAACATTCCTTCCCACTTCTAAATCAGAAATCTTATTTTCCAAGAGGAGGTACTTCTAAGCTATCGGAAGCTGGACCATAAAAATCTTCATAGGGTTCATAGACAGGGTACAGTTAAGAGAACATGTAACCCCTTCCCATACCCCTGCTTCTACTGGGTCATTGACAAGCATCAGGATATGCTTGGATTTCATCACTATTAAAAAATGTTGCTTGTGCCCGGGTTTCCTGTGGCTTCCTCAAGCACCTGCATTTCCAGTTTGCCATGGTTACTAAAGCTGCTTGCATGGAAATGTGTGTCTTCTACTTCGGTTTAGACATAGTCACTCATTCTGGCCAGCAGAATAGAAATTCTGGCGTGGAAGGAAATGTAACAGAGAGGGAATTGTTTTTTTCCCTTTTTTCTCCTTGATATTTGATTTTCTTGAAAACTGAATCCTTTTTTTCTTTCAATGCATCTTTTTTTAACTGTAATAGGATCCTTCTGACTTCTTATGAGAAAGACATTCCATAACATCAACGAAAATGCGTAGCCATTTACCCTGTAAAAAAGCTTTAGTTATCATTTTCAATTAAAATGGCATGACTTTCATAGAACATTATTTTATTAAAGTGTTTGAATATGTTTAATCAAGCACTGGAATGATTCCAGCTAGATTTGACATTAACATTATGCACATAAAGCATTTCCCAACAAATATTATGTTGACTTCCACTACACATTTCACCCAAAGCAATATTTCTACACTGGCATCCTAGTGATCCTGGAAAAGTCACTTAACAAATATGAGTCTCGGTTTCCTCATCTGTAAAAAAAAAAGTGCAGGATTAGAATGGATGTTCACTACTGTCATTTCCCTCATTCTTGGGTAACAATGGCATATACCTAACAAGAATCAGTAAGAATGTTTCTTGTCTGAATCCTTGCAAATCTAATCTAAATGTCTTTAACTTGGAAAAGGAAAGTGCTGCTATATATCCACCAAGTTAAGATATCATAGTATTTATAATGCAGGAAGAATTTCAGTACAGCCCCCCAGAAATTCATAGGAGAAAAAAAGTCATTCATAATATCCTGAAAAAAAGCTATGGCTTCAAATGTCTATACCAACATATGAAGAATAGGTAAAAATGAACGATGAACTAGAGAATTTGATGCAAGGAGGAAAATTTGATCTCATAGCTAATGCTGAGTTTTGGCTGGATGAGACCAGGAAAAGTGTGGGTAAATTTTTAACAATTTGTTTTCTGAAAAAAAATAGGCACCATACACTTTTAAGTTTATTCTTCATTATTCAACATTTTCTCCATCGTCTTTTAAAGTCCACAATAAACAAACAATAAATTAAGCCCTAATTTGTTGTGTTTGCTAATTTCCAAGGTATTAGAAATTTTCACCTAGAAAATTTCACAATGAGCTCTGGCTCTGGTTGGAATTGGCTTCAATGCATGCTTGGATTAGACCAATGACCAAAATATAGTTTAAAAGAAATAGAATAGGCTTTTAAAGTGGGAGTTGTGATATGGTAGTATTTAGTGCATAATAAGAAGATACACTCATGCAGGCAATCCAGGGGTGGGAAAGTCTGGGGGCAGAAAAAGAAATGAGGTCATTGGGGTACACTATTTCATCTGGACAGAAAAAGAAAGATATGAGGATTCTGGGTAGTCAAACACAAGCTTAAATCACAGACATGGTAGAGTAATGGCTCAAATGCAACTGATTTGACTCATCAAGCATTCATTGAGTGGCTACTAGGTAGTAAGCACTGTGCTAGGTTATGGAACTGTAAGTTTGCAAAACAGTACCTGCCCTCAAGGATATTTTGTTCTCCTAGTCCAGAATATACAATTTATATAGATAAGCAGATAAGAATACACATACATAATTTAAAGAGGGAAGATAACATTGACTGATGAAAGTTATGAGTTCCTCATAAATTTGTGCTTCATCTTTTTATATGAGGAACTTCACTTATTTATGACTTCTGAACTGTATTTTCTCTCCCCTTTCTCCCTTGCCTTCTCCCTTCTCCTCTTTCTCACTCTCTCCTGTAATCTCCCATATTTCTTTCTTCCTTATGTCCATTCCCATATGCTCTCCTTTCCCTTCTCTCTCTTTCTCATCTTACTTCTTTTTCTCCCCTCTCTTCTTTCCCTTCCTTGTGTCTCCCCCCTCTCCTCTCTGTCTCTTGTCCTTTCCTTTCTCCCTTTCCTCTCTCCACAAAGAACAGCAAATAGCCTCTTGATTTGTCTTAATGAAAATTTTGTTCCTCAAAGAAGGACCAAAAAGAAGGATTTTTTTTTCCGGAATCAGTTTTTTCCCCCATCATCAACATGGAGTAAATGTTTGTGAGGTAAGAATAGTATAACGGACAAATAATCACTTCACCTTTTTTGATATTTGATAGACAATGTGAAGAAAGCCTGGTTTAGTTTGCCAAGTACTCAAGGTTTTGGGAAAGCTGATGTTTAAATATCAAGAGAAAGAACAGGTTGGATTAAAATCCTTTGATGAAAACAATACAAGATGGACAAGATGATCTCAAGAAAACAATTCTGAAGGTGTTAAATAGGTTAGTGTGGATCTCATCACTAATCCTTAATTTTAGTATCTGTTCTCTTTTGATTATCTCCAATTTATCTTATGTACATCTTATTTGTACATAGTCAATTGTATTTGATCTCTCCTATTAGACTGTGAGATCCTTGAGAGCAAGGGCTATATTTCTTTCACCCTTCTTTGAATCTTCAGTGCTTAGCATAGCGCCTGGAACACAGAAGACAGAATAAATGTTTATTGACAAAGTGATTTATTGAGTATAGCAAAAAGTCACTGGACAACTTGAATTTTTAAAGATTCATGAAAAGATATAAGCAAGAGATGGTAAGGAGACTGAACATAAAATTGTGGCATAATCCTGTGAGAGGAACATCAGGACTGCAAAAACTCAGGATACGCTGGAATTGCGATGGAAAGCTAAGGAAAACAAGAGGTTTGTTTTGTTAAAATAAGGTCTACTGCGTAAGAGAGAAAGAGCAAAGAAAGAATAAGACTACTGCCTGAGGATGGCGGCAGCATGAAAAAGTAGCAACACATAAAGCAGAGATAGTCAACTGTTACTTTGCTCTGTTTATTCTGACAAGAATTTTTTAAATAGAAAAATCAGAACAAAAATGTTCAAAAGGGAGTAGATGCCCAACTTAATTAAGATGAAAGTACTCTAAGAGAATCAAGTACCCCGCCCAAGATGAAATCCATACTTAAATACTGACAAAAGTATAAGTTTAATCACTAAACACTATGTCTATATAGAGAACAGAAGCAGTCCCACAGTAAAAGATGGTCCAGTTTTTAAAATGGCTATTGTGTGGAACTTACAAAGTATTAGCCAGTAACTTTGACTTCAATTCTTGGTAACATTCCAAACATATTATTAAAGAGATGTCCAGTGAATATCAAGAAAAGGAAGGCCTGAACACAAAGAATTAGGAAAGCAGTGATCACAATTAATTAGCAATTCATCAAGGATAGGCCATATTAGACCAACGTTATTTCCTTTTTCTATCAGTATAAGTAAACTAGATAATCAAAGGAAATCTGTAGAAATAACACACTTTAACCAAAAATGCCCTTCATAACATTATTGTAGGAAAAATGGAGAAATAGATGACGATAAATGATTCAAACCTGGTTAAATGGGCAGTTATTGCAAGTTTGATGTTATCTTTGAATAAGATCTCCAGTGGAGACACCAGGGATGTATGCTTGATTCTGCTGTTCAGCATTTTGATCAATGACTTAGATAAAGACATAGATACTATGCTTACCAAGTAAGCAGATAACACAAAGTCTGGAATGATATGCTAAAGAATGTATGACAGGCTAGAAAACTGGGCTGAACAAAAATAGATTGAATTAATAGTGATAAATATAAAGTCATAAACTTTTGATAGAGCCACAAATCAAGTGAATGAATGAATGAATCATAAATCAAAACATTCAACAAGCAGTTTTTTACAATGTTCCAGACACTGCTAAGCCCTGGGAATAGAAATACAAAAAAGAGATAGATTCACCCCTCAAGAAACAGAAGACAGAGGATACTTGATTTGACAGCAGGTGATTAGAAAAAAAATTTCTAAGTGTTTTCAATGGACTACAAGTTCAAAATAACAATAGGATACAGAAAGCTTGTGCCGTTTCAAGGTGCATTGAGAGGTATTGCTGCAAAGTTGTTGGAAGGATCAAATGAGATAACATTTGTAAAGTTATTATGATAGTACCTGGTGCATAGTGGGTGCTTAAAAAATGTTTTCTGCCCTCTACCCCTTGTTTCCCTTCAACGTGCCCAGGATTAGGGAGGTGACAGTCGTGCTTTACTCTGCCTTAGTCTGACCATAACTGGAGTACTGTATTCATTTCTGGGCTCCACATTTTACAATGGATAATGATAAAATAGTGTGTCCAGAGGAGGGCAGTAAGGATTCAATTTAACTCAACAAATACTTATTAAGCGCTTATTATGCATAAAGGCAGAACGGAGAAAGGCATTGAATTAATTCTATGCAACGTGCCACTGAAGGAACTGGGAATGTTCATCTCAGAGAACAGATGACCTGGGATGATGTGGCAGCTTTCTTCAAATAGGTGAAACGTTGACCTGTGGAGAAGGAAATAACTTTGCTCTCCTAGGCCCTGGAGAACAAAACCAAGAGCAATGATTAACAAAATAAGATTCAATGAAGGGGAGAAAATAACTTCTTAACACTTAGATCTGTCACCAATTCACAAGTGCTGACTCAGGAGGTAGTGGGTTCACTCCCACCAGAAATTTTCAAGCAAATTCAGAATGACCACTTGTCAGATGTGATATAGATAACATTCATGTTCAGGTGCAATTTGCTCTTTAGAGCTTCTAAAGATCCTTCTGAGTCTGAGACACTGGAATACTAGCTTTAAAACCTATTACTTCTTATCCCTGGCCTGTCTCTGTACAACAGTTCACCCTTTTACCTAACTAAGACCCATTTGCTCAAGGTTCTCCTTGCATGTGCATCCCACTATCAATCTACTAAGACTTTTTTTTCATGTCACATAATAATAGTAATAGTAATAACCAGAATTTATATAGCACTTCAAGATTTACAAAGCACTTTTAAAATGTTATCTCATTTTATCCTTACAACCACCCTGAGAGGTAGGTGCTATTGTTATCCTCATTCTATAGAATGAAGAAACTGAGGCAGAAAGAGGTTAAGTGACTTGTTTAGGGTCACACAGCCCTCAAGCGCCTCAGATCAGATTTAAACTCATCTGCCCAACTCCAAATTCAGCACACTACATGCCGAGCACCTAGCTACTACATATACTAAGTTAAGCCATTCCTTTGTCACAAGCTTGGTAAGTCCTGAAAGCCTTCCTTTTAGGTAAGAATTTGCTCTTTTTCTTTTTCTAGCCATAGAATCCCCACTGGTTACTATTTGACCAATTGTACATTTATTTTCACTCATTCATTACTATAATTTCTTTATTCCTGAACTTTATATGCCATGCTTTTTTATCATTCCAAGCCTTGGTTGAATATTTTCCTTCTTTTGTCTGTGTCCCCTCATACTTTTGGGTGCCAATGTCAGTAACATTTTCGTCCAGCCTCTTCCACCCCCAAGCTCTGAGGGTATAAGAACAATTAGGTGCTTTAAAATGTTCTCGGTCCACGGTGATAACAACAGCAATTCACTGTCCTTCATAGATGGAAATCATGGTATTGATCCATCTTCATGCATTTGTTTTCAAGTAATGGTAATATAGTAGTTTTCCAGCAATGATGGTGGATTTAAACTGATTCACCCACATTTCCATCTTGTTACCAATGGAATACATTGGTAAGATGACTGACCAAGATCGTCGGGACAATCCATTGTTATGTAACAATGGAAAACTAGCCTGCTCATGAGAGTATGCCCATGCTCTCGCAGTGTCTGTTAACCAAATGAAGTGACTTGCCACAACCTGATAAAAGCAAAGGCTTTCATAATTAATGCACCTTCCCCCTATAAATTCCCACAAGAGCCTGACTTTACACACAGAAATACTGCCTTACCATTCAATAAGGCGGGAGGGCCTCAAAATACAGCCATTAAGTGGAGCTTGGGCAGGGACCTATTGTGGTCCAGCCTATGAGCTTCAGAGTGAAGTGGGTTTGAGGTTTTGTGAAAGGAAGGAAGGAAAGACGGAAGGAAGGAAGGAAGGACGGACGGACGGACGGACGGACGGAAGGAAGGAAGGAAGGAAGGAAGGAAGGGAGGGAGGGAGGGAGGGAGGGAGGGAGGGAAATCTAGCCAGCAAACCCCAAGTTAAGTAGGCAGGAGAGGAGAAGGAAAGAAAGAGAGAAAGGGAGAAGGAGAGGACGAACTGAGTTACCCAACTAGCTGGATCCCCATTAAGGCAGCTTCTTCTACTCACAGGTTGTGTTTTTCCTTCCTTTTCCAAGAGGACCACATTGCCCAAGCTCCACTTAATAGCTGTATTTTGGGCCCTCCTGGCTTAGAGTGAATGTCAATGGTAGCTGTTTCTCTTTGGAGCAGTAACCCTGAGCTTCTTCCCCTCACAGCTTGATTTTTTAAAAATCTTTTTTCCAATTAAAGGGGCTGTCCCTTGACTCACTTGTTAAAGAGTTATTCACTGAATGAGCTTAACCTCACTCTAAGTGCGTATGTAAAAAAGCCTTAGCCTAAAAGAGCCAGAGTCTCCCGTTGCATCCTGGGCCCTCTCCAGTCATCCTGATGAATATCTGGTCAATGGATCCAGTTGGCCCTGGAGGAGAAAGTGAGGCTGTTGACCTTGCATAGCCCTCCCTCACTCAAATCACAGTCAACTGCAAGTCATGTCATCATTTCCCTGATGTCATGGTCCTCTTAGAAAACAAAGGACAAACGTAACTGCCTTACCATGGAACAAATACCATAAGTTATAATTAAAAACAACAACGACAAAGAAAAAAAAACCAGAAAACAAAACTTGGCCTGAATATGGACCTCCATAGAATTTTCAGGGTACTTTATGAACCATAAGTTTACATGATTCCAAGCAAAGTATCTCAGATCTATAGTCTGGCTTCTCATCTGTCAACTGTGCTTACTTATTAGAGCATGAAGATTGCTTAAAACTTTGAACAACCAGTTATAAGCTACCAGGACAACATTTAATAACCCACCTGGTCTTTTCATGTGCTCCTAAACTCACCACTGAAAGCATCATCTTCTAGCACCTTATACATCTTACTAGTGCACACGATTTTGACCCTGAGAAAAGTCAGCAAGGCCTTACTAGACTTTTCTATAGGGTTGACTTCCCTTAAACTAGAAGTCCAGCACATGGTACCAATGTTCAAGTCTGGTTGAATACAGTCACATCTATATTCATAAGGAAGTAATGTACAGAAACAGCTTTGTTTATAATTCAGAACTTTTTCTCCCACCCTTTTTATAAAGGGCAAAATCAAATATTCCAACATATCCACACCATAGAAGCACAATATGAATTACCTGACTGTTTTTATGGGTTAGTGCTACACTAAAAGAGTATTGAATTGGGAGTCAAAAGGACCAGGATTCCAGTGCTTGGTCAAATCATTAACCTTCTGTAGGCCAAAGTTTTTTCCCTGCAAAGTGAGGGGTTGGACTGGATGACCTGTAAGGCACCTCTTAAAGCTAAATCTATGATCCTGTAATACAGATTGCAGCTATTTTTATTTTTTGGATACATCACTTAAAACAGTACCAGAACTAGGAATTCTGGTTAGCAAAGACTGGAACCAAGGGTCTCCCAGCCAAAGCAGCACCATAACTGGTATGTCTATAATTGCGTATCTTCAGAACCAAGAAATTTAGTAATCACTTGCCACCTGTATAATGGCAAGATAATAGTTGACATTTACATAGAGTTTTAAGATGTGCAAAGTACTTTAATTGCAATAGTTCATTTGATTCTCACAACTGATGTATGAAGTTGGTGTTATTATTAAAATTCCTATTCGACAGATAGGGAGACTGAGACTGAGAAACAACTAAAAGATTTGTCCAGGGGCACACAGCTAACAAATGATTAAAGGAGTAGCTAAACTCAGATCTTTAGAGACTCTAAGACCAGCGTTCTGGTTAGTATTCTATGATGCATTTAATTATTCTATCATGTTCAAGAGCCTGCTTAATTTTCACATGGTCGCTGATGGAATGATGCAATTATTTTAAGATGTACATGTAATAATCACTACACAAGCTTCTGGATGGTTTTGCAAAATAAAGTCAATAATCAGAAGAGATTCTCAAACCAAAAAATTCTTCTTCTCTGGTTGGCTTATGGCAGATGCAATAATTCTCCTCCCACTCCACCCCTAAATGTTCACTTTTTTATTACACTGTAAGTATTAAAAATGAGATTAAAACTACATCCATAAGTCAGCATGATGGACTAAAGACTCAGAAGGCTCCTGCAGAGTTGTTTCAGTCTATTGGTTAAATACATATTTGGCATACATTCCAATTTTGAAAAGCATGTTATTTACCTACTAGACTGAAACTGTTTCTCCCGAACTGGTCCAGACTAGCAGGTAAATATGTATTTTGGAATGCATGCATACTAATTCCAAAAACATGTATCATTTACCAAGCAGAGTGTAACACTGTGGGCTGTCATGTAAATCCTTCTGTGTACATGGACCATTACCCTGGCAGGCCATATCAGCAGCTTCTCACAGCCATAGCTATCTACCCTATCTCAGTGGTCTCACCCATGAAGAGTGCTAATTTTAGAGAAAAAAATGTTCCAAACTATTGCCAAATGGAAATTGTTATACAAATGTCAACGTCTAGATAAGACATGACTAAAAAGGACATGTGACTAATTATGAACAACCCCCTACAACCACAATTACTCAGATAATTCATCCAAAGCCTTCTGTTACCGAAGTACCACTAAATTTGAAGGAAAAGAAACTTGTACAATATAACTGAATTGTCAACACCATATGCCTTGTCTATGTAACTGACATTATCTCCACAGCATTCTATATAAGCCTAGGCTAAGTTCTAAGACTCCTAAGTTTGTTGCTACCCCAATTGAAACAAGTTAAATTTGATAAGTTGATTCAATTAAAGTAACATTTACTAGGCTAGTTATTAGAAAGCAAAAAAAAAATGAAGCGATCCCTGGCCCACAAAGCTTACATTCTACAGGCACTGCTATGTACATTCAAGTACACAGGTAAGTAATTGTGGGAAAAAAGAAAACACGTGGGCTATGCACAGTAATTTCAAAGGGGAAGCAGCACTAATTTCCAAGGGAGTGAGGAAATCAACAAAGACCTTCTGTAAAAATTAGCACTAGAGAATATTTTTGAGGAAGCTGTAAATTCTAAGATGGAAAGCTAGGTCGGAAGGCATAGGAAACTACCTTTACAAAGGTTTGGAGGCGATAGATGGAATGCCATTGTTCCTAGAGGCCCTCTTCTAGTGGCAAGATTAGCCTTTATTTCATATTGATTCAGTTGTTCCTCTATATCCTCAAAAGGATATTTCCCTTGAGAACTTATCACTAGCCTATAATTTTCATCTCAGTCTTTAATAATAGGACAAGAAAATCAGAGATGGATTGTATACCATTGGCTAAGAATTTCAGCTTATTCATCAGGGTATTTGCTAGTTCTCCAACTTGACATTTCAAATCCTGCCCCTGTAATTGTGACCCTGTCTTTAATTTGATTTTCTCTTGAGTGTTTCTTTTCTCTATTTCTTTCTTTGAATTATCAGCAAGTTTCTTTGCATTCCTGATGCTCACTGTATTCTATCATTTTCTGGGGTCTCTTGTTCAATTATGTCAGAACTCTCACTGATAGTTTCTTCACTAGGAAGAGAAAAGGTCTATCACATTTCACTATATATTTTTTCATGAGAATTAGCAGCTTGGAGTTATAAAATATCACCCATGACTGATATAAAAACTCTTGCCCTCTTAGCTCGAGAAGCCAGGCAAGTCAGTCTGCAGCCAAACCTACCCTGAATCCTTTCAAAGTTCTAAACCAGTTAATATTTCCAGGTGGTAGGTATTGTAAGAAAGCATTCAACAGACCACCTCCTTCCCCTCCCATATCCTGTACAGGAATGCACATTTTCTTAGGTGAAAACAAACCAGCACAATATGGAAACTTACAGTCCCCCAACACTGGGAGAGATGACAATGGTTATGGATAAAGACAGGAGGCAACATCTTGCTTCATTCATGTTTCGCAAGATGGTTTGTGCCGTCTCATTCTAATCATGAGAGGTAGCAAAAAAAAGTCATACCAAGACATTTCACCGATCACTAATTCAACATACCTTCTCATTCTTCCATTTTTCTATCACCTCCAGCTCACAACTCTAGTCAGGACCTATTCTTCTGAATATTTGTAAAGCATTCATTTGGAGTACATAATAACTTTATGTTCATTTAAATGACTAATATTTACAGTCTAAGGGGAAAGGGGGGAATCAATTCATGAAAAATAGATCTCCATTTTCCTTGAAAATGTTTCACTGTGACAGAAATGTATCCCATGAGCAAAAATAAGGTTGTTGTAGAAAAAAAATTTAATTAAGATGAGTTGGACATGCCAAAAGGCAGGATGCAGCTGCAGAAGCATTGCTGAAGTACTTATAAAGCCAAAGTGAAGAATACACAATATTAAAATGCTCAATAAATTAGCCTACAAATCTACTTAACTCTACATTCATCCTGAATCACCAAATAAAACATTGCCCTGAAATTTGACAGTCTGAAATTTTTCACACCAAATCATTTTCTTCTCAGGGAGGAAATGTTTGTGTCATTCTCCTTGCTACAGTTTGCCGGGAAATGCCACTGGAAGGAAAAATTTTCATCTTCTCTGTTTCAATCTAGATAGGACTGGAATTAATCAATGCTGCTTAAATACTTTCCCATTCTGGATAAAAGAATAACAAAATAAGCAATGAAAATTCACATTTAAATAGCATATGAAGGTTTGCAAAGTGCTTCCCACACATTACATCAGTGCATCCTCAGAAAGCTGAGGCAACTGCTACAGTTGTCTTTATTTTACAGATGATGAAACTGAGTTTCAGAAAAGTTAAGTGACTTGCCCAGCATCATGCAGTTAATACTTGGCTGTGACACTATACGAATCCTTTTCTTTCGTGCTCCAAGTCTAGTACTCTATCTAGAAGTCTGAACTGTACTATAGTATCAGTCATCTTTCTTGCATTGTCACTCCTCCATTCTGTAACAAGGTGTGGGAGGAAAACAGCAAAGGGGAAGATTCAATTTCTTTGAATAATTGTGAACGTAAACAATTTCAAACTTTTAATTCTGTATGGCAGCCAATGAAGCCAGATTTTAATTGACAGCTCAATAATAAAAAAAAACAACTACAGTTTGCTTCTGTTAATTTGAAATCTATGCAGACAAGAATTCACATCAGAATAGCTTGAAAAAATTTTATTACCATTTATATATTATCATTTGCAGTAATGGCCAAACATGATCGTAAGCTTTGTCCCCACTGTGACCTACAAAGCATTTACTTGGTACCAGATTTTTTATCTTAGTCTATGAAGATAACTGCCACTCAGACCAGGCAGAAAAAAATGATTCAGAAATGTCTGTTTCAATGGATCACCCCTTACAGCTTCCTTGATATTGGTAATATTTAACACAAGGCTTTACAATGTATTAGAAAATCACACAGCTGTGATCCTCTAAGTATTTTTTTTGCTCTCATCCTTACAGATTCAGTCTCAACATGCTTATGCAGTGCACCCAAAATGCACTGCCTGTGTTGAAGTTAGGCCTCCCCAGCACTAAATCACCAGAAATGTCATATTAACTTATTTTCTACCACTTAATTTTTCTTGCAATTGCCTAGTGAAGCACATTGCAATATATTTAATTGTCTGCACTGTGCAATTATAACAACCCCCCATAGTACGATACCATTATTTAAATACATGCCATTTTATCTCCCTCCTATACATTAATCTAAAATGGAATCTCAGAAATGACAAGATGTCCTCATAATGCAAGATTCACTGAATGGCAGCTTTGCCTTTCATACAGCAGGATCTTTAATGTCTTGAGGAATTCCTGTTAACAAATGAGACCTTGGAGGTGATGTGTTTTCATTTTATCGCATTCATTTAAGATGACTGAGGGCAGTACCCAATATTTATTCAACCCACTCAAACTCCTACCATTCTTAGAATAAAAGGAAAGACAGTCTGGTTTGAACAACATCTGGTTATTCTGAAGAGATAGTGTCACTTGAACAACAAATGGACCTTTAGTTAATAAAATCTCCCCAGGATAGACAAAAGGAAGGTTCTTTGTATGCACACAGGCTTCCTGATAAGTAGATTGGGAAATGCTGATAAAGGACAGGAGTCCTTCAAAAGAAAACCACTGTAGTCAGTAGTATATGGCTAAAGTAAAAAGAAGGGAAGTGTTTATTATTGGATGGCTGTGAAATATGAAGCATTTAAATGTGTTGACTTTAGAGGACTAAAAGATATTAAATAATAGTTCTGCACTCCTTCAAATGTTCTAGTATAGGAAAATAACCTACTAATGTAGAGATAGTACAACAAGAACGAAAATTCCCTTGGTTTTAAACTGGGGCCATTTTTCTATTAAATGATGGTTTGTATTTTTAATCAACCAGCACACATGTATTAAATACCTCTTAAGCACCAAATACTTTGCTAAGTGCTAGGTGAAGGAAAATAAAAGGAGAAACAGTCCCTGCCCTCAAGACACTTACATTCTATACAGAAGGAGCCTGTGTGTATAGATGAGTTAGAGATAGAAATGAAGATAAGGAGCTGAAGACAGAGATGGGAAAAAGGAGAGGTGGGAAAGGAAAAGGGGAAATAAATACAAGGTAACATTGGAGGGGGAGGCATTAAGAGCTGGGGGATGGAGACAACAGGCTTTGTGCAGAGAATGACAACAAAGTTATTTTTGAAGGAGACCAGTCATCCTAATAGGCAGAGATGAGGAAGAGAGTACATTCCAGCTATGGGAGACAGCTAGTTCAAAGACACAGAGGTGGCTCTAATAGAGTATAAAGGGCATCATATCAAGGTGACTTCTCTTGCCCAGTAATCCGGGGGGTCAATGCTGTACACAGACTATGGCCAACAAGTCTACAGCTGGGTTTGGTAACCTCTAATCTATAAACAAAATGGCATTGTTCTAAGTGTTAAGACCACAACCAGCCTCTGACAAAATTGTCAGATAGCTAGAGTTTGCTGTCATTACTCTTCCTCTCCATCACTGAAGTTCTTATTCATCCTCCTGACCCCACTTCCTGCCTTACTAAATTACACAAGAACCTATCTCTGGCAACTCATTCTTCAACTGAATTAAACAAATGTGTATTAAGGGCCTACTGTCTTGTCAGTCAGCTGTCAACTAATTCCTGATGAGGCATTAACTGATAAATTTGGTGTGAGCTGATAACATTTTAGAGCCTTTCGGTGGAATTTGCATTTAAAAAAATGATTATTGTAACTTAGGATATTTGATATTTTTTGGGGGGGAAAGACTTAGTGTGCTTCAGGGCAAGCCAGGACCACAAAAACAGAGACCCTTGGGAAAGCTTTAAGCCCAGAGAAAGAGAGGGATGAGCGAGGAATAAGGACTCCTGACTGCTTCCTCCCTTGCAGGTTAAGAAGAGCATCCCTCCTCTCATTCTGAAGGACACCAAAGTGACTTTTTAGTAGACAATAAGGAGATGAGTACGATATACTTAGAGATTTTACCAAGGAAAATATCACTTTCTGCTGGAGTGAAATGAGGAAATCAAGAACGGTTTCACAGATGAGATAGCACCTGAGCAGGACTTGAAGGAAGGGAGAGCTTCAAGATGCATAGAGAAACACCACTCTTGAACTGATGCTATACTTTCATCAATACAGAGTTAGGATTTGTTTTAAGTAGCCATGTCAATTTATCTCTTACTGAATTAAAGAATTGAAAAGATAGAAAGATCTCAAAGTCACCTACCTACTCTAACTCTAACCTGCATCAGACCAAGAATTCTTTCTACAACATCCCCAGTATGATTCTTCGGACCCTACTTCAAGATCTATAGTGACAGAAAACCCTATTATCTCATGAAGTAGCCCATGCCACTTTGGAGCAGTTTATTAACATTAAGAAGCCCTTTATGGCTTCAAACTTAGATTCTCCCCTCTGCAGCTTCTATCCATTATTCATAGTCAACAAATATTTATTAAGTGACTACTGTATTCTGCCCTCAAGTATTAAACAGAATAAATGTAATTATTTTTATGGGAGAAAAATGAGGTGCTTGAAGAATTCTGTCTTCTAACTCTTCCATTTCTTCAACAAGTTTTTTTAACTCATGTCTCCCTGAATCGTGACCACTCCCTGCGTCTCCAGTGCTTTCTGGTTGACCTTCTCTGGCCATGATCCAGCCTAAGCTTTTCCTAAAATGTGATGCTTACATTTCAAAACAAGAATCCAGATGGGACATGACTGAGGCAAAGTATTTAGTAGAAACACTGTCTCCTTCATCCTGGATTACTACTCCTCTAATTACACTCTAAGAGATACACACACACACACACACGTATATACACACATATGTATGTATGTATATATACATATGTGTGTATGTATATATTATAAAACCAGAGACTATGACTTGAAAGATGGAAAGAATTTAATAGGTAGAAAGGAAAAGAAAGACATTGAAGTTGGAGGAATTTATGAGGAAAAGTAGAGAACTAGAAGAACAAAGATGTTGTTTGGCCTGATGTATACAGAGTACCATAACTGGAATATGGTGGTGCCAAGGGCAAGTAACAATTCCAGTAGCATTTAAGAAGTTTGGCAGTATAAGGGAAGAAAGGCATAAAAATTCAGCTCAAGTCACTTAGAAAGTTCTCAGGAAGGGTGTGTGTGTGGGGGGGAGGTTTTTGCTGTGCTTTGTTTCCATTAAAGTGGGCCCAAACATAACTGAAAAGACCCCGTGACAGGATAAGTTTGAAAATATATGAAAGACAGAAGACAATATAAGGATTGAGGGCCTGGGAAGGATGTGTGAATGAGATCAATGGCACAGGTGGAATGGTAAACCTTGGAAAAGAAGAAGGGTACATCTTCCTCAGAGACATGAGACAAGGAAGAAACAATCAA
Organism: Phalanger gymnotis; assembly: GCA_028646595.1. NCBI lineage: Eukaryota > Metazoa > Chordata > Mammalia > Diprotodontia > Phalangeridae > Phalanger > Phalanger gymnotis. The sequence continues at coordinate 258,945,974 of CM053624.1, forward strand.
ACAGCAAGCATTTGTTAAACATCTACTGTTTATCAGGGACTCTTTTAGGTGCTGGCAAAGATAAAACAAAAGCAAAAAAAAAAGTCTTTGCTCTAAAGGAGCTTCCAGTCTATAATGAATGAAGAATGAGTGTGGAAACAAGAAGTGGAAAGATGGAAGATTTTAAAACTTGGAACATACTTAGCTCTATTTGAAATCATCTGTCTTTTCCCTTTACCCTATTATAGGGGAATAATTATGTAATTATCTTCCTTTCCCAGGTTTGCAGTCCAATTACATTTCTAAAAAAATCCATTTTAAAATGACTAATTTCTTATTCTCCATTTTAATGTCCAAGGAAAATATAAATATATGTTTTAACCCCTTCAAGGGTCACTACTTTCAAAAATGTTTTCCCTATCTAACTTCATCCCTATACACTAGATTTAAGCAGGACATAGTTGGCTTAAGTGGCAGGAATTATTTCATATTTATCCACATTTGACACTCTTTCATGGAATTTCTCTACCATCTGTAATTATTCTAGTGCAATTCTCAATCAATATACCTAACTAAAAGCTATCGTCAGCTATAAATCTAGGGTTCTTTGGGGTCTACTGATTTATGTGGATGCTTCAGCTTGTCTATTCAAATCTCAATTGCTTGAGGTAGAAAGGAGCCCCAGAAATATTTATCTAAACAGATAAAATCCACTCTTTTTAATAGAACTGACTTTCACGACCATCAGGCATCTCTCTTTACCTAGGTACGATTCTGTTGCAAAAGAAGATTCATAGCAGTTTTAGCTGCAAATACAAACCCTTGCCACTATATTTCAAAAGAAATAAAAATACGTACCAACCCTCTGAACACAGAGGGGTGGTTACAGCTCTTTCCCCCCTTTTAACAAACTTTATCTCACACAGAAGTATAAAATGATTTGCATGTTCCTTATTTTAAATAGTTGAGACTCCCATTTCATGTAGAGTTATGTGCACTTATTCAAGGAATTGTTTCATAATATTAGTCATATTGCTTCCTTATCTTTCTGTAAAACCAAGGTTTTCAATATTCAGCTGAACATTAATTTGATTGTGGTGGGTGAAACATGAAATGACTGAGAAACAAGGTTTTGAGCTTCTGAGCATATTAATTTATTCAGCAATCCATGTCAATTGCCTAACAAATCTGGACCAGGCCCCTCAGCTTTGGCACTGAACCCAGAATATGGGGGGGGGGGAGACAGATTTTTATGCGTTAGAAACAATTAGCCAAATAAGACCAATTAATTAAAAGAAAACAATTAACTAGATTACAAAATTAGGTAATGTGATTTCTAATTGGAAGAAAGATTAGGGACTTTTCAAGTTGGGAGGGGAAAAGTGAACAGGTGCAATTCTCTGAAATCAGAAAAAGAGGTGTCTTACTCCCCAGAAATATCTGTAAGCAATTCAAAGAGACGTGGAAACAACAACTGATAAACCAGTATGGGGCTAGTTCTGGCATCTGGATTGCCTGAGATGTATAATTGTGAGAAAACTCGTTGCATCCATCTTTGGATCTGACAAAGTTCCTGGTCAGCATAACCTAGATTCTTAGTTAAGGGTCCCTAAGCATTAGGCAGAGGGGGTCCAGATTTCCAGCCGCACAGGGATACATTCGAACAATGCAATATAGTTTTCTCACAATTCTCACAATTGAATAAAGTTTTCTCACAAGACAGAAACTGGACTAGACCCATAAATGAATAGAAAGGGAACTGAGCTAGATGGAGAATTGAGTCACAAGATGGAATCAGTATAGTTCACTCAATTCCCAGTACCACTTACTGTTCTAATTCCCTCATGATATAATTTCAAAATGCCCAATTTAAGGAAGATGCAGGACATTCTGATTTACTTTTCTTCTTTTAAAAATCACGATGTAGCTCCTGGTTACATATTAATTCCTAGAATCATAACTATGGTTGGCAGTTAGAGCTATTTCAGGGTCCTAACAAAAGTGATGGGCGGGTTTCCTCTACCTTAGGGTCCAGATTCCAGAAGTTCCCCCCTCTTCCAGAGAGATCTCATCCAAGGATGGGTAGTCCTCTACATTGTCAAAGCCACCCATCAAATTGTTCTCCTGTGCCACTGCTACCACCAACATTGCCCACTCAATTTCCTTCTTGTTCCAGGTAAAGGAACTCTTAGTTAATCAGTCTATTAGCTCTATTATTTAAAGAATAGTTCACAGGATATTAATGGAAATGACTTAAGTAAATGCTTAGGCAGTATGCAAATAAAAAGGACATAAAAATAGCAATCCAGAATAATAATTATATCTTGGGCAGGATTGCCAGGTGTTAACTATTGGGGAAACACTATATGAGAGTTTAAGGGGAGGAGATCATAGAGAGAGATATTCCTTTTGAAATAGAATTAGGAAATACTTTGCACAGAGGATTTCATTCATCCATTGTGATTGTTCTTCTTAGTGAGTCAGTGTGATTTAGAGGAAAGAGCCTGAAATGTGGGAGTCAGAGGATCCTGGATTTGACTCCAGCCTCTAAAAGCAACTAGCTATGTGACCATGATAAAGTCACTTAACTTCTCAGCTTCTGAGGCTATGGTATAAGACTAACACTTAGACAGTTTTAACTGTGTAAACTTGGGTTGTAAGACATCTGATCGTTCAGGCCTGAGGTTTTTTTAACAGGAAAATGGGGAAAAATATGAGAAGGCACCCTATCTCTTCTTTGCAAATATGGGGGACAATATGTGTAGAACACTGAAACCACCAGACCTATTCCACGTATGGGTTAGTTACATTTCCTCTCCCCTCTCTTTTTTATTTTTTATTTTAAAGGATGGCTTTCTGGGAGAGGAAGGAGAATGGAGGGAGCTACATTTGGAAATGCAGATGATGGAAAAACAAAAAAGATTGATAAAACTTATTTTAAAATATAAATAATAATAAATGATGAGGTTCGATTCGATGGCCTCCAAGCTTCTTGCCTGCTCTAAAACTATGACCTAAAAGAACTCCACCTAATTATCAGTGCCAGATGAATTTCCAGTCTTAATTGATAGAAGCAGTTTCCACACTGGAGTCTCTCATAATGACGAAATCAGAAGTCTAGGAACTGCTCATTTATAGCTCAAAAACAAACAAACAAAAAACCTTATAATACTCACCTCACAACACTGTCGTATAAGGAAAGCACTTTGTAAACTCTAAGTATTAACATAATTGCAGGATTTTTGTTGTTCAGTCATTTCAGTTATGTCCAACTCTTTGTCACCGCATTTTCAGGTTTTCTTGGCAAAGATACTAGAGTGGTTTGTCATTTCCTTCTCCAGCTCAGTTTTCAAATGAGAAAACTGAGGCAAACAGGGTCAAGTGACTTGCCCAGGGACACACAGCCAGTAAATGTGTGAGTCCATATTTGAACTCAGGAAGATGAGTCTTCCTGACTCCAAGCTAGGCATGCTATCTACTGGGTCACGTAGGCACCCAATTGCAAAACATTATTAACAACGAGAATGCCAACACTAGGCTGCAAAATGGGGAAACTGGGGAAATGCCTTCTCTCTTTGTTATGTCTCCACTAAGGGAGCAAAGAATCTCAAGAGAATAATTTAGTACTGATTCTGAGATAGGTTGAGCTTTACAGCTGGAAATGAGTATTCAGAGGCAGAGTGAAGTGGTGAGTGAAACAATTAAGGTCATCTGGCAAACGTGAAGATGTTGGAATGCCAATCTCTTGCACCTAACGTCAAACAAACAAGAAAGCCATAATTCTTTCTTCCATCCACACCTCTCCATTCTTTTCCCTTCCTAAATGATCATGATGCTATGCTTTACATAACTAGTTCTGCCTTGATGCTAACCATTGACAGATGATTTAACTGATGTCTTTCTCAGTCACCCATTCTACAAAAAGGGCACAGTGAGGCAGAGGAACCTGTCCCCTCACATCACAGAGTCGGTATGGAATTAGCCTCTCTTTAAGGACAATAAGACAGAAAAAAGAGATCTAAACGTATGTAAAAGAAAAGACAGCTAGCTTGAGGATTCTTGGCTGGGAGAAAGCACTTTGTCTTAGAGTAAAATGATCCAGGTGACATATTTACTCACAGCATGCTGACTTGCTGTGGTCAAAATCCAACTATCCCCATGTCTCGGGAATAGTCAGTCCCATCTCTAGGCTCTTGTTCCCTCCTCTACTATGGATACCAGGAAGGAGCACCCTCTCTGTCACACTGCATTCTGCACTACTTTGTATTTCTGTAATTTTCTGACTTGGGATGATTTGGGAGTCTCTGATGACCTGCTTAAGTCAAACACCTAGTTCACATGGCTTTCAGTCTCATGGCAGTGACGCCCTCTGACTCTGAGCAGTGTTTAAGTCACAAGAAGGCCTAAGTCATTTCGATTTGAGTCACATGGTTGTGATGCTCTTTGACCGTAAAGATGTGTATATAAACTCAGAGGCTGGCGTTTTGCCTTTGTTGGCACACTCATTGAAAGAGTGTTGTTCATGATACTGTGGGCAGTCATTGAAGCAGCACTCCCCCCGCCAACCTACCCCCCCCGCCCCAGCTTTGAAAACCCAGATGTTGGTGTTTTTCTCTGGTAACTATGTATGTATTGTGATTTGGTCAGCCAGATAAAAGTCTATCTATTGACCTATTTGTAATTTTCACTTGTATTTGCTCTGAAGTTCAGGGTGCTGACTTTTTCCCCTGAACTAAGTGAATGGTACATGTATGCTTAATTAAAGTTACATTGTTAATCCCTTAAAGTTGCTTTCCTTAGAAAAGCAGATCAAAGGACCTGTGTTAGCAGCCCTTCTGTGCGCTGGTGTTATTGGTCTTTCACCCCCACAACAGCTGCTGGCAGCATTGTTGTTACAACTTTCTAGCGAAATGACCTTGGGCAAGTCACTCAACCTAGGATCATAAAACTTGGGTTGGATGGGGCCTCAGAGACCATCTACTCCAATCCCTTCATTACTGAGATGAGGATACTGCAGCTTTAGAAGGTTGAGTGATTTGTCCAAAGTCAAACAGATTATAAGTATCAGATATGGGAATATGACTCTAGTTCCAGAGGCAGGTTTCCTATCCCCACCGATGTACCACTTCTCTGAACCTAAATCTGCAAAATGGGAAGTAACAATAGCTATTACCTTTCAGGGCTATTGTGAGGATCAAATAGGACAATATATCAAAGGTACACTATAAATCTTAAACCACTATATAAATGTCAGCTATTATTACAACTATTCAGCTGATCTTAAGCATCTTTGTTTATTGGAATGTTTCTGTTATTTTGCACAAAGCAAAATTAGTCTTGATATCAAACAGAATTATAAATAACTGAATTTATCATAATACTTGAAGACTAATAGCATTCAGGGCATTTAAGGCAAATGGCATACTTAATTGGATTTGTTATGAATGAGTGAAGCCTGTGAAATATCTTTGTTTAAAATAAACATTAAAAATCTCTTAAGATATTAATTCTAGAAACTAGTTTTTTTTTCTTTCTGAGCAGCAGTGAATAGCCTGAATGACCTTAACAAGGAAATGGTAGATAAGGTTTGTGATGATAAAAACTATGAATCTACCTCCTCAATGCATTGTGTGCTAGCTCTCCTTACATCCTGCAGCTCAGGGTATGCCATGGACTGGCTTACAGAAATAGTTTGGAGTTTAATCAGAATCCTAACTGTGAGAGATCCTGTGAATTAAATACCATTCCTTTTTTGAGCTAAAGGAAGTCATATTTGAAGGCCAAAGTTTAGATGCAAATATGAGAGATGTTATCCTGGCAAGAAATATCAAACATGACCAGGAAGGACCCCTGCTTCCTAAAAGAAATGTGATGGAGAGTACATTTCCTCTCATCTTTGCTATAGAAAGACTGGTTTTCTTATTTAAAGACTCTAAACCTGTCACATTGGTTATATTTTTGGAAGCCTAAAGATGATGATTATTTTTTCCTCCTTTTCTCCCTCTCTCAGAGGAAAAAACATGATTCTCCATGACTTTCATGGAATCTTCCTGGGTCCCTAAAAAATCACAATTTGTCTGTTGCTATTAGCAATTAAAGATGCTTTATCTAATTACTATGGAATATGGCACTGTGAGACAACCATCTCTGACAAACTGATCATTACCAGTAGTTTACAACCAGTTTCGTAGTTAATTGCCCTCAGGAAAGAGGGGAAAAATAGTTTGTATAGGAAAATAAGTAGCTATTAACAACAGTGAAATTTGTTAGCAATGTTATTATAAATCACAAATTCCATCCACTAATGGTTCTTGGGAAGGGAAGATGCGCAGATTAGTGCAGAGACTGTGTTCTACTTCAAAAAACCATTGTAATGGAAGAATACCTCACAACTAACTTCCTTACCAATTAGAATGAAAAATTATTTCTCTGACCTTCATGGAGAATTCCATTCTATATATTTATATACACAGAGTCGACACGGAGGGTTCCAATATATCTGACTCGATTAACCAAGCTAAAGCTTCAAAATATGCATATGCATACATAGATGCACATGTTATGTTTTCATCTCTGACAGTAACAGCACCTTTCATAAAGATAAAGCAGGCTAGGAACAAAGTGTAATTGAATTGCTTGACCCAATCAGATCCAGAGCCAAAAGCTTGTCTCCATCTGAAATGGCTTGGTGACGACCATTCATTAGTGAATGTCAGTAGAATCATAGGGTCTTAGAATGTAAGATCCTTGAAAGCAAGTTCTATTTCGTTTTTGTCTTTATATATTAACAAGGACTACGCTAACACTGCACTGCACAGGTACTTAATAAATCCTCATTGAAAATGAATGAATGCATTATGTAGTTGGAAAAGAACTCAGAGAGAGTCTATTCCAATTCCCAATCTTATGAATACGTCTCTTTCATAAGCACGTCTGTTGGATTGTTACGTCCAAATAAAAAACTTAATTTAAACTAAAAAATTTTATATGAGAACAGCCACTTCCTAGAACCTCTGTACCCTCTCCCATCCCCTGAAAAGTGCGAGATATAGCACATCAAGTTAAAATAACTGCTGGTGAAATGACTGCAAATTAAATGAAAAAAACTGGGTGATTGATATTTGTTTATCTATTCATTATCCTACAGGTAATTTGTATAGAAGGGAGATCAATGTTATTGGTCAAAGTTCATTGATTCCAAGCTTGGGCAGGTCAAACTATTTCAAATAAAGAGAGCTCTAGCTAGTCTATAGAGAACAAAGCATTAAGCACATTTCCTAAAAAGGCATAAGTTAATTTCATTAGGGAAAATACCATTTACCATTATTATGAACATCTTTTCTATAACAAACGTATGTCAAGTCCATGTCTTCAAAGCCAATGTTTTCCTAGTGATGCTACAGTGGCTGTTAATCATCCAATACTGGAGATTTAGTAGAAACAAAATTTCAGGTGACCCTCAAAGGTCAATGGAAAGATACACTGAGAAGAAAAAAAAATCAGAATATAGTATCAGCAGTGACTTTAGCACAAGGGAAAAAAAAAGAAAATGAGTTGACCATGGGACCTTGGAGTTGGGAGAACCAGAGTTCAAGTCCAGTATCAGACGCTTACTAGCTGTATGACTGTGGGCAATTCACTTACCTCTGTCTACCTCACTTCCCTTATCTCTAAAATGGGAATGAGCAATAGCATCTCCATCACAGGATTATAAGGAAAATAAAATGAGGTAATATTTGTAAAGCACTTTTCAAACCTTAAAATGCTACATAAAAGCCAGCTGTTAATATTATTGTTGTTTACTATTGCTGCTACAATATAATGAAAGAGAGAATAAGATGGACAGCTCAAGGGACACACTTCTCTTCATGAAATATTAAAGGAAGAAAACCTCTAGTAAGGGAGGAGAGAAATATGATCAAGACATGGACCCTAAAAAAGATTGAAGGGTATGGACACATGACAATGTGGTCTAGTAGGTGGAATACTTATGGACATACATACATACAAACACACACATACACACTGACAATGTGATGGATCTATTGGACTATATAAGCAAATCCCACTGTGATAAAGACCACTGACAATAAAAGTTTCTGTGTAGCACAGATATCTAAACCTGGGCTATAACTCATCTCTTCCAATCAATATTTGCTAGAATAAAATATGAAAGCAGCAGAAGAATTGGCCAGTTTCTTACAGTTTGATTGGAATGGAATTTGTACTTGTATATACAAATATTCATATAGAAGCATGTTAATTCCAATGCTTTCCAGGGTGTTTTTTTATTGAGTAGGGATCAAATGTCCCAGAGATGAAGCCTAATAATACCTCTTCCCTCCTTCATGCAATAATACTCGTTATTATTCCTTCTTTAATCCAGTTCTTTAAAAGTATGTAGTATTATTTTTTTTGTGCGCACAAAGCATACATAGGAAATAGTCTACATGGGCAGTAGCCAAACAAAATTGTCCACTAAAATGATGTAGAATAATAAACAAGGAAAACCATTCTAAATGAGAATATTACATCGATGTTCTAGAAACCCTTATCACATGAGTTTGAGATGTTCAGGAATATGGGTGTTTTAAGTTTGATAAGATACAGTAACTGATCCTTTCATTTACAGGTTAACTTTCCCATTACAGGCTAAAATTTGAAAACAATTATATTGATTGAAGTTTGTTAGTTCCGAGCTTTGTCAGACGTTCCTATCACTAAATTGTTAAATTTGTTAAAGTGCAAATCGTTATACACACATATACGTATACATGCATATATATGTGTATCTATACATATATGTATATATGTATGTTTGTGTGTGTACTCACACACATATGATTGGCAAATGTAAGAAATCAGTGCCCCAAAGCTCCATCTGACTTCCTTCCTCTTCATCCATTTTAGCCTTATCTTTGGGATGCAGTTTCACTTGTTTTGTTTCCCTAAACATCCTTTACATCTTAGCTATTGTGGTAGCCTTGATTTTGGGTTTTTTTTGTTTTTTATTTTAATTCAGCCTGTACTCCATGGATGCTTTTCTTCCCCTTTTTTGCCACGAGAATGTACTTTACTATGTCATTCTAGGGAACTATCCTTTTAAAATGTTTTGGAAGTGACTTCTTCCAACTTTCTCTGGAGCCAGTTCTATAAGATGCTTTAGTGAAAGCATCATGCGAAGTTCTCTCTGTAGCACAGGTATTCATGCCAAAGTGCCTTGTTTTTCCAGAAAAGAAATGTCAAGGCTGGATAGAAGCATCCTTAGAAATCTAAGGGAGAAAAGCAGCAGAGGTGAAGAAAGGGAAGGCAAAACATAAAAAGTAAACAAAATGCTTTTTCAAACTTATACTCTAACACACAGGTTTCAGACTGCTTAAAACAAATAATTTCAAAACTGGAGATGAGAGTTAGAATTATGAGGGGTGGGGTGGGAAAGGTGACACAGTGGATTGAGTACTAGACCCAAAGTCAAGAAGATTCATCTTCCTGAGTTCATATCTGGCCTCAGCCACTCAGAGATCCTGGGCAAGTTTCTTAGCCATTTGCCTCAGTTCCTCATCTATAAAATGAACTGGAGAAGAAAATGGCAAACAAGTTTGGTATCCTTGCCAAGAAAAGGGCAAACCACTCTAGTACCTTTGCCTTGAAAACCCATAGAGAGTCAAATGAAAGCGAAATGACTGAACAATTAAAATCCTCTGAGTTCAACCTATTCATGTCTTTAGACTCATGTAGGCTCTTGAAAGAGGTGCTAACCAATGATTTGTCTACTTGCCAAGTCTAAGTCAGATGGGTATCTATGTTTATGTGGGGTTTTGCACTTTCTTTTTTCCATGTCACACTCATCCAACTACCCTAATGCTTAGTGGTTGATAAAAGATCTGAATATTTTGAATTCACAAGCTACAATACAAGCTGTACGGAAATGAGAAATTATGATGTGCTCAGAGGTGAAATAGACCAGAAGTCAGGAGAACTAAATCTGAATGCCAGCTCTACTTTGAGCACTTCATCTCTCAGGGTTTCAGTTTCCTCATTTATAAACTCAAGAGATGAAGCTAGATAATGATCAAGGTCCTTCCCACATCTACAGTTGTGTGATTCTACAAAATGCAGAGATTGAAGGGACCTCCCAGGTGCAACTCCTTCATTTTGTGGATGAGGAAACTTCAGTCTAAAGAAATCCAGAGACTTAGAACTGGTAGGGCTCTCTGCAGTCACTGAAACAAATGCTCTCCTTCCATACCTGAAGAAATCCAAGGCACAAAAAGGAAAAATGACTTGCCTAAGGCCATACCACCAGTAAATGGTAAAACGGGGACCTGCACATGGGCCCTTTGGCTCTGCCTCCATTATTCTTTCCACTACAAAAGCTCATAGAAAACCAAACCTTCAAAGTCACTTAAATTGGATATTAAAATGTATTGATCCAAATTGAGCTGGATATGTTTATTGCCAAGTGAACTGAAAATCCACTAAAGGACTGCAGAAAAAGGCTAATGATAACCAGAAGTGTGTCAGGTTGCAGAGAGATGTCAGAGTATGCTGACAAACATCCTTTCAAAATGCAATTCAATGTTATGCTGTTCCATTAACTGTATAAAAAAAGGAGTCAATGATAGGTTAATGAAGTTTGCAGATAATCTCAAAAGTGAAGATGATAGCAAGGTATTCAAATACATAACAATGCCCTGAGCCAATGACTCCAAAGAAGGAAGCCATATTGTGCTATTAGTCCCCATGCCTCCTTCTCTTGGCTTCATGTTGATTGTGTCTGAAGGGAACAGAAACAAGAAGCCAATATGTTAGATAAGTATCATCTTCATTTCTGTGCTTTGCCAGTTTCAACTTCTGAGCCTAACTATGTTGGCTGGTCAATTATCTATCACGTATACAGTCTGGGCAAGACAGTACAGATGGCCAGTTCTGCCATCAAATAATCACATAAGGCTGGGCAAGTCACTTAACATCTGTGGGTCACACATTCTTCATTTCTTAAAGGAGAGTAGTTTTCAGTTCTGATGTGGTTTTTTTTTTACATGAAGGATAAACAAGAACTAGGGACGTTATGTCCTCCAGTAAGTATATAAAAGCTAAATGGACATGCACACATAAGATTCTAAAGTATTTTTAAAGAGATGCAACTATAGTAAGATCATCATAAAATTTGCTGGGGCCAGTTCAGAAATAATAGCATTATTGTCTGACCTAAAAGATTTTGTTATCTTGGGATCCAAATCAAAATGAAGGATGGGATCTTCGGGTACACTCAGGCTAACCCACACCCAAGGACAAGTCATTTCTACAACCTATCTAACTAGTCTGCTTATTCTATTTCAGGATAGTTCTGATAGGTATAAGGCATTTCCTTACATCAAATCTAAATTTGTCCCTTTATAATTTAGACCTGTTCCTCCTACTTCTGTCCTTTGACGTTCAGCCGAATGATCTGATCCCTCTTCCCCTTGCTAGTCCTTCTAATCTCTGAATACAGCTAGCATATTCTACTAAGTCTTCAGTTCTTCAGGCTAGCCATCTCCATTTCCTTTAAGGGATCCTCAAAAAGTAAGGATAGTAAAGCTCTTCCCAATCCTGGCTGAACAGTCTTTAGCATATCAATGTCCTTCCTAAAATGGGACACCCTCATCTAGAAATGGCATTCTAGACAGTCTCACCAAAGTAGGCTAAAGCATGATCATCACTTCCCTAACATCAGACACTAAGGGTTTTTAGGAACCTATTAGCATGATTTACTGTCTGCCCTCTAATGCACTTGGTCAGGTCAGAGTAAGTTCCTAGATGGTAGGAACATTTATTTTCCTTCTTTGAAGAATTAAACAGGTGGGCATTTAATGAAAACTACTTGGATTTTTAGAATTAGTGACTCTCTTCTTTAATCAATGACAGTCACTATTTCTGTGGCAAGCTATATCTTTTTTTTTTTCTTTTTAGCCTGGACCCATGATTTTCTCAGTTGGAAGAACACGTGAATGAAGAAATTCCTTCAATCAACAAAGACTAATAATTCTTTTAATCTCAGACTGTTTACCTGTGGGCCCTGATGGGCTAAATGATATGCCCATGGTCATACAATCTGTCAGAAATACAACTTGAACTGAGGGTCTCCTCATTACAAATCTTGCCCCTTTGCATCATGCCATATTGCCTTTCTTTTTAAAGTTATAATGTGTTTAAACTGTTCAATGTTGTTATTTAAAATGTTTAAGTTGGTCCAAAGAGGGGAAAATGAAGAAAACCAGAGAATAGCATTTGCTTAAGGATAAAACAATTAGTATGCAAATAAAACTAAATTACAGAGAATAGGGGAGTAAGACGAATTAGGAGTAGATAGACCAACAATATGACAATCTCACTGAGACTTTGCTCCTTATCCAGTGGCTGTGGAAATCATTTTTATTTACCCAGTTACTTTCTTTACCAGTATCTTCTTTCTTTGGGATTAGTAAACTACACAGAAAGCAGTATCAAAACAGATAAATAAATGGAGTTATAAGGAGAAAGATTAAGGAATTGCCTAACCAAAAGCTTCACACCAAATTTCTCAGACACTATTGCTGTTGGCTATTTGTGACTGTTAGGGAAACATGCAGAACAGGGACCAAGGGCATGAGCAATGAAAATAAATGATCCGATATGGTGGTAGGCTGGAAGCTCAAAATTCAGTGATGGAGTAAAAATATGTCTGAGACTCTAAGTTTTAATAAGTAATGACAGATATTTTTATTTGGTTTGTACAGCACTTCAAAGTACCTAAGATTGTCATGTTTCTTTTATCTTGCACCAAATGTCATTCCCTCTTCTTTATCAATCTCTTGTATAGTAGTTATCTACTTGCGGATCTTAAAGGTAAAATGTGGATTTTGATGCAAAAGGAATCTGTGCTACAGCCTTTCCCAGGCATACAGAGGATAGATAAAGCCTTTCTACAAAGTTATCAGAATAACTTTCTACATGTGGTGGTGGGTAGCTATGCAAAATGTAGGCACAGTCCCAGTGCCTTACCTTATGATAAATTCTTGATATGACAGAAGCTAAACATAGCATTTGTATCCAGGCAATCCAATACTATTTCAATTACAGAACATGCTTCCTCCCACTCCCTATTCATTCAAATTAATGAACTTTTTTTTTTCTTTTTGCAAATATGTTTAAAGATTCTAACACTTCAAAGTAGATTTACCACTGTGCACTGATTAACACTTCACAAAGTAGCCTGGAGAGTAAATGATATTTGGCTCAGTATTATTTTTAAGACCTTTTTTTGGTTACTCAGTTTACAAATGATTTTTTTAAAACAAGAGCAACTTTCATTTCACTTAGAAGACATGTCAACCTTTTGACTTTCTCCCCCAAAGTGACTCACAATAACGATATCATTGTCTTACTTTTTTTGTTCAGTCATTTTTCATTTATTTCTGATTCTTTGTGATCCCCTCTTGAGGATTTTCTGGGAGTGGTTTGCCATTACCTTCTCCAGTTCATTTTATAGAGGAGGAAACTGAGGCAAACAACGTTAAGTGACTTGCCAAGGGTCACACAGCTTGTAAGTGTCTAAGGCTGGAAGTCTTCTGGATTCCAGGCCTTAGACTCCATCCACCATGCCATGAAGTCATTCCTGTACATTTCATTAAGAATCTCTCCAAATGAACAATAATCCCTCCAAATAACATATTTTAACACGAGTAATATAAGTGTGACTTTATATTAATTTATAAATTAACTATTATGATTCACCTTCACATAGCACCAAAACTTGGCAAAACGCTACAAAGACAAGCTCCTGTGAACCTCAAAACCATTCTGCAAAGTAACATGCCAGAGTTACCATTATGCCTATTCTATAGATGAGAAAGATGACATAGAGATCTTAAGTGACTTTCCCAAGGTTACATAGCAAGTAAGTGTCAGAAGAGATATCTGAAGCTAGATCCTTCTGGGCCAAGTCCAGCACTCTCTGAAACTGAAGCAAATGAATACCCATCATGATAATGAACCATCACTAAACCGTCAGGACCATGAAACGCTCCCAACCACCATTCCCCGGCGAAGCGTCAGAATTAACCTTCCACCTAGTGGAGATTCATATTTATTGGGCCTAAGGCACCTAATCTGAAGGTATAAAGATATCATAGAAGTTTAAAGGACCCCACAAAATATGCCGGTTGAAGAAACACTTCTGTTTGCTGCTGACTATAATTATACTTATCACACTTCAAGAAGAGTAAGGAAATCAAAATCCCTCCTGGGCCCCCCTGTCGTCCTTTTATTCCAGAGCTAATTTAAAATGCAGTACATCAACAGAGACACATTACTCTGATGATATAGAATTTATGAGGGATGTCCTACTTCATATTATACATTAACTTGAAGTCAACAGGGGAGGACAATAGGGGACGAAAATTAGAATGTTTGAAATATTTCGAGTCTATTAAAGTTACCCAACTGTCTACTAGAAGAAACAGGGAATGAAAAGTGCTATCATTTTCTCCCCTAAGATGAATTAGAAACAGTGAATGCCTTTAAAAAGAAGAGCCTGTCTATTTTGGAGATTTTCCTAAAATGAAATAAGCAAGATCGGTTATGATCCTGGGCTCCTTTTGCACTTATGCAAGGGAAGACAGTTTTGCAAGTCTTTGGGGGCACCAAAGGTTATTAAGCACCAGATAATTGAATTCCCAATGTTTTTCCTATTTATTATTCCTAAAACATCATGCCTGCTATTTTCTAACCTCTCATCCCAAGCAAACCAAAATAAGGACCTACCTCTGAGTTACATGAGGCTTAGAGCTAATTTAAAAAACAAAATTCTTCATGAGGCTTGCAGCAGAGAAGAGCTTAGCAGATGTGTGTGGTGGCAACAGATGAATAAAAATATTGGATGAAAGTATAATTAGTATCCTGAGACATAGGGATAGGGTCTTATGGCCCTGGCTTTCCTACCTCTGGGGACAAGTGACGCTAGAGAAAAAAAAACATAGGCCATATACATATTCTCAATATGCAAGGGTAGCTGGTGTTTGAACACATACATGGCATGAGACTGGGATTATGAGAAATGTTAACATCTAAATAAAAATGATCCAAAGATATAAGCAAAACTTCAGTCATCATTTCATTTCTCCATGGCTGTAACACACATCTTCAAATCACTCCACAAGTAACTTGAAAAGAAGGACACAGAAATTAGACTAAAGGCAACATTAAAAAAAAAAGAAAAATTGCCTCTTCTCTCCACAGAATTGATATTATCTGTTCCAGGTTATTTATCTTTAGGAACTATAATGAACTAAATGAGGGGCCTGTTTTGAAATAAAGGTACTATTAATACCAAATTAAGAAAAACAAATAAGAAAATAGTAATCAAAGTAATCATTCACCCCACATATTAGTACTAATTAGAAATCAGAATAAAGAAATTTGGAAAGATTTTTATGATATAAAAGAAAGTGGGGGAAAAACAAATCAAAAGAATGGTGTAAACCCTATTAACATATAAGGAAAAGTAAATGAGAATGAATAAGGAATCTTGATGGTCAGGCAGTCAATCTACTAGCATTTATTAATAATTTACTAAGTGCCAGACATTGTATCAAGTACTGAAGATACAAAGAAAGACCAAAAGTGGTCCTTGTCTTCAAGGAGCTCACAATCTAACAAGGGAGACAACATGCAAGCAACCAGATTCCGACAAGACATACACGGGACATAATTGGAGATAATATTAGAGAGAAGGCACTGAGATAAAGGAACACTGGGAAAGGCTTATTATGAAATACGAGACTTTAGCTCAGAACTGAAGGAATCTGAGAGAAGAGGAGAGAGTATTTCAGAGATGGAGGAAAGTTAATGAAAATGCTGGGAGCTAGGGAGAAATGTCATGTGCAAAAAACATCAAGCAAGTCAGTGTCACCAGATGGTGCTATATATAGGGGGAAAAGTATTATGATTCTTTAGAAATCTGAAGTAATTAATTTAAATGCGAAGCATTATTAAGCAAGTTTCCCATTTGTAATTGCTTTTAATGTTAAAATCTTATTATAATAGTGAACTAAAACATGAAAAATAGGTATTTAAATTGGATTCCAAATTACTGATAAGAGTTTAACACTAAGAAAACACATCCTATCTTATCCTTAGAATCAGCCATCCCTGCTTAATCAAAAGTGTCATTTACATCTCAACGTGCATATATCTCACTTTATGCCCCAGACCAGGTATGCTCTTCGGAAATTGCATAAATTAAATGTTTACAAACTGAATATTCCCTTAAAGACAGTCATAGAGCCTGCTGTTTGAAGGAAACGGATGGTGAATTCTTTGATTATGTAACATATTGATAAGCTTTTAATTCATCCTACAAAACCAAGGTTTTTTTTTGTTTGTTTGTTTTTGCTTTTAGATTGAGTCCTTCCTCATGGAACATTTACTGCCTGTAGGAACTGCCATGATTTGATTTTCTAGGCATATAAAGTAGAAAAATAAATCAAATTCTGTTTTGGGGGGAATAACTGGGGTCTTTAAAATTTATTTCTGACAGTTTTCCTCTGCTCTAACTTTGTCCTTTGCCTAATACTCCCTCCTTCTGCTGGAAATGTCTATACTGGATCCTTCCATGCTAGAAACTTCCTTGTTTTATGCTTGCCAATCCCTGGTGTTTTTCTATGGCATCAAAGATTAATACCACACATTAGACACACATGAATAAAGAGTAGTGTTTTGCAATAGGAATAGAAGTGTTTGGAATCAGATGACCTGGGCTCTAATCCCAGCTCTGTTACATATAACCTGCCTGACTTTAGGTCAGTTACTTATTTTCTCTGGGCTCTAGTTTTCTGATCTGTAATATGGTTTGGACTAGATAATTTCTAAAGTCCTTCCTAAATTCTCATCTACTGATTCCAAACAAGAACCTGCCCCCCACAAAATCCATATCCCTAACCTGCAGCACCACCTTTTCTTGTGTGAACGTAAAAAAAAAGGTGACACAGATATTCCCCCATAACGAACTAAGAGGAATGCGGAGGTGTAAACTGAGTAGGCTAAGTCCAAAGGCAACCTCTTGAAGGTCCATTATTGATTCTGCTGTGGCCTGAAGACCATCTTGACTGAATTTTCTGTGACCTCTCTGGTTATTTATTGCCTCCTTCTGTGTCAATCAGAGGGATCCTGGATTGCTGTTGCCTCAACCCATCTGTCTAAGGCTCAGCACACTCTGCTTTCCAACGTGCAAGTTAAAACCTAATAAAGGTCTACTATTCCCAGCAATTATCCTCCACGGTATTTGGTGAAATTCTTCCTAAGTCTTAAAAAGTCCTTAATGGAATTGGCTTACTAGGTTTATCAAAGCAAGTACTAACTCAGTAATTTATCACTTGTAAGTAAACATACAAACATAGGTTGGAAACAAGAGGTCAGTGTCTAATAATGCTAAAAACCAGGGACTTCTCAGTTGCAGAAAGATGAAAGATTAACTATAGTATCTTGTCAAACATCAATACTCGTAACTTATTCTGATGAGGATTAAGACAGAGAATTGTTAGTTGGCTCTTCCTGTAGTCTAGTCTAAGTAAAGCCAAATTACACAAGTGAAAAAATAAAAAAATCTTGATTAAATGTATTGGCTTTTCATTTCTTGCACATCCATGGTGGATTTATCCAAATATTTATGCCATGTTGGAGGCTGCTCAAACTGTTAGGCAGCCTGTCAATCATGTCATGAATATAGTGTCAGAAGGTTTGTAAAATGTAACAGCAATGATTTCATTGTGTCTGGGAGAAGAAAGGCGAGAATCACTTCAGTGGTACATATGAAGCATTTATTTAGTTGAACTTAAAGGCAGGATTAGTCCATGGGCATGCTTAACTTTGAGGGGATGATGTCACGGCAAATAACTACTAAGTTTCCCTAGAAACATTTTCTCTGACTCATATTCAGAAGTAATATATTCTGTTCACTTGGACTTTCATTATTCTGCTCCAGTATGGAAATGTGTATGTGTTGAAACTTCTTAGGTCTCTGACGGCTTCTAAGGAAAAAGAGGTAGCAAGAAAGACAAAAAACATAAAGATTTTATTTTTAATTTATTTATATTTTGAGACGTTTCATTTTTTTCTAAGAAATTAAAATTCCTAATGCCCAGAAATACATTTAAAAGAAAACTCAGCAGGGAAAAGAGGAGACGGCAAAGTGTTATCTAAGCATAGAAGGTGACTTTGAAATAGGCACTATATTTGCACATCAGATCTCACATCACCACCTTATTCTACAGCATTGCCATGAGGTCAACATGGTAAGTAAACTGATTTATTGAGAAGACTGAACCAAGCTATCATCTTTACTTCTTCTCATTCATTTCAAATTCAATTCCATTTCCACTCAGTTACCAAATTCTACCAAATTTAAATCTTCTTCACGAATCTCTCCTTTCCACTGTCACAAGTCCACAACTGTTTCAGATTACCTAGTACTTTAAGACTTCTACACTGCATTTCTAAAATCTTAAATATTTTAACCTAGATTATTACAATATTTTCCTAAATGAGTTGCCATGACTCTACCCTGTGTCCCCTCCCATCCATTTGGCCTCTAATATAAGACTAATCTTCCTAAATACAGCTTTCATTTATCATGTCATTCCCTTATACAAAACCCGGCAATGACTCTCAGGAGTTGACTGTATCGGACACATATTCCTCTGTCTGCCTTTTAAGGTCCCCTATCATTTACTCCTTGCCTACTTTATTTCCTATCAATTCTCCACATAACATCTTTTTAAAAAAATTAATTTTTATTTTTCAACATTCACTTCCATAAGGTTTTGAGTTCTAAGTTTTCTCCCCGTCCCTCCCCTCCTCCCACCTCAAAGATGGCATACAATCTGATATAGGCTCTTCATATATATTAATATTAATCATATTTTCACATTAGTCATGTTGTAAAGTAGAATTAGAACCAATGGGAGGAACCTGAGAAAGAAGAAACAAACAAAAAAGAGAGAGAGAGCAAACAGTATGCCCTGATCTGCATTCATAGTCCACAGTTCTTTTTCTGGATGTCTCCACATACTTCTTCTACTTTAATCATACTAGTCACTGTACTGTCTCCTCTATGGATGGAGTGATTTCTGCCTCCTGTGCCTCTACTCATACTTTTTTTCTCTGCCTATGATGGCCTCCTGTTCCTCTATATTTAATATTATGCTCCATACTAATCTCTCACTTTTTCTTCTATTACTGCACTCTCATTGTCTATACCATGTAACTTCCTTCCCCATTCTCTACATGACCTGTCTTTGGGAGCAGAGTGAATCTTCAGCATGGGTTAACTTTGCCCCCCCCACCCGCTAGCAAGTGCTTTCTTCCTTCTTGAGAAACCATTCCCCACTCTCATCCCCAAGTATCAGTAGGCCACAAAGGCAAGCCACAAGTAATTATTTCACACATGTTAATGACATCTTCCTATTTAGACTATACCTTTCCTGAGAGCAGGTACCACCACATCTGTCTTATAATTCACAATGAACGCATAATAATGTTGAGTAAAGAGTAGGTATTCAATTAATAGTGATTAGTTGAATTCCTGAGTCTTAATCATATGAAATCAGAGAATCTCATAATTAGAAAAGACCTGGAGATCACGTAGCTCAACCATTTCCTAAAAAAAAAATGTCCTACAACACAGCTGACAAATAATCAGCCAGTATTTATTTGAAGACCTTCAGTGAACTGGAACTCATTCCCCGCTACAGCAGTCCATTTCACATCGGGACACTGTTTTTTTTTATTACAAGGCAGAATTTGCCTTTCAACAATGCCCACGTTATAGCTCCTAATTCTGCCTTCTGGTACTAGGCAAAACAAGTCAAATCCCTCCTCCTGGTATCAGCTTTTCAAATATTGGAAGACAGCTATCATCCCCACCCCATCCTTCTAACCTAGTCTTCTTCAGGCTAAATACTCCCAGCTCATTCACTGGATCCTTACGTGGCATGAACTTAAGACCCTTCATCGTTCTTGTTGTCCTCCTCTGACAGTTCTCCACCTTATCCACGTCCAGACCTGAATACAATATTTAAGATGGATTCTGTCTATGGCAGATTAGGAAAGGCAAAGTGCCATAGTGGTTAGGGGAATTGGATTTAGAGTTAGAAAAACCTCAGTTCAAATCCGTCTCAGACACTTTTCTACTGCATGTTCCTAGATAAATCACTTAACCTCTCTATGCCTCATTTTACTTATCTATGAAATGAATGAGTCAGAATCAATGTCTTCAATTGTCCTCTCAAGTTCCAAATCTATGATCCTGAGAGTACAAGAATGACCATGACAGACCTAAATCTTGGCACTGTGCTTTTCAATGCATCTGAGGTCACATTAGTCTTTCTACTGCCATAGCATACTACTGACTCATATTGATTTTGCAATCTACTGAAACTCAGTTTTTTTTTCATATAAAATACTCTCTCTATCCATACTATCTACCCAAATAGTTTACTTGTGAAGTTTTATGGTTTTATTTATTTATTTATTTTTTTAATTCATTTTTGACATGTTTGGTTTTCAGCATTGATTTTCACAGGCGTTTGAATTACAAATTTTCTCCCCATTTCCTCCCCCCCCCCC
>CM053624.1:258967098-259004022 GCA_028646595.1 Phalanger gymnotis
GGAAGGAACAAAATATAGTCAGTCTTTCACAACATGAGTGTTGTGTAAGGGTTATACATAATGATATGCATGTGGCCCATGTTGAATTGCTTGACTTCTTAGGGAGGGTGGGTGGGAAGGGAAGAGGGGAGAGAATTTGGAACTCAAAGTTTTAAAAACAGATGTTCAAAAACAAAAAAAAAGTTTTTTCTTGCAACTAGAAAATAAGTTACACAGGCAATGGGGCAAAGAAATTTATCTTGCCCTACAAGAAAGAAAGAGAAAAGGGGATGGGAGGGGAGTGGGGTGACAGAAGGGAGGGCTGACTGGGGAACAGGACAACCAGAATATATGCCATCTTGGAGTGGGGGGGAGGGTACAAATGGGGAGAAAAGTTGCAATTCAAACTCTTGTGAAAATCAATGCTGAAAACTAAATATATTAAAGTAAAAAACAAAAACTAAACATCAAACTAGTGACCCCAGGACCAATAAAGATGTATTATTGAAATAATTTATTGATTAATTGATTAATATTATTGAATTAATTAGTATTAATGAAGCAGAGCTCTGATCTAGGAGTAATGCCTCCCCAAAGTTGCATTTTCTTAAGGGTCCGTGAAACGTGGGCTTCATGAGCCTGATTGAGTGAACATTATATTGAACTTGGAGTCAAATTTGAATTCTGACACCAGAACTTATTTTAGGGCTTTGGACAAATCACTTCTCTATTTGAATCTCAGGTTCTTCATTTGTTCTTCTTTGTATAAAAAGGGGCTAAGGATACCTATAGTACTTATTTACCTACTCTTTAGTGCCCATGTAATGAAATCTGTGTAGACACTAACTTTAGTAGTTTAAAATGGCACTAAGACTTGGGACAGCCTTTATAAAATATCAGCTAATATTAACCAACCAGGAAGGAAGATTTAAACAATACTCAGCAATCTTCCTGGTTGGTTTCCATTATTAAGCATAGTTCATGCTTCAACATTGCCTGACATCGTTTATTCACATATTGAAGTGCCTGCCTTCTAAGTTATGACCTTGATCTATCCAAAATTCACTTTTGTTTCCTTGTCCGGTTGATTCCTGACTTAATTACTAGAGCTCCCATGAAGATGCATGGCCTTCAGATGACAGCTGATCACTCTTTGCCTCCTTTGCTATGATTTCTTAATACATTTTTTTGTCCTTCTGCTTAATGACAATTGCAAGACTAGCATAACTCAACAGAAAAGTCCAAATCTTACCATGCGTGTCACTTGAATGGAGAAGCAAGAAATCACCAAACCAGAGGGGATAGCTAAGTTGAGTTGGCTCTCCACAAGCTGTCAGAGAAATAAAGCCAAGACAAAGCAGCCAGCCTGATTCCAAGATCGAAAGAGAGTGAGCAAAGTAAAGCCATTTCCCTAAGTACAAAGTAGCCAGCACCACCAGCAGTGCTTAAATCACAACTGAGGCAAGGAGCTTCAGGTGTTCTGTGTTTTAAGGCTAAAATGACTGGTTAATAAGTGTTGGTTAAAAAAAAATAAATTTCCTGAGGTAGGAACCAGGGAAAAGCAGTGAGGACTTACATTCCTAACAAAGCCCTGTTCCCAGAGATTGCTAGCATAACAAGTAATAAAAGCAGCAGTAATGCAATCTCTGAAATATAAAGTGTTTTCTAAATTCGTCTTGAATATAAATCCCCAAATCCTGGCATACCTGAACAGTGCGACTATAAAAGTAAGCTTTGCTTACTTTTATAAGCTGGGAGCTATTCCTGGGAAAAATTAAAGTTCACCATCTCTCAGTTCAGCAAGGAAGGGAACAAAAAAAGAGCTTTACTGAATATTATAGTAATTAACTGTCATATACAAGATTAATTGATGACCCAACTCTTTTGCCCTAAACACAGATGTATGCGGACCCAGACACAACCTTGAATAACAAAGGCGAAGGGGGAACAGTTATTTCGGGATCATGGCAAAGGGACTATGCAAAATTGTAAGCGATGTCAAAAAGCTAGCATGGAACTGAAGATGGCCATATATCATGCCACCCTTCTATAAAGTGGCTTGTCAGAAAGCAGCCATAGACTCCAATTAAGAACCAGCATTTCCTGGGCAGTTTAATGATAACAACTGGTCCATAACCAGTCAAGTCAGCATGGTACTTCAAGTATATTCAGGTAGCATATTTTTCTTTTTTCACATAGGCATATAAAAACATGATAAAATTCATATTGCAGACTGTCTTTAGTAATGAATTTGTATTTTTTTTTTCAGAAAAAGAGGGTTAGCATAATCTCAGGCTTATGAATTCACTGGTACATGAAACTCTTAGAGGCAACAAGGTGTTGCAATTAATGGAGTGCCGGCCTTGTAGTCGATAAGACTTGAGTCTAAATCTGGCCTCAGACATTTACCAGCTGTGGGACCCTAGGGAAGTCACAACCTCCATCTGCCTCAGTTTTTCCACGGCTCCAAAATGGCAATAAAAATAGCACTTACCTCCCAGGATAGTGAGGATCAAATGAGATAAAATGTGTCAAGTGGTTAACACAGTGCCTGAACCATTGTAGGTACTTAATAAATTCTCCTTTCTTTCCTTCCTTCTTCCTGGTGTGGAATCCCTCTACACACATACAAATGGACAACCTATTGGGAACTCATAGTCTTAGAGAATTTCCTGGGGCAAAAAGAGGTCAGGGGACTCACTCGAGCTTTCATAGCTAACATGTTCTAGAGGGAGAACACAAAGCAATTCCAAATCTGGCCCTCTACCCACTATGCTATGCTCCTCTCAGTCAACATAAACATATCTCCATTGGTTCAGATCCAACTTACAGCTGTACTCAGCTTCTAAAAAAGAAATTAGATTTTTGCCCTTTACTATATTGATGGCAAAAAGTCAGGGATAGACCTTAAATCCAGAGTTCCTCAACAGTCCATTTTAAAATAAAATTAATCATCCTTGTTTGATAACGGTGATTTTATTTTGAAGGTCCCTTCTAATTATATTTGAAAAATGAACTTAAATATTCATTGTATATTTCATTACGAATGAATGGTGGTGATCTACTGTTGTATTTGTAATGAGCAGGCAGACTTCCAGGTTTTTCTTCCTAGGTACATGCCTCTTCCTAAAGACAGTAAGCTTAATAGAAAAACCATATGTGAAGATAATGAGTTTTGGAGCAAGGGCACATACACATATACACGCGCGCATGCACGCACACACACACACACACACATCCACAATCTACCTGCTAGAAATACACTTATAAATGACATGGGACAGTTGGAGAGAAAAGTGTCCAAGCACACGTACACTTCTAAACAAAACGATTTATTGGTAGTAAATGTGATCTCAGGAGGAGACTGAAACATGCAGCTCAGAAGAGTGTGCCATGAATTTAACTAGGTAAAGGGAAAACTGATTGATGACTTGACCAATCCTCTGAAAAAAAAGAAGCTATTTAACCTACATACTGTATTCAACAGCATCTCAAGAGGTCAAGTATATCTGACTTCCCCCCTCCCACCAGTGAAAAATCTTTGCATGTTTAAGATGAGGTAGAAAAAGAGCAAGGCCCTGTGCATCTGAACAGCATTCTAAATGCCTTTATATGCAACTAGAGTCCCTGATCAACAGATGGTGACTCTTTGTTTCAGTGACTCACACACATTCTGAGAGAGTCTTGATTGGGCCATGGAATCCTCAGTCCAGGATTTCTGAACCTGCATTCTAATTCAACTGAAAGCCTGTCTCTAAAGACTATCTATACACAAATACTACTGGCCCAATTTTCTTAACCTTCAGGTCCTAGATAATATTTTGTAGAGAAGTAAATCACTCTGACCTTTCATTTGGAGACCACACATATAAGTTAACAGTGGACAGCTCACAAAATGCTTTGGACCTGACAATGATGTCTCTGAGGACAGCCACCATTCCAAATTCATGATAGATATTTTAATGGAGAAAATAAAAATTAATAAAACACCATCAATAAGAAAACTTACTACTAAAAGAGGTTTAGAGGATTGGGGGTGGGGGTGGGGAGTCAAGCACTAACCCCAGTAGTGACAGTGGCTATATTACTCACTTCAGCATTGCTTTTGAGTCTCATCCCCACCTCCCTCAGAGGCAAAACGTAGCAGTTGAATTTTCTAAATCCTGAAATTAAAGGAACAAATAGAAAATTTCCCTACTTCAGTCATTCCCTAACCAAAATGAAGCTTAGGGCTATGGCTCCTATAAGCAATTAAAACAAGTGTTTCCAAGATAGATAAAGGGAGCAAGGGTGGTCTTCTAGCACCAATTCCTCCCTCATCCTGAGAATAAGTAGTCCAATGAAAACAACTCACTGGGAGAGAGAACAGGAAGATATAATATGCCTAATAATATGAGAGCTCCATAAAACGAAGCTATATGTATTCAGGTGTCGCCATAGGGAGTCCAAACACATTGGAAAGAATACCAACTATCAACATGGAGTCAAAATTAGTGGTGAGCTACAGTGTATAGAGTGCTAGAGCTCTGCCTGATACTAGCTACCTAAACTTGGATATGATGCTTGAACTCCCTAAGCTTTAGTTTCCCAATCTGTAAAATGGGATGATATCAGCTAGATCAAAGGGTTATTGTGAAAACTGCATGAGACTATATATATGTGTATATACACATAAATATAATGCTTAGTAAAAACTTCAAAACATTTTTAAAATGCTAGGAATTAATGTGATGTTCTTATATTAATTACTCACAGTGAATATAATGAACAATTATTCCATATTTGAATTCTAGCCTTATAAAGCAATTACGGGTGGTTGCCACATATTTGCTTATGCCAAACACAAAATATTGTGCCCACAGTTCCAGAACCTAAAAGCAATTTCTTCCATTCCCTGGTTGGTTTCTAGTACCTACACTTTAAGTTTTCATGGGAATTTATGTCTTGTTGATTATGTTCATTTGGGCACAGGGAAGAAGTTCCATTTTCTTATCTCAGTGATATAAGGAGAGAATAACCAAGGGGATCAGGGATGAGTTGGCCTTGGTAAATATGAATGAGGCAAATGAAAATTATTTGGGTTGGTGAGCTGTTTTCTAGACATTCCCTCTGTTAACCTATCTGAAAAGTGTGAATAAGTTCTCTTCTGCACAGATGAGAACCTGTATATAAGACCCCTTGCCAGTTCCCAATAGCACTTTTAGAAGGATCTGAACAAAATACTAACTCTGCAAACCAAGTGGTTCAAAGTATCCTTGTAGGACAAGAAAAATGAAGTATTCCGTATAACCTGAATATTTCCCTTTGACTTAATGTCTTATCAAACAACTTTTAAATACCACATTGACCTATAATTTATGCCGCAAACTTATTATCCCTGCAAATTACTAACAAGAAAGGTTTCTTTCTTCACCAGGGAGTTTGTAAATATTAAAATTCCCTCTTGGGTATGAGGGCTAACCAGAGCAATTATCTATGAGGACTATTCACAAAGGGTTCAATTTAGCAATAATTATCCTTAGCACTACCAATCAGAAGATGCTCCATAGGTATCCCACCTCCAGAGGTGTGGAAGGTAATTCTTACTCCAACGGGGCCTATTTAAAAAAAATTTTCCTTCCCTATTTCCCACCCAGAAAAGACAAGAGGGAAATTGTCTTTGTTCCCTTTCCTAAGTGCTGTCTATGGTACTGAAGCTACATTCAGGCCTGTAATGTTTAATCAAGGAGCATTTATTAATTACTCACTATGTGCCAGGCACAGTGCTGAGCACTGGAGATACAGACGAAAAAGTTAAAAACAGAATTTGACATGTAGTTTACATCCTAATGGGATGCACACTGTACATAAATATTTATGTATAGTTGCAGCTGGGAAACCAGGAAAGGCATTCTAAAGAAGATGGCATTTGAGAAGTCTCTTGATGGAAGCTAGAGATTCTATGAGGCAGAAGTGATGAGTGAGAACCTTTCAGATATGGAGGACAGGCAGAACAAAAGTTAAAGGCAGCTAGTGAAGTTTCCTGCATGAGGAACAGAATTGTAGGGCACTTTATATTGCCTGAAAAGGGGATAGAAGGTAAGTAGTAGTGTTTAACACTGAAAAAGATATAAAGGGGTCCTGCTGTGAAAAGTTTTAAGTTCCAAAGTTTATATTTGATCCTAGAGGTATTAGGAAGCCACCAGAGTATATTTAGAAGTAGGGTGATATGGTGAGACCTATGCTTTAGAAAACACAATTTGGTAGCTCTGCGGAGGAAGGACTGGAAGGCAAAAAGACTAAAGACAAGACCAATTATGGCACTGTTGCAATAGTCCAGGTGAGCACTGATAAAGGCCCAACCAGAGTAGTAGCAGGGAGAGAAGGAAAGAGATGTTGTAGTGACAGTGACAACAACATTTGGCACATGACTGGATATGTGAGGTAAGGAAGAGTGAAAAGTCAAAAATGACACCAAAGTCGTGATGGTCAGTAAATAAACCAGAGACATGGCAGACTAATACAAATTAGGAAGTGTATGTGAGCAGAACTAGAAAGGAACGGGCCATATGTGATAATCATTTTCCAGCTTCCGTTCCTTCTTCATGGCTGCTGGGATTAGTGCAGTCCCTTTCCAGACTGTATGCCCACTCCCTACTTCTGTGAGACTCTGTCAACCATCTTTTATTGTACCTTCTCATAGCATTTCTGGGACTTCTGAAACTTTCTCCTTTTTTGTGCTTTTGCATTTTGAAGGTATCATCATGTCTCTCTCTCTGAGTTTACCTGTTGGTGTCTGATGCTTCTAACCTATAGAGTACTTTTGAAATGTATCTTTCTGTTTTCATCATTTATCAACTCATTGTTGTGCTATTTAACTTTAATATGGAGGAGAAAAGGAGCAAACACTATAGCCAGGAGTCACTCCCTAACTTTTATACCTGAAATTACTGTCAGTCAGCTACTAGTGAACATTAAAGAGAATATGTCTTGATTTTTTTTTCTATTGCACTGACAAAACCTTTCAAGGGTATGGAGACTCTTAACAATGTAAAAACCTTCAGCAGTCTTGCAAGATATTGGCAATGAGGTGGGTTCCCCCCTCCCATTTTAATAGGATGAGACAATGAGGCATATCCTTCCTTAAGCCTATAGCTGGAGTAGCTCCAGGCTTTAAACTTTATTGCCCAGCAGAGTATTCTACTGGATGGAGGTGGGAGGGTGTACAGCCATTAAAATTTATTTGGGATTGTGGGTCTCTGGAGAAAGAGGTAGAACCCTTCTTTCAAATTAGGTAGAAATCCAACAGACACTGTGTTTTGTACACTCTCTTATATGGTCAAGAAACATAGATTCTTTAATTCAAAATATTCATTGAGCACCTCTTATGTAATCTGCTGTGCCAGATCTTGTGGGGAATATGTTAATAATTTCAGTACCTCATTTTATTTTTGCCATCATTGTCTACTTGCATCCTGGATATCACCCTTTCGTACCTCTGCCAAGATTTCACTATAGTAATCTTACTTTTCCTCAATCAATCAATTGGCATTTATCAAGTGATGACTCTAGGCTAGGCACTTTACTAGGCCCTGGGGATACAAAGAAAAACAAAAAAAGAATCCCTGACTTCAAGGAATTGCCATCCTAATGGTGGAGAGGGTATAAATAAATCAGAATATGTAAGTCCAGAGTAGATCAAAGGTAACTTTAGAGAGGATGGTTCTGATAAGGGAACCACGAAGTACCATATGGAGGAATAGTACTTGAGTTTAAAAGGAGAAAGTAATTATGAATTGGGAGCTGCATCTACAATCTCACCCTTCCTACTGGTTCTTTCTTCTTTTTCTCCATTCAGCTTTAACCAGTCCTGAGAAAATCTTCCCTTGAACTTTCCAGTTAATATATCTAAACCACATTTCACTGCCGAATTACTTGAAAAAGTTACCTAATCAATTCTTCCAATTTGCTCTCCTGATTTCTGATGTGGCTTCTAACCTGTGCACTATGTTAAAACCATTCTCAAATCCCTCCTCAAATCTGCCATGGCCAAAACTAAGACATCCTCCTTAGCTCTCTGCAGCATTTGATACAGCTGACCTTCCAACTCCTGCATACACGATTGTCCAGTATCTTCAAAGATACTAAGGTCTCCTAGTCTTCCTCCAACTTCTCTAACCACTTCTCTGTCTCATCCACTAAATCCTTCATTCCATTTGTTCTCACTTAAAGTGGACATTCTCCCAAATGTTCTGTCCTTGGGAGTGACTTTTCACTCTATTTGTAACTTCAACTGTTATAACCAGATGCTGATGGCAAAATCTTTCCTTCCAGATCTCAAATTTTTTTTTATGAGCCTCAGACTCACGTGTCTAATTGCACACGAAAAATCACCACTAGGAAGTATAACCATTACCTTCAATTCAACATGTCTCAAAATGAGCTTTTTAACTACTCCTCTTAAATCTGTTCTTCCTCTAACTTTGTGAGATGCAGCTTCATATTACAGTGGAAAGAATGATGAGGATACAGTTCTGAAAATCTGAAATCAAATCCTGACTCAGGCACATGTCTGCATGACCTTGGAAAGTCACTTAACCCCTCTTAGCCTGAGTTTTATCACCTATAAAACTGAAATTTTATTAATAACTTCCTCACGGGGTTATATTATATATCAGTGAGATGATAACAGCACTTTGCTGATTTAAAAGAGCAGTACAGATGTTAATTATTACCATTACTATTTTATTTCTTTCAGTGATACCACTATTACTTGGTCTCCCATATTTGAAATAATAACTCTCTACTCTTCCTGTCCTCTCCTATCCAAACAACGAATGGTTTTGTCTATTCTGCCTCACATCCATCTCCTTTCTATTCTACTGCTACTGTCTTAGCAAAAGTCCTCATCCATAGTAGCCTCAGAATACGTCTTTCGATATCTATTCTCTATTCTAATCTAATAGTTTCCATAATATCACTGTATAAATATTCCTTAGACATAGATTTGATCAGTGACACCTCTATGCTCAAACATAACAAATCAGACCCCCCAAAAGAAAACAAACTTTTGTCATTGCATTAATGCCTATCAATCAAAGTTATAATGTAGTAAACCTCAGAGGCAAGAGCTGGACACATTATCTTCTGGACTCTCAGGCTAGGCCTTTGTTCACTAAACTACCCAGACTAAGATCAGATTTATTTAGTTTAATTAACAACTGGGTCAATCAATCAACATATATATTAAATGCCTATTATGTGGCAGGCACTGTGCTAAGTGTGGGGAACACAAGAACAAAAGGGAAGCAGTCCTTGCCCAATAGAAACTGACATTTTAATAGGGAAGATATATGCAAAATGAAGAACAAAGTATATGGAGTTAATGTTTTGAAATGGCATTGTTTCCACTCTTATAGTTGCCAACTTCCTAAGACAAAAGAGACCAAATAAAAGCAAATTATCATGACAGTGAAATAGTATAAATACGGCTTTCAATGTCTTCACATTTACAGCATTGGTAAAATGTTATCGGTAGCTGACAGTGGATAAGTCTCTAAAATGGGAATCCTAAAAACACTTTACCGAATGCTGCAATTAAATTACTTTTAGCCACATTCCACAATTTCTTTTATCCATTTGTAGTTACTTATCCAAACCTTTGCTAACTACAGGTCTATTGTTTTTGTGAGTAGAACATAACTCATTAAATTTTTACTCTTGTCCCCAAATTGATCGTTTATTTTCCATTTTCTGACCCTTGGCCTCTGATGAATTTGAAATCTGATCTCTATAAACTAGTCTTGGAAATAAATTGGAAACATTTCCCAGCCCACAAAATTTTATCAGTTTGTCCTCCCAACATTAGGCCAGACAGAATAAAAACACCACCACCAACCAGAATCTTTTTCCAAGTCTCTGGAATAAATCAATACTTGGTCTAGGTCAGCGGTCTGAGCTATTTGCAAAGTTCACCAAGAAAATAAAGGACTCTTATAAAGGAATTTTCAATGTAACTTGAACATGAACTCCTTTGAGAAGAAAATTTTCCGTATCAGATTCATTTACTGTTAGTTAAAAATTCATCTCTGAAATGAACAAATAGGCATACAGAGTTTAAGGGGAAAATGATATCTCTTAATAATCTATTTTGAGTTTTAAAAAAAGTGCATGCTTTTGTTTATGGGGCAAATAAGTGCCTTTCAAGAAGACACACATTATGCAGCTTTTAAGAATGTTGCAAAATTAAAGGAAATGATTTTGAAATCATCACTTCAATTTAAATTTTAAGAGAAAAATCTCTAAACATTGATCTTTTCCATGAAATCAGCCTCCCTGTCCAATGAACACATTTGTATATATAGAGTGTCATTTTCCCCCTAATCTGTCTATCTGGAATAATTGCAATTACCTTTTACATCACTCTTTTCTTTATCTCTTATACCGAGTCTGCCACCTAAGTTTTATTATTTTTGGTCTGAAATGTCTGTGAAATTCACTTATTCTCCTTCATTCCTATGATCCTAAGATCCATTCATTCTAGTCCCTCTTCTGCTAATGGCTAGTTTACTGAAACAATGTTGCCCCCCTCAACAGAAGTCCCTCATTCTAGTTTCTAACTGACCTATCCATCCTACAGAGAGCTGTTGGACCAATGGGACAGCATATCATCATAAAAAAAACCCCAACCACTCAAGACCCTACAATGACTCTCTTCAATCTTCCAACAAGTCCACGCTTCTGCGTAGCTTTCAAGAATCCCTCATCTTTCTGTTTATTCAGCTTTATGCCTAACATACTATCCAACACATAGCCTTCGCTTATCAGACTGAACTGCTCAGACTCCTTCATACATACATGCTATGGTCATCCTTGTCTCTAACTTTATTCATGTCATCTCTCTCTTGCCTACGTAGAATTCTTTTCTGCTTTATGTCTACCCAGACCTATCTATTCTTCAAGGTCCAATTCAAGAGCTACCTTCTTCTCTGACTCCTTAGGTAGACAATGATCCTTTTGTTTCTGCAGTCCTCTTGTATTTGTAATCAGTACCACACAGTTTAGCACTTTCCAATTATAAAATAATCTCTTTCAGGGCAAAGGATATGTATTATAATTCTCTTATAGCCCCAGAATGCTGAACTGAATTTTACATAGTAGGTGCTCAACAGATGCTTGTTGATCGACTGATTAAAACCTTTAGTTCACGAAGGTAACCATACTTTTCTTTAATTCTAAGTATATCTGTGGCATTTTTACATAATTTCATTCTTCACTGGTAAGAATAGACATTTGGTTGCCAAACACTATCATCTTTTATTTAAAAGAAAGATTCTTAAGACAGAAAAAAAACCAGATTGAAAGTATTTTAGGATTTTTCTTCTTAAAAGTAAGTTATTAATGTCATCATGGGAATGACTGTTTACACATTTTACATTCCTTCTACTAGATGTGTCATACTGAAAGTGACAACTATATAAATGACTGACAAGCAACAACTTAAATTTGCTGAGCAAAGAAACTATATAAGCAAAATATAGTCTCCATGAATTTGGATGTATTTTTACAAAGTTGCAACCACGACTAATTTTACATTATTTCAACAAGTTCTTAAGATGTATATTATAACAGAGGCATACATAAATGAATATAGTTATGCAGTGCACAAAGAAACATCACATATGCATGCGTATCATATCAATGACATTAAGATATTGTATCAGTAATTACGGTGGGGCTTTTGCTCTTCTTCTCTTAAGAGCCTTTAATGATTCTGGCCTTTGTTTGAATGGAGCAGGTAAAATGGGACCTTTTTGTCTTGGAATGTTTCTCAGCACTAAGATAATCAGAAGTCATGGACTTGTATATGGTGGTACTAGGGATTAACATTCCCACATCCCAAATGGGTTTTTCACTGTTCTTTGCTTGAGTGCTTTTTAGCACTGAGGTAATCAAGGGCCCCAGGGCCCTGAGATGGGTACATAAGATCCAAGGTTGGCGTCTGACTTTTGGAGCACACTCAGGGAAGGAGTGTTGAGACTCTAGGCAAGCTGTAACCGCCCCCTGGCTCTGTAACCCAGATAGATGTTGGCAATTCTCTGGTAACTATGAATTGTGATTTGGATCAAACAAGGTCTGTCTGTTGATGTTCGTAATTTCTGTTTGTATTTTCAGGGGGCTGATCTTTTCTCCCTGAACTAAGTGAATGATATATGTATGTTTAATTAAACTGAGATTGTTAACCCCTTAAAGTTACTTTCCTTAGTAAAGCAGGTCAAAGAACCTATGCTGGCGGCTCTTATTGCTAGTCTTGTTGGGTCTTTATGCCAACAACTGATGCTAAAAGAATTCTTATTATAGATAGTCATTAATTTAACTTTAAACTGAAGCTAGTGAATAATAATTGGTAAAAGGATCCAAGACATATATTTGGAAGGGACTTCAGAAGACATTTAATCCAACAACCACGTTTGGCAGATTGGGAAACTGAGGCCCAGTTTTTTTTAATTTTAAGCAACTAGTAATTAGTAGAGCTGGAAATTGAATCTATGTCTTCCTTGACATTAAAGCTGGTATATATATTTTCACCACACTAAACCCTCCCTTTTTCCTGACTTTTATTTTATTGTGAAGGACACTACCATCTTCTCAGTTACACAGGCTTACAAGCTCCATGCTTGACATCTCACATTCTCGCCCCTTTACTTCTCACCCCTGATAGCCAATCTATCTTCATGTTTCTCATGTGGTCCCTCTATCCTCTGACATTACAACCACCTTAATCAGACCCTCATCACTTCATGCCTGGACAATTGTAAAAGCTTCTGGTTTATCTCTCTGGCTCAAGTCTTTCCTTATTCCAATCAATCCTCTACTCAGCTCTCAAATGGTTCTTCCTAACACTATTACCGCTCCTGCCCCTCTCTCCCCAAAACACACATGCCATTCACTAAACTGCAGGAGCTCCTTATTACCTCCAGGAACAAATGCAATCCTCTATTTTATTCTTTTAAAGTCATTGTTAACCTGGCGCCTTCCTACCTTTCCAGTCTTCTGTGATCCAGTGATACTAGCCTCCTTCTTTGCAGCTCTTTGCACAAGACAGCTATATCTATATCCATATCTATATAGATGACAATATATGTGTGTGTAACTTGCATTTTTGTACATAGTTGTTTGCTATTATCTCCTCATTAGTCTGTGAGGGCTGGGACTGTCTTTTGTTTTGTTTTGTATCTTCAGCGCTTAGCCCAATGCCTGATACATGGTAGGTGTTTAATAAATACTTTTCCCCCCAATTAATAAAGACAAACATAAACTAGTAACTCCAAACCCTTGCTAACTCTAGGCTCATTCAGAATGTTGATCTGTATTCGCCACACTTCTAATTGACTGGTACTTAGTTTCTCCATCAAGAACCATATCCATGTCGGCGCATTTTCTTTTTTTTTCTTTTTAAACACGGTTATTTAGAATATAACAGAAGCAGGTGTTAGTATAGAAAATAAAGAACAAAATAAAAAGGCAAACAAATGGACAAAACATTTGGCTTTCAAATATTCCCTAAAGACAGCAAACACTTTTTATGTAAAGGCAAGGTAGTGCCAGTCTAAACTGGATGCACCGGTGCCCTTGATCCAAAGCAAATGTATTCCCAATAGGGGGGCTATTTAGATGCAAAGAATCAGACACACTTGTCAAGGCAAATAGCAGTTTACACACCAGTGTACAGGTTGGCTACATCACATCACATCAGATCAGCTTGCAGGGCTCCCTGGAGAACTTTTGGTCCTTTTGTAGGGATTACAATGTATCCTTGGGGGCTCATAAAGCACCTCTCACGTACCTGTCATTTTACTAAAAGTGGAAGGAGATTGGAGGGATTCTGTTCTTTAATACCTGAGCTTCGACTTCCAAAAACCAGACAGAAACTTAGATGGGAACAAACTGAAAGAGAAAGAGTCCCTAATCTTCTTTTGAAGAGACTGTTCACTGTCCTAGACTCAGCAGTTAACAGCATATGCAATAGAGAATTTGAGTCTGAGTAAAATCCTCTATTTGCAATCCATTGTTTGTTACAGATTGCATGATCTGCCTTGAAGAAACTTTTAGAGTCTTTATTTCTTGGGACTCCTTATTCCTCTTTACCATTCATCCTCCTCTCTCCAGTAGAAACAAGAATGAAAGGTATTGGAACATAGTCAGTGATGATGATGAAGATGATAGCTAGCGTTGAGGCAGTTCTTCAAGGTATGCAGTATTCTTTACATATACCTTCTTAGTTGGTCCTCACAATAACTCTGTGAAATAGATGCTATTGCTGTTCTGTTTTACTAGTGAGGAAACAATGGCTGAGAGGGGATAAATGAATCATCCAGGGTTACACAGCTAAGTAAATGACTAGGCAACTCTATTCACAGTGCCATCTAGGTACTCCCTTTTATGTGAATGTATGCCTGACAGAAATACATATGGGTAAAATCACATTTTAGTTGGAGCAATGACTTTCCAAAGATTTATATCTAACAATATATAAAGGTCTCCTAGAAGTTTTTCAAATCATATATCTATGAAAGCACATTGAACACATACACTCCAGGAAGTGGAACTGGCCTTAGTGGGAATACATTTCCAGGAAATTTCTTATGTACCCCAAGTATCAAATGTAAAAAAACAAGTGATGGAAAAAACTCAGCATGACTCGCCAGTCCCTGCACATGGCACAGATGATCAAAGGATGTAAAACTCTATTGGAGGGGGCATAGAACAACAGGCCTTGGTGGAGATTTCAGTCATGCCTATACTGAAGAATGGATGGAAGAAGGTGGTGAATCCTTAAAAATTACATTGGGAAAGTCTGGGTAATACTAGCTCAACAGAGGTAGTTTGGTGTATATAAGGGCATTAGACCCCACAGTCTTAGACAACTGAGGCCACTCTGCTTTTGTTTTAGGAAGAATAAATAACTTAATTTCTAATATAGATAGAAAAATAAAACTATCCCTAGGCAATATCCATGAGACAGAAGAACTGAAATGTTAAAATTTAGTTTGTAGGAAGAACGTGTTGATCAAGACTGGAAGCCATCCAAACTGAGAATGGTGGGTAATATTCTGTAACTTCTATCAGAATTCATCCAGTCTGATGTGCTCACCCTTAACCACAGCCTTTTGTTTGTCTCCTTTGTAATCTAAGCAGGTGATAACTTCATTCAGCTGTTAGCAACAAGCCCAGGTATTGATTACCTTTGAATGCCCTAATGACTGGAGACTGGGACACAAACCATAAATGGAGACTTTCGGATTCCAAGTGAAATTATAGTTTGCCCTACAAGATTGCACAATAAATCAGGGAAAAAATCAGCCAACATAGGACTCTGGGGTCACTGAAGTGATGTTGACACATTACAATAATGAGAACTTGAAATACCTCATGCCCTATTGATTTTTAAGCTGAATCATTCCCACTGCAGGAGATTACAAGCCTGTGTCCTGGAATCATGGCCCACACGGGAGATGCTGATGAAAAATACACCCAATCCAACCAAAATGAAAAGCTTTACTTGTACTTATTACAAATCTAATATCACTGTCCCTAGGCAGGGTGATATGTACTTAAACTATAATGAAAAACATTATTTTTTTGTTTTAATTAAAATTGCTCATACCTTCGATCTACTCAACAATTCTGTACATATACAGTTAAAACCACTCAACAGAAGTCAGGCACAATAGCTGAATTAGCACATGAGGAATTCTTTTATTTTTTTAAAATCCTTTTATAATTTCAGAGTGGCTTTCAAGTTTCCTGCATCACCATATCATTTTGAAGAATAGAAAATCATGTTCTAACAACCAACTTATTTTCTAGCCAATGGGGAAAGATGCATTACACTAGCATCTAGCACACAATATAAACAAAGAAATCCTTACAACTCTCCCTTTTTCCTCCAAGTATACTCCACAGTACTGAGAAAACACAGTAGTTGTAGGCCAACTGGTGACATAAGTTAATTACTATCCTGTCACACAATCACAGAATGGTAATAATTTATTTTACTGTTGCATTAACCATAAGCCACTTTTGCCAATGAGAAGGAAAATTCTCTTGACGTATCACTGCCTGCCACATATTTCAAAGAAGGAGATGTCAGAACCTAAAAAGAGAAATTCGGTTTGAATTTATATTAATGCTTCTATTACTCTGCATGTTCTTCTGGTCATCATTCATGAGAAGTCATCAACATCACACATCCTCAAAAGCAAATTTCCTATATCTGTTAGTTGGTCTAAACATTCTGAAAAACAGTTGAGAATTATTCAAGAAAAGTCACCAAACCAATTATACCCCCTTGATTCCATTATTATGTGTAAATCCCAAGAAACCCAAAGGCAGAAAGAAATACTCCATATAAAACAAAACATCGGGAGCTATTTTGCGCGGTAGCAAGAAAGCTTGAAACAAAGTGGGTGCTCATTAATTTGGCTAATGGCTGAATCAAATGTGGGAAATATGTCCAACATAATTTTACTGAGTCACAAGAAATGATACATGAGAAATTCTGAGAAACATGGGAAAATTTGTATGAACAGGAGTAGAGCAAAACAAACAAAACAGTATACATTGTGATCAACATTAAAGAATACTAAAAGGCAGCCAAAGTGTGATTAACTATTACAACTATTATATGGGGTAAAGGAAACAGAAGAAATGCATTTCCCTTTTCCCTGAAGAGAGTTGGCAGAGGTTGTATGAACTGTAGCGGTCATGATGTGGACAGGTTTTACATAATGACTTTTCTTGGCTATGTGGGGAACTCAATATTAGAAGAGGACTATCAGGAAATGACTGTGGCATAAAAAGTGATGACAACAAAGTTTATTTTTTAAAAAGAGGAAGAAAAGAGAAACTTATGACTATCCATGAAGGAAAAACTAAGTGGATGAATCATGGCTATGGTTCAGATTATGACACATGATTAGAATGACAACACCCAACCCTCACGGACAAGCATCCCTGTGTAGACATATAAGTAAGAGTGTGTGTGATGGAAATACAATGGGAGTCTGGTATAGCAAATAGAGAGATGGATTTAAAATTGGAAATGCTTATCTATGTAAAGGCTAGGAGACCTTAGGCAAGTCAATTAACTTCTCTTTCTTATAAGCAATGATCTAAGACTATAAATTGCAAAGACATTTCCTAATATAAAGAGTTTCCTCAAATGGGAAGAAGTTCCCTTTAACAGTGAAAATGACCCTCTATCTGTGTATACATATATACATATGTATAAACAAATACATATACATATATACATACACACCACACCCACGCACATATATATCAAGTAGCTGTTATAAGCAAGGCCCCTAGGTGGCAAAGTAGATTGTGCGTTCAACTTTAAGTCAAGTACACCAAAATTCCAATCTTTTCTCAGATACTTCCTACATGAACTTGGGCAAGTCATGTAGCCTCTCAGACTCAATTTTCATATTTGTAAAATAAGAATGATGATAAGCACTACTCAGGACTGTTGTATCAAATGATTTTTCTTATGTAAAGAACTTTACAAACCTTAAGGTAATATACAAATGACAGCAACGTTGATGAAGACGAAGATGATGGTGATGATGATGATGATGATGGTGATGAATCAGACCCAGAATTAAACGGAATGAGGAAATGAGGCCATGCTGCTTTTGGGAAATTGTAAAGCAATTTTAATGAATCCCCAAATCAACCTAAAACAATGATCCTAGTTATGGTGTTTAGGCATGAGGCATGGAAAATCAATGTCTCTAAAGAATTATAAATGAGTATCAGGAAAAAAATGGAGAGGCAATCTTGGTTGCAAGATGCCCATAGCATATTAATGAGTTATGAAAAGAGCAGAAGAAAAGGAAACCAGGAAAGAAACATAAAATTGAAAAAAAAATATAAGTAGGTAGGCAGTAACTGGAGGATACCTGATGAGTTCCACTGATAACTTCACCACAAGAGAAAGTGAGGAAGATTTCTTTGACCTTATGTGTGCTCCCTGTGGTGAAATCATGGGAAGACAGAGACCAGAGACAGCCAGGGTGCATAGCCATGGTTAGTTCTATATTAGTGAAAGAAATATTTGCCTTAATAATAGATTTTGCCTAATCATAGAATTCTTTGGGTATAACACAATTCACAGAATATTTATTGCTATGTTTGAGAAAACATCTTCAGGTAGTACAAGTACCCACAAACTTTAACCTTGTGGACAGACAACAATCCATAAAGAACCTTCATTTCCTTTAGGTGTTTAATCAGTGCGGAGCAACCTAAATTTACTGTTATCCCCTCAATCATTGAATTTGTTTCATCAGTCCTATTGCTGTGACTGTTTTATGCTGATAGTTCTTGAATGTTACTACTATAGTTTCATTGCTAAGTGTCACTGGTTCGTTAAATTTTTATCAAACTGTAGAATATCCGCTCCTCTGGCAGGGTTTTGATCTATTATCTTGGTTCTACCCATGTGGAATTTGTAGCAGCTGTTTTCTAACATTCTTGGTTTCACACTTACATTTGGAATCTATTCATTAAATTACATTTGAGTCCTCACTGTTGATATGCAATCTTAACATTATTATGCTTGTTAGTAGAATTCAGTGAATACAAAATCAGAGAATATGAGGCATGTATAGGTTGCACTAAATGACCTCTTTCTTTTGTAATATTTTAATTGCTTTTCCCTTTGACCTCACAGGAGCTCAGCTTCATATCTCCCCTTGAGGGCCAATATTGTTAACTTTATAGATTAAAAAAAAACCCTGAGGCATATCAGGCTTTAAGAACTCTTCTAGCAAATCAGTGTCATCTGAAACCTGAAAAATTTTTTTTCAACAATTTGTCTAATTCTCAACCCACTTGCCTAAACTAATGCCATTTTTCATGAAGCCTAAATGGACATGTGTAGTAGATTTGAATAGCATTGAATAAATTCAACCTTTATTTTATAATCTGAGGTCTATTTCTATGGTAATTCACATCAGTGTCAACTCTTAAGTGTTTTGACATCTTTGGGAATCATATATACATTGATTCATATAATCGGGGGTCTAGTCAGTAAACATAATTGTTAGAAGAAAGCTGCAGCATCATTTGACAAATATATGCGAATCTACATGTTGGTATCATCAACCAAAATCTCAGGGCTTCATTATTCCTTTTAACCTATTGGTACAATTGCAATGTGCCTATTTAACATAAGGCATAAAACATGAGAAACAAATGCTGGCTAACCTTTCCAAAACATTTAAAAGTGGGGTTGGTATTAAATCTTGACTGCCACTTACAAGTACCCATGGCACACTGACCCTGGGGCATGCCACGTTGGCTCTTTTGAAAGGTTTTCTACTATATAAGCTCTAATGTGTCTTTTGGGGATAAATCACTCATCATAGGATCAATTACTTGGGAGGAAGGGTAAAATATGTGAAATTTCCAAGGGATGTTAAAGCCAGAGCCATGCTTCCAATCCTCCAGACTCTTACCATCTGTGTTGACAAGCTAGTCCATATTTACAGGGAAAAACTGGGAGAAAGAATGTAACTGCAAATATAAAAGTTGACTACCATGTCCTCTTATTCCCCTGCCCGTTCACTAAAAGATATCGTATAGTCTTGTATGTCGTTCTTGTTAACATTTCATGGAGTCCTTCCACAAACATACGTTTGTTCTTGTTTTCAACACTTTGTTCTGTCACTGCAACAGATGGCTTTACACTGAAGCATATGAAAATATTAAATACTTTATAAGCCTGCTGGAAATTTGAAATGCCTAGGAGTAATGAATAGCTCAATGGCGACTTTAATAGAGCCACAGAAAATTCCATTAGAAATGGCATGCCATATTGAAGGGTTATTATATAGGGAATGAGAACCATTTATTTCATTTCTCCACTGAGGACAGAGCAAAAGAAAAGGGGCTAATATGGCAGCAAGCTATATTTAAGTTAGACAAAAGGCAGAACTTTTGAGACTGTTGGTTTTCAGATTTGCTTCTCTCAAGTTTAAACAGAATCAGAGTATGTATCTAATACAGGCAAATAAAGCCGATTTGGAGGTAAAGAGATGGGTTAAAGTCCAGAAATGTTTTTCCAATCCAATCCAATGTAACTTTTAAGACCATACTGCTGTATCTTCATTAGGAATGGTATTCTATCCACTCGTCACCTCCTTAGGAGCCTCTTTAATAACACCAAAAAATAATTTTATGAAATCATTTTTTCTTTTCTATTC
The DNA here is from genome assembly GCA_028646595.1 of Phalanger gymnotis. Lineage (NCBI taxonomy): Eukaryota > Metazoa > Chordata > Mammalia > Diprotodontia > Phalangeridae > Phalanger > Phalanger gymnotis. The sequence continues at coordinate 258,987,330 of CM053624.1, forward strand.
AATGATGCATAACAAAAACTGATTAGTTCTAATTCTCATATATTTAAATCACACTAAAAAATGAAAATTAACATTGTAAAATTCCAGGCATTCTGAGGAAATCATCATACCCATTGCATCCTCTAACGCACTTTATTATTCTGAGTAGAGCTAGCTGAACCTATCAAGGTATGAAGTTCAGTTCTAGATAAAAATATTTTATCTGCCCTTACAGCAAATTGAAAGGCTGCTTAAAGGGTTTTGTTATTGCAGTGTTTTCATAAATATACAGTAAACATCTTGCACAGTGGGAAATTCAGCACAAAATACAATTTTCATACAAAGCCATTCACGTAGCTTGCAGAGAAAGATGAAATGACCCAGAGATGAATAAAAAATAATAGCCTCTAACTTTTAGCATCACAGATCCCCTAACAGATACATGCAGCTGTGAGGATAAGGATCATGATTTGACTGCACCTCTGGCAAACAAGGAGTCTTTCCGGCACTGTGGAAATCGAGCAATCCTGCGTGGCTAACCCAGTACTATCAACGCTTATCATTGTCATTAGTAGGAATTAGTGGACCTTGAGAGAAAACATACTGATACAAATTATTATCTGGAACAAACAATGCAACAAATTCACCACTGAAACTTGGAAAATATTCTTTGCATTTCTCCCCATAAACTAATTAAGAGGCATGCGAGTGCATGAACACACACATACGCACAATTGTTTTCCCGGCTTGGCAGCTTTCTAGATGTGTGATATTCTGCTAGTCACAACCTCTCTGAGCCTCAATTTTGCTGGATAAATAATGTAAGAGTGCTTAAACTGCACGATCTTCAAAGTTCCTTCAACCTTAAATTTCTATGTTTACTAAGAAAATACCCAAATGAGAGGTGAAACAACCACTAAAGCAAGAAGGAAAAAGATTAAAGTACCATTTTCACTCGGAAATTTCCATTTGAAATATTTCTAATATATCTATTTTTACTCCAACTATGGATGTCATATGAACTTTGAAATGTTTAGCTAAAACAACATCCTTTTTTGGTTCATCCATAGCTTCTGGATGACTAGAGAATCCATGAGAATCAGGAATACACTCCACGTTCACATGCATTTAAGACAATTCTTACGGCTTTGAAGGAAAAACACAAAATATTTTTTAATATTAATTATTGCCCACAATATCATTTGTATCTATATTTCACCCCTTTCCTCACCCAAACCTTCTTCTGGTTAATTAACACTAACACATAAGGGCCATTAGAATACTACCGTACTATTTTTTGTATCAACCTCAGCACTTAATGCAATACTTTAAGCGTGACTGATGCTTAAAAAATGTTTGTTTCATTTTCATAGTAGGATGTGGGTCTCAAATGAAGCAAATTGGATATTATGTAGACAGAATCTTTCAAATGCTCTGTGGAACATTCACTCACAAGAAATCCATTCTTTTCCCCCTAATCTCCTCTGAGTGGTATACAAAGAATGTTTTACATGGTGAACCCCATTAGCAGGTAGGAAAAATCCACCAGAATCAGACCATATTGCACATAGGCCTTATGGAGATTATGATAAACTGTAGCTTCCACCTTGTCATTTGGCACAAGAGGAACCTTTTCAGGCCATCTAGTCCACCTCCATCATTTGATAGATGAGTAAGCTGAAGGCCAAGGAAGTTAAATGACTTACCCAAGATCATACAAGTGGCAGAACTGGAATAAGGACTTAGGTCCTCTGGCTCAAAAAGCTCTTTCTACTCTGACATATTGCTTCTTCCAACCCTATATAGTCTAAACACACAGACACACATACACTGACACCAAAGAGCAAGTAAAATCTGACTCCTGATTCATCTTCAAAAACTCCTACTGAAACAAAACCTAGGCGACATGATTTTGCCACAAAACCCAAACTGATCCACTCCATTGAAAAGAAAAATGACAATATTTCAACTCCATTCATATAGTAGGAGGCAGTTTTGACTCAATTCAACAAAGAGTAGAAAATCCCTGAGGGTGCCATGTTGAGTTGGGTTTTGCCTTCCATTTTCTGTTCCTCACCACCCATTGGAGCACTTGAGATGCAATTCAAATTTGGTTAAGGTATGATCCTGTTATCATCACTTGTTAATATAAAGCTCTTCTGTTTACATGCCAGCAAATATACGGCTCAATTCCTAAGAAGGGTAGTATCATTTAATTAAAATATTGGGCTCCACAGTCAAGAACACCTCATTTGATCATATCTAAGTAATAAAGGTGAAGAATTAGGATTAGGAATAGTTGTGAGAGATAGCCTGACATGGGGGGATACTAGTGTTAAGACCATGAGCAACTGAACTTCTCAACAATGCACACAACTCTCTTAAGAAAATAAGTTATAGGTAAGCTCACCTATACCTCACTCTTTGATCTGCCTAGATGGCTGTGTCCACACTAGGATGTCCCTGAATCAATGAAATTATGGGACTGAGTCGAGGCAGGGAGGGAATCAAGATGAATATCACTAATATTTTCATCAGAAATGTCTATCAACATCATTGCCTCTCTAATATCTCACAGAACGGTATTAAGGAAGTAAGACTTTTAAGGGGAAAGGGTACCAGAAAACAGTTCTGCTTTCAAAATAAATATGAAAATATTCCATGAACATTTTAACAATTTACCTTCCAAGTAGTAAGAATCCTCATAAAATTTATTTGCTCAGCTTGGGTCAACAGATGGCTGCATAGCTCATAACTCACTTTGGGTGTGTAGACCATTGAGATCACACATTACAATTTAAAGGGACCTAGGAATGCCGTAATTAAGCTTTTTGAAGAACACTCACTCCCCCTGTTTTAGACAAATTCTCTTCTGATGTTTCCAAATTCAAAAATGACTTAAGGATAAACCTGAACTGACTTGGAATTCTAATTTGAACATTCCCCAATGCAGTCATTTTGTATTAGCTTTTTAAGTCAGAATGAAATGTGGGAAGTTCATAATTGGTTATCCTTTTCCTCTAGTAACTAGTGATATCAATGATGAACATCACCCCTAAGGCATTTTAAAAAGATCTACTCTCTGAAAATACAAGTTCTGGTCTCTCTTATCAATGCCATTTTTAGAATTCAAAATTTAAAATGAACAAAAAAGGAAAAGAACCCCGAATCAGTTTTGTTTACATGCACTTATGAAGCTATCCTACCAATCAAAATCCTAATAACGAGAAATCCCCAAACTCTCTGAATATTAGGGCAAAAGAAAGAATGGAAAAAAATATCCTTTGAAATAAATTTGCTTCATTCTCTTGGCGATACTGAATCACACTGCTTTTGGCATTACTATCACAGAAACAAGTTCTATTATCTTAGCACTTGTCTGAGTTATCACTGAGTAAATAAAAGAGAAATAGGGATTTCAATCATGATAACCCATTCCATGTTTACAAGGAAAGAGAACTGAAACAAACAGAAGTCACCACTTGAACTCCATCAAGTTTTAAAATGTGGATATTCTGTTCTTCGATCATAATCTTACTCAGAGTACCCACTCTGAGACTTGAAAGCAAAAGTTGAATAACTGAACCCAATCCTTCTGTCTTGTGCTGCTACCTTATTCTTTATGCTATCGATGCATCAATCATAGTATCTGTTAAGGACTTGCAATTTGTATTCCTCTAAATTTGTGTAAATCTGAACAGTGACTGACAAAGTTTGAACATTTCTTTAGAAATCGCAAAGTAGGTCTCTATTCATACATACATCCAAATGGACTAGTTACCTAAATGTGGATTCCTTCATTTCATTTTCAGACAAGCTGTTGATTTACTCACAATTAGGGATTTTATTTTAAGCAACAGAGAAATACATCAATGGAAGGATATGCAGGTGCAAAATTTGCATGAACAGAAAAGGAAGGTAGAGGCCCTGCTAAAGTATAGTCCTTAAAAAGCCTCTATTTGAAAGCCAACATTCAGAACATACAACATATGTTCTTGGCTGTTTTTTCTATCTTTCTAAAAGTATCTTAACTGAGTTAAAATGATGCTGTGAAACTAACTTCAGGAGTGCATAAACTATAAATGTGTATTTTGCAGGTTAACAGATCATTTTATAAAACAGTTCGGAAGATGTAATGAAGCCGACAGTAATTGAGATCAAACTGGATGAGACATGGATTTGACTAGTAAGTATTTTATATGTAAAAGGGTCATCCCTAAGACCTGTGAACTTTAGGTAGCTAGACAACAATGAGGCTAAAACTCCATTTTCCCCTTGGTGAATATAAAAAAAAATTACTGTGCCAAAAATTCATGGAAATGGGGAAAAATTCCAGAGGTATCTGTAGAACCTGCCCTAAACATTTATGCTATGATTACTAGTGCTCAAAGAAACTATACTAGGTTCTTACTATTAAAAGTTAGCCAAAATATACGTTTGCATTGATTAATATGAGGCAAGCAACCATTCCTCATCTTTGTTTTTTATTTCAGCAGAATTAATTAGAACTTACAAAAAGAATGCATTAGAGCATCAGATTCATGGTGTTTGCATTTGTCTATATCAAAGTACTCCAACTTCATAAGCAAATGCGGAGTAAGGGGTTTTCTGTTACCCTGTATGTTTTGCAAGCACCTGACCAGAAAGAACACTTTGAAATCTTTACGGAGCAGGAAAAATGGGAAGCATATTAGTCTAGGCAGTGAAATTGGGCTTTTTGTCATTTTTAATTGCTTGAATTCATAACCCAGTTCTGCTGAATCAAAAACTGGTGGGTACAGCTGACTCCAGCTATTTCTGCCTTCTGGCATTTGAAAAAAGTAACTTTTCACATAAGCACAAATAGTATTGGGGTGGGGGGGATGATGGGGGGGGCTAAATGCTGCAGTACTGATGCAGGAGAATTAGGTTCAGTAAATACTCTGCATTAAAAGTTTTACCATTTGTAACAACTGAATTAATTATTAAATGGCATTGGTATATATGTGTCTTTCAATATTGTCTTGAATAATCTTTTTGAAAAAAGAATAGTTTTCACGAACTACTTTTATTGATCCTATAATTGAAATAAATTAAAATGCATAAAGTAAAAAGTTGCTGGTATTATTCATATCCAATTTTATAACAGCATATAAAACATGCAAATGCTCCATTCATCCTTATCAAGAAGAAGGCAAGACAAATGAGCAAAAGGATAAATACTTGCCCATTTACACTCCAACAAAAAGCAAATACTACACCCTACTATGAAGTTTTAAAATCTGAAGCAAAATGGTGCTCTAAGTTCAAAAGGTTCAGAGAATAAAGGCTTTGCTTTCCCATTTTCTAAATTTGACTTTAAAAATTAAAAAAAATAAACACCCAAGGCAGAGATTTAACTGCCTAGAAAGGAATTTAAGCTGAGTTCTCTAAGGTATAAGCCCATTAAACCAATGCTCCTGGTCATAATTTTTAAACTTATGTCACACAGGTGTTTTGTAAAATAAATGCTAAAATTACTTCTTGAGTCAAATGGCTTCATCAATAATTCATGACTTTTCCTTTGCCCAAAGAATGCCAATTCACACGGTCCATTTTTCTGAAATAGCATCTTTCTTCATTCCAAATCTAATGTGAGAAATTATGATTTGGGGTGAAACTGGGCCACCATTCCCTATTCCACTGTATTCCTGTCATAATACCAACAAGACCTGAGCTGTCATTCACTATGTTAAAAACAGTCAGGAATGAGTATGCTACAATCAAATACATATAGTATGGCCAAATGCATCTCCTCAAAAATCAAAAGCCCTTTTGTAAAAGTACACAGTTTGCCCATTCCCCCACTATGACGTTCCAGCATTACGCCTGTTTTATTGTGTCATTATTTTGATGGGAGAGTGAAAGATTTGAAAAATACTAGCTCATCATTTAAGGCCATATGGGATAATTACAATAACCACTAAATAAAATAAGTTGGGAAAAAGAGGAAAAAACCATAGATCTAATCTCTGTTTGTGATGGTTAAATAATAAATGTGCCCATTAATCAATATTCCATTACTCAGCTCTCTCAAGTTAAAGGAAGTACAAAATTACAGAGTATTAGACTCTAGAACATACAAGAGAAGGGAAAATATAAACATGGGCAACAAGACCCTTTGAATACTGTGACTTGTCTGAAGTTGGAGGTCGAGAAGAGAACTCTTCTAAAAGCTGACTGCTCTGTATCATTAGTAAGTGGGTCTTGGTCCACTTTGCATGGTGTACCCATTTGTTTATAGAATATTTATTTAGCAAACCTCCATTATGTGAGAAATTTGAAGATTCATTTTTTTTCTTAGATGTAAGTATGGTAAGATGGCATAGTACAAAATAAATCATTTATATTCTCACTGAGAATTCAAAATATCAAAGGCCAGGAATAAAAGTGAAGTTCAAATTCCTTTGCATAGCTTAAGGTATTAAAAAGGAAAAATAGATGTATACAGTATTACATTGTACAATCTTGCAGTGTTGCAGGTACCAAGAACAAAACAAAACAAACAAAAAAAAACCTTCCAGATTTTCTCCCTCATAATCTGATCAAGAAAGCAATTTCCTCCTCCATAATCTGTGAACGCTGAAATGCATCTAAAAGGTTAAAAAAAATCTTTCCTATAAAGGAAAACAGGACCACTACATGAGCTGACTTAAGAAAATGAGAGGTAAACAAACAGCTGTTACTAGATTTCCTTTTATTACTTCCTGGAAGAAGAATCATTCCGTTCAAATTCTATCATTACTCAACTAAGAAGAGGAGCTATGAAGTAATTGTATGACATCTTTACAGATATGTTTATACCCTCCATAACTGTGTGATGAGACTCTTGAATGCGAAACTTTCACTTCAAGCAAAAAGAATTGGGTTTGAAATGAGTTATTTTACCTACGAACTATACTTAAAACTATCCAATTAAAAGGGAAATTAAGCAATCATATTGGGCTCTCTCCCTTTACTCATAATCTATAAATTATTAAGAAACATACTTAGTCTGCTAGAGACATTAAAAAGTGACTAAAGTATTTTAGATGTTAATGCAGATATCTCCAAGATAATACCATCCACTAAACTTTTAAGGTTGGAACAATTCTGTCCCATTTAGTTAAGATCCGTAATGACAGAAATGCATAGAAGTCTTTCCCTAAGAGAATTAAGCTGAATCACTAGGTATAAGGCATTCTGGAAATAAATACTAAACATCATAGTCAAATGGTGAATTCTTGTGTTCCTTCTTCCCTCTTTATTTGCCTCTTTAATCGATAACTGTCAGATCACTCCATCATCAACAAAGGAAAAATCTTTTCTTCCCATTTTCTTATACCCTTTGGACGTATTTCTGATGAAATAAAATGGGACATAAGCTAATTTCACACGTGAAAGCATATTCCATAGCCATTCATTTAAATAATTATTACCATGGGAATAAGGTTAAAGCAATGAAATAAAAAAGATAGGTGGGTGTTCACATGCAAAGCTACTGTTCTCTATGCATTATATATGTAAAGTTATATGTGTGTGTATATGTATGTAAATACATGTATGCCCAGCCACACACATATATAAAATCTATACAATTATGCCACTTGCAAAGAAACGCCTACTAACTTTTGGGATGTGTGACCAATCTGCCAATCCCTTTAAAGAAATCAGAGAACATTAAGAAATCATTTCTGATATGACTTCTATAATGATTCCCATAAATGCTTATTCATCTCTTAAAATAAAGTTAAACAGCTCTTCTCCAGCTCCAAAGTTCACACTAACTTCCAGGTACAAAGAGGAACAATTAATCTCACTGCATCGTGCCAACCCTAAAACATCCCATCCTCTCTCTGTATCCATACCGACAAAATTCATCCACAGAGAAGCCTAAGTACAGCCCTCCAGAGAGTTTTCCCCCTTTTAAGGATACCTACCGTAGCCCACTCACAAGCTGGAAACCCATCAGCACACTTCTAATGTTGCTTTAGTTTTCTCGATTCCATCAGTTTGTCAGATTCCTATTCTAATCACACAGTCAGAAAGAACATACAAACACTAACCTCCTTGCATTAATGTTGGGCAGCCACTGAAGGCAGCTACACAATAACAGCAGCCAAACATGTCAATTTGCACTCTCCTCGCAGCCTCCTCCCCACTCCCACCCCCTCCGGCCCCCTCCAACAGCCCTGTCAGTGGGTTTAATGCCCATGCCTCACATCATTTACAGAGGATGCCTTTTCTCTTTTTCTCTCCCCCCCCCTTCCTTAAATTGTTTAAAGCCTTCTTCTACCTTACCTGAAGGGCATCTCCCACGACTGCAATTAGCTGCCAAGATTTCATTGTCGGCTGCAAAGTGCCTCCTGTTTCCTCACCAGGAGAACACAAGAGAAGTACGGGCAAACAGCAAACGGCACCCACGTGCTGGCAATATAAATGACTACAGACATCTGTCGTGCTCGCTCGCCGGGCGTTTGCTTCGTTCTGCTTTTCTGCCTGCCTCACAATGCTCGTGTATCAGGTGCTACATGCACCTATAGCTGAGCCCCAGGGAAAAAAAAAGGAAAAGAAAATGAAATAAACACACACTCACACACAGAGAGACGCGCATACACAAAAGGAGGGCTACAAAAAGGTCTACGGGTACAATCACACGCAAGCCAAGTTTCAAGGCTGGCTTGGTCTGAGTGAGATAATGCTCTACAAATTGTATGTGAACATTTTTTCCCCCTTAAAGTATCTGATGATATGCAGCGCTATGCTGCATGGTCCCCACCCCCAATCTTTCCAAAGAGCAGTTGCCAGCCCCGTGCTGGTCTCACTATCTCCTTTTCTCTCCCGCACGTGTCCCTCCCTTGTTCTTTCAAGCATTAAATATGTAGCACATGACAGAATAGGGCACCTTGCACAGTCCTCTGAGTCCACACTTGACAACCAATTTTAACTCACGAGAAATGAAATGTCTAAAGGCAGAATGTAAGCACTTCCAATTACTTACGCTACTCCTACATTATTCAAAATGTCTATGGGACAGTATTTATGACTTCCCATATGCTATTTCACATATATTGATATGAGATGGGAAAGCCATTCTGCTTTATTCCCCATGAGAGTTTTCATCTGACTCACAGAACATTTATCCCAAGATTTTTTAAACTTTATTTTGCAAATAAGGAAGTTGAATAATTATACACAAGTTTAGAAATAGTTTCAATCATTTTTAAGTCAATTAAAAATGTTAGATACTGTTTATACTGAGAAAATGAAATAGTTAATACTAGAGATAACTTTCCTGGTCTTCCTTTAAGAGCTAATTGAACTTAAATACTGGATCGGAGAAGATTTTTTTTTTCTAGAGAAATAATTTTTTTTTGAACAGATAAAAGTGAGAAAACAATTGACAATGACTTCTAACAATCATCAGTTCCAAATATTGATTGAACAATTAATCAGTTCAGGGAGAAATATTCTATTACCTTCCCATGTTTAAAGTATTTTACTTTGCTATTACAATAAGCTTATTTTCTGTTTTTAGTTCTTCTGCACATTTGAAATGAAAAATCCAAAAATATAACCTCTTTCTCTTTCTTTCTTCCTTCCTTTCCTTCCCTTCCTTCCTTCCTTCCTTTCTTTTTCTTTCTTTCTTTTTTCTTTCTCTCTTTCCTTCTTCCTTTCTTTCTTCTTTCCTTCTTCCTTCCTCCCTTCCTTCCTTCCCTCCTTCCTTTCTTCTTTTGGTAAAGGAGATTAGTCACTAAATCAGAATACTAATGAAATATCTATTAAACTGTTGTGTCATCTTCTTGGACACATCTTTCAAGCCAAAGGAGTTGTGTGCAACATATTAGCATACTATGTAGGTAAGCAGCTTTTAAAAATGATAATGAAGTGTCTTTCAAACATTTTTAAAAGCATTTATTATATTTCCATGTTTGAAGAAAGAGCTTTTTAAAAAAAAACTCTTTTGGAAAGAAACAATTCCTTACATAATTGTCATCCATCTTTGTCATACCTGCAAAGATGAAGAACATGGCTTTCTATGCATTAAATGTGCTTTTAGAATAATATTAATTCAGTTTTAAAATTTCTCTTTGAGGTTTTCATAAAAATTCATATTAAGTTCTCACCATGTTTTGTTTTGTTTTCTCTCAAAGAAATGGTTGACGTTTAAGAAATACTCTGTCTGCATTTATCAAACTTAATTCAAAAGTTCTGATTGAGAAATGAAATGGTGGTGGAAGTAGCACCAGTAGTATGAATTAAAAATTAGTAATAGTTGTAATAACACTTATGATGTCGGAAGGGCATGTAGCAAAAAGTTTTCAAAATAGAAATCTAACAAAGATTAAAATCAAGGGGGAACAGACCAATATTACACGTTTATCGTGTGTGCTATTAATGTGAACTTCCATCCTAATATTTTTATTTGACAAAAACATGAACAACAACTTTTTTTTGCCTGTGCAATAGCCTGGTAGAACTATAAAAGAATAATATCAGAATATTAATTTGTTCCAGGGCATTTTTCTAACTGGAAACCATGAAAAAAAGATGATGATAGTGTCTCATTCATATAAGTGTTTTAAGGTTTTCAAAATGCTTTATGTACCCTATTTTCTATTATTACTATCCCCATTTTACAGATAAGGAAGCTAAGGCTCTTGGAACTTAAGTGATCTAAGGTCACATGACTAACAAATATGCGAAGCAAGATTGAACCAAGATCTTCCTGACTCTCCACCATCCAATGCTGTTTCTTGCATAAGCATATTTAATTAATAAAGTATCATACTTCAACAAGCTATGCTCTAAGGTATTCTTTTGTTGTCCTCTGTTCATGCCTTCCAGTAACAATAAGGAAAAATATTCAAATGATCTTGGTTTTAAAATTGTGGTTTCCTCCCTATTCACTTCCAACTCAAATGCCTACCTCTGGCTTGCCACATGCCTCATATTATTTTTTAAATGAAATAATTTAATAGGAAAAATATACAGTTATAAAAACAAACATTCTGAGTTAAGGCTGGCCTTCAGCCCCTCCTCTTTTTCTATCTACAACCTAAACCACACCAAACCATGAATTTAGCCCTGTTGCTCCTATGCATTGCAGCACATATGGACATTTAATTAGAGAGCATGACAACCCTGGCAGATGTTGCTAAACCTGTGTTATTCTTACAAATTGCAATTCTCTTGTGCAAGTGACACACAAAATAGTTAAACCTGTGCATATATTCACCTCAGAGGGGAAATGAATACTCCTACACTACTGTCAAGCTCATCTGTTGCTGTGGAATCTAATGCCATGGCAATAAGGTTTTTTTTTTCCATTAAGCAAGCACAACAGAAATAAATGAAGTTCTCAACCAAGGAAGGCTAAGATGTAACTGACATGTGACAAAGGAACCCTATCATGATCATGCCAATCAGTATAGAAACATGGTTTCTCTCATACATCAATTGGTTTCTTTTTTTTAAAAGTATGTGATAAATTCTTTCCCTTCTCACCCCTTCCAATCAAGCTTTAGCTTAAAAATAATAGCTTATAATAATGTAGTGTCTTGGAATGTATACACTACTTTCTTTATACAAACCATATTAGGTATATGGTATAAGCCTTATTACTTCCATTTTACAGATAAGAAGCCTGAAGCTCAAGTAAAATAGATTTATTTGTCCAAGGTTATGAACCAATAGTGGACTAGAGACTTAAATCTCATTTCTTCTTACACCAACTTTACAGATTTTTTTTTATCTTGTAACAGTTGCTATAGGGGAACTTTTGCCGACAGAAGAACTTAGCTTTTTTCAAGTGGGATATCTAACAAATATTTGACTCAGCAAAATTGGAAAAAACTGGTACTAAAATGAAAATATTATAGGAGATTCTTCATGGTCATAATCACAAGTTGTCAATAATAGTCACAAAATTTTAAAACTAAAAAGCCACCTTAGAGGTCATGTAGCACAAATTTCTCATTTTGCAGATGACTCTCCTCCCCACCCAAGGCTAAGAAAAGTTCAGTGAATTGCTTAAGACTATAGAGTTAGTAGTTGTGGAGCTGAGAGCATCGGAGTCATTGGCATCTAAGTTCTATATTTTTCCTACCATGCCATAGAGCTTAAATAGCCTAAAATTTAAATAAGTCAAAATCAACATTCATTTACTTGTGATAGAGTTTCAGCACTTAAAATTTTAAAACTTGTAAAAACTGAAATACCATTTTCACTAACACAGTTTGACATGGGTTGAAAGCTGTTAGTCATGCCTCAAAAGGGATGATATAGAAAAGAGTACTGCAGTATGACAATATACTTTTTCCTTAAGTTATTTAAAATTCAGTTTAGAAAATAAAACAAAACAAAATATATCAGTATAATAGATGAGATAAGGAAGAAATAGAAATAATTTAATTAAGCAACTCAGCATTTGATCAACTCAAGAATATTTAGAGAACAAAATGTCATTCAGAAAATAACTCAAGGGAAAACTGGAAAAAAAAGCAGGCAGAAATTAAATTTAGACTAATATCTTACACCATATACCACAATAAGTTCAAAAATAAACATGCACCATCAATACTGAAGTCACATTATAAATAAAATGGAAGAGAATCAGATCAGGTATCTTTCACATCTATTGCTATGGGGAAAGTTGTTAACAAACCAAGAGACAAAGATGATCACCAAAGAAATAGATCATTTGATCAAAGGAAATTTGAGAGCACATTTCAAGAACAAAATTAATGCAACTAGGATAAGAAAGGAAGCTGCTAACTGGGAAAAGACTCTTTGCATCAATTAGCTCTGCTAAGTTTCTCATATCCAACATATATAGGAACACAAATATATAAGACTAAGAGACATTCCCTTAGGGTGCAAGGCCAAGAAGTTTTCAAAAGAAGGGAAATTCTTAGCAACCATATTTTTTTTTAAAAAAACTGTTCTTAATCTTTAATGATATGAGAAATGCAAATCAACCAAGTTTAAAGAAGAATTTATACCCCACAATATGTTGGAGAAGATATGGAAAGATAGCCACATTTATCCACTGTAGGAAGAGATTGAGAATTGGTCCAATTGTAATGGAAAGTAAATAGAATTTTTTTAAATGACTAAGATGGCCATACCTTGTCAATATAAACACACCAACGATAGGCTGTTGAAGGCAGAAAGGGCCAATTTAAACAAAAATATTCATAGCAACACTTTTTGTATTAGCAGCAAAATAGAAACCAAATAGAAAATAGGATCATGGATATAGTGCAGAAAGGATCTTAGAAATTATGTTGTCCTATCCATGCTTTCTACGGCTGAGGAAACTGAGATCAAGAGAAGTTTAATGACTTAGCAAGTATCACAAAGGGAGAGAGAGAGTGAGAGAGCCTAGATTTGAATTTGAGTCCTCTGACTGCCCAATGGTCAGGAGGGGCTAAACAAACTGGTATATGAATGCAATGAGAAATGATGAATATGAAATATTCAGAGACAGGAAGAATTATATGAACTCATACAAAGAAAAGTAAGCAGAAACAGGAAATTAATAACTGTAAAAAATAAACAGAAAGAACACCCCCCTCCAAAAAAAAGAAAAGGATGCTGAGTGATTGTGACAAGATAATTTTCTTACACTTTGCAGAGGTGGGAGATGATGGATATAAGCTAACAACAACAGCAACAACAAAAAACTAATATTTATTTAGTAAAGCATTTCGCAAATAGTATCTTAATTAATCCTCACGAAGGTGCTAGAGGAAGGTGCTATTACACTCATTTTACTGGTAAGGAAAATGAAGCAGATTGAGGCAACATATAAACTTGGGTTGTCCTGACTCTAGGTCCAGCACTCTAACTTCTAACCACTTTAATCACATTATAACATGGACAATTACTATTATATATGCTGTCAGATAGGGGTAATATGTTTGTTGGTTATTCTAAGTTTTTCTCTCTCTCTTTTTTTATTCTTTGTGGTTCTCTGGGTAGAGGAGAGGGATATATTTAGAAATGAAGGTGTTGTAAAACTAAAGTACGACCATGAAATTAATAATACATATTATCCCCAAATTTAAAAAAAATCTGTAAGTGAGCAAATCTCTTTTAAAGGTTTTTGTCTGTATTTTGTTTTATTATTTTAATTTTTGTCACATTTAGTTAATTTTTTGAGGTGCAACAAAATATATTCTATCTTTCCTGAATCCATCAGTTTTTAGCACTCCCTGCCTCTTGAAATTACTTTGTATTGCCGTGCATTTATTTAAATAATGAAAATACTTATAGCTGACATTTATATAGCCCTCCAAAACTTGCAAAGTGTTTTACATATGTGGATTCATTTGTGTCTCACAACAAACCTGTGAGGGAGTTATTAGAGGTATTATCAACCCTATTTTTCTGTTAGAACTGAAGCTCAGGGAAATTGTGACTTGACCATGGCCATATAGCAAGGGTTGGATGGACCTGAAGACAGAGGAAATGAGTTTAGATCTTAGCACTATCATTTTTGTGCCCTTGGGCAATCACTTAACCCTTCTGAGCCTTGTCAATAAAATTAGGGTATTGGATTCTCTGGCATCCTTCGGTTCTTTCCTGTTGTAAATTTTTAATCCCAAGTGTCAGAGGCAAGATCTGAACCCCTGTCTCCCTTACTTCAAGCATAACACCCTGTACACTACAACACAGTGACTCTGTGTTACTTGGGGATATATTACATATGCCTTACTCCCTACCAGAATATAAGCTATTCAAGGGCAGGGTCTCTTATTTTTTTTTCCTGTCTCTGCACCTAGCATAATTTTCACTTAGTAAGCACTGAATAAATGCTGAATTGAAATTGGGATACTGAAGATGCTAACTTTATGTATTTTTTTCATTTAGAATTCATTTTATCATTAACAGAATTCAGTAACCAGTGCCTGTGTATCATTAAGAGAGTCTAACATTTCTGGAAACTTTAGCATATAATTGCTTCTTCATGGAAAATTCTAAGTCTCAATGCATTAAAGATCTTTGTGAAAAATCAATGTTCTCCTTGAAGAAAAATACAGCATAGATTATCCTTTCTGTTGGAAGTTATGGTAATGATCTTCTTAGATGTACCTCACAATAAAGCAACATTCCATCTTTATAGTTTCAGAAAACACTTTCCACTGGAAAGAGGAACAACAGTCTTAATTGGAAAGTCATTTGCGTACTAAACACATGGGACCTCTGCATGCTTGGAACATCAGAACCCAAAGGAACTTCTCCTACCTGACATCTGATAATCCAGTTGTATTATTAAATATGAGCTTAAGAAACCACATTCAGACGAGAAATCATATGATTTATGACAGGTCTGCTGTGGTTACATTCCTAAAAGGATTCTATTACCTCTATACTGGTCTATGGTGACTGACCAAAATTCTAAGCGAGGGACATACGAATCACCCAAAAGAATATTAGTAGAGTTTGCACTAACTATAATGAGGTAAATTACTCCTGCCAGTGAAATTTAGTATATATTCTGTAAGGAAAAGAGATAGACACATCACAAGCCAATATTGAGTTGTTTTAAGTCACGTGGTCTTTGCTTACAAAAATTTAAGAGCAGAGCTAGTTGCAGAACAGATATAATCAAAACATAGGTCATCAAGAGAAGCAAAGAATATTATAACTTCCAAGAATAATTGTTGAATTAATGATTTCCTTCTCCATATATGTTTCTAGTATGGCACCCTCTTCTTTTCACCTGTTGTACTGTACTCCTCTCCCCAACAAGACCATTAGAGAGTCACTATGTGAAGAAAATTCCAGGAGTGGCAAACAAAAGTGGTAACAGCAAGCAATTTAAACCTAAGCTTATTTAACCTAAGTGGTTTGGTTGCTGCCCATTTTATCTTAATTGCCTTTTAAACTAAAATCAATGTTAAATTACCTGAACAACAGCTTCTGTACAATTGTGAAACTAAAATTCTTAAATGTCTGCCTAAAAACATTTAGCTCTGGTTTAGTTAATTTACAGAAGAAAATGCCATTCAATGTCCCAGTGTTAAAATTGGGTGCTTAATTACAGAGTGGAGGTTCTAAAAGCCACCCCATTGTTTGCTCTGTGATGAGGATTCTGGATAGTTGTAGGGCCACTGCCTAAAATGGGAAAAAAGAGGAAGGCCGATGTTGAGCTGCACCAGTGATTTATAATTAAAGAGAGGCTGTATATTTTGGTTAAGAAATACTGGATTTGGTATCTAGAGCATAGGGTTTGTTGTTCAACTCTGCCATTAATACTGAAACCCTGGGCAATTCACTTAACTTGTCTAGGTTTCTCTTTTCTCACTTGCAAATTATTGGTTCAACATTAACATTTCTTGTTATATTATCATGTAATTATTGCGCTTTCTACTTTAAAAGGGCCAATATTTCCTTGGATTTTGGGGAAAACAGCCATATGAATGCATTACTTTAATTTTCCCAATGACATTATATTGGAATACCTTAAATTTCAAAACGGGTCAGTGGTTGAGATAAATAAATAGGAAGTTATTTGCTTTAATTCAAACCTCCGTTATTGAAAGCTATCAATTATGGAGCCAAGTTGGCGACTGGGAAGCAGTGACTGGCGTGAGCTCCCCACCAAGTCTCTCCAAAAACCTATAAAACAATGGCTCTGAACCAATTCTAGAGCTGCAGAACCCACAAAATGGCAGAGGGAAGCAGGGCTCCAGCCCAGGACAGCCTG
>CM053624.1:259004522-259042397 GCA_028646595.1 Phalanger gymnotis
GAGGGGAGTGGGGTGACGGAGGGGAGGGCAGACTGGGGAACAGGGCAACCAGAGTGTACTCCATCTTGGAGTGGGGCGGGGAGGAAATGGGGAGAAAATTTGTAATTCATACTCCTGTGAAAATCAATGCTGAAAACCAAACATGCCAAAAATAAATTTAAAAAAAATAATAATAATAAAAAAAAGTCACTTATAAAAAAAAAAGCTATCAATTATTATGTTGGTGGGAAGCAAAACCACCAGGTGGCTCCCTCCCCAAGCACTGAGCTGGTCTAGATTTAGTCCAGAATAAAGCTTCTGGGCTATAATGAATAAGCTTCTTGGTCTTAAATATTGAAGGATGGGCAAATGAAAGTGATATTTTAAGATGATGGACAAGGACACTGGCATTTGATAAATCTATTCATATTAATAATAACAGTGATAATGATAACAATAAAGTGACCTAGTGACTTCTATCCCCTATATGAATAAAACCCACCAAGAAGTTGTGAGACCTGATTTCTATACACTTTTGTTCTCACTTCTGTGGGCAACCACTGATAATGCCTTACTAAAAAAAAACAAAACTAGATAATTGTGCTATCTTCCTTGCTGCTGCCAAATGAAATTTTCATATGAAAAAAGTTAGATTTAAGAAGTAAAAGTATAGTTATGAAGACTGGCCTCAGAATTAAATTTTTATTTCTAGAAATTTTAAAATTTAAGAATAATGGGTTTTTGGTTATTGAAGGAGCATACAAAACAAGGCCTAATTTAAAAAAAATGTATTTGCTTAATTTGTTGCTGGTACCTAAACCAGGGAGAGTCAGAACAGAGAAAGAAAACTATAAATCAATATTCCTAATGAACAATAATGCAAACATTTTAAATAGAACATTAGTAACATGGATACAGCAACATATCACAAAGATTATGCACTATGACCAGCTTGGATTCATACCATTTGGTTCAGTTTTAGGAAAAACTACAAACTTGAGAGATTATATTAACAAATGGAGTAAAAAAAATCATATGTTTATATCAATAGGTTCAAAAAAAGCTTTTGAAAAATAGAGCATACGTTTCTGCTAAAAACATTAGAAAACAAGGTATAAATGAACCTTTCTCCAATATGGTAAATAATATTAATCTGAGGCCAAGAGCTGGCACTATATAAAGAGGATTTTTCTAGAAGATTTTCTAAGATTAGAGGGTAAAGAAAGGATGTCTATTTTCACCACTACCATTTGATAAAGGGTTAGATCTGCTAATTTTACAGTAAAAAGTCAAGATAAAAATGTTGATGTAAATATGTAGGGGCAAAGAGAAAACAAATTGCTACTTTTAACAAAAAATGTTCTACTTAGAGAACCACATAGAGTTAACTAAAATTAATGAAACAGTAAGCAGAAAAATTTCAGTATATAACAAATGAACATAAATCATCAGGCTCTTGCAGGAATATGTGTATATGGAGAAACTTTATTTATAATAACTATGGTATGTATAAAACATGTATACCAGCTTATCCCACCCTCCTCAAGAACTATATGAATACAACTACAAAAGACGCTTTACAGAACGAATAATAGATCTAAATACTTAAAGGAATAGTTATTGCTTATATATACAGGCCAAGTCAAAATAATAAAAATGACAATACTGCTTAAATTAGTTTGCTTATTTAATTCCATACCAATCTATCAGGACATCTTTCCAGGGCTGGAAAGCATAAATTCATCAAGAGGGAAGATGTCAAGGTTTTTAAGTGAAATAATGCAAAAAAAGTGGGAAGGAAGGGGATGTAATGGGACCAGATCTCAAATTATACTACAAAAGAATAATCATCAAAATATTCTGGTAATGGCTGAAAAATAGAGGGACTGATTAGTGGAACTGCTTAAATATAAAACATACAGAACAAAGTGAATGTAGTAACCAATTTAGTGTTCAAGGAACACAAAAATTCTGCCAACTGGGGACAGGTATTCAACAAAAACTGCTTAGGAAAACTGGAAAATAGTCTATGAGAAATTAGTTTAAACAAATATCTCATACCAAATTCCACAAGTTAAAAATGGACATAATGAGTATGATGGATTTGAATATAAAAGGCCATATCATAAACAGATCTGAGGAACAAGCAAAAAGTTACCTTTTGATTTTATGGATGAAGGAAGAATCGATGAGTAATTTTTTTTCTGATAAAGGTCTTATGTGCAATATATATGTAACTGATTCAATTTTGTAAGAACAAGTAATTTCCCAATTAATGATTGTCAGAATATTTAGATGAGAAGCTTCCCAAGGAACAATCCAGGAATCATATGAAAATATGGTCAAAATCACTAAAGCTTAGTGTCACATTGGGGCTGGGGCCGGACTATGCTCTTCTCTCACCCAGGTTCAACAGACCTTTGCTACTGACCTTCTAAGTCGTCTTTGGTACTTGTGGGTTGAGAAGTCTGGAAACCACCACAGCTGCCAGTGATTCAGTCCTCTGAAATCTGCTCCAGGTTTCCCAGGGCTTGGTCTGTGCCAGCACAGCCTACGCTGGACTGTGTTCCTCTCTCCTACTGGTGCAAACAGACCTTTCCGGTCGACCTTCCAGGTTGTCTTGGGTGGGATATTTGTTTCACTCTATCATTTTGTGGGTTCTGCTGCTCTAGAATTTTTTTAGAGTCATTTTTACAGGTATTTGGAGGGATTTGGGAGAGAGCTCAAGTAAATCCCTGCTGTTACTGTGCTATCTTGCCTCTGCCCCACATTGCTTTTTTTTAAAAGAATATTTTTGCCTACACTACTGCAAATACAATCTTAAGATTTTTCACTTTCAATGGAAGGGGAAAGAGAACATTTTATATGTATAGTGATCACGTCAAATACCACAGAGTAGCTATAAGACAGGGTGAACTGTAGAGATTACCCAGAAATTTACAGGAAACAAAATCAAAGATAGAAACCAACACAAAAAATGAGGCATCTGACATCTATCTCTGAACTAATGAAGAAAAAAAATGAAAAGCAAAATGACATAGAAATCCTAACATAGGAATTCAGGCAAATTTGAAGTCAGAGGCATTGCCAATGTTTCGTAGTATGGGACCCATGATTATAGTGTAGTTTATAACTAGATTATTACTCTGGAATGTCATGCCTTAATCAAAACAAAAGGGATAAGGAAAGAGATAAACAAAAAGGAGGTAGGGCAGCATAGATGTTTATATATAAAACTGTATATTCATATGAAGTAATCCAGAAATCAAAGAAGGAGGATATTGAGGATGGCATTGAATGAAGATCAGAGAAAGGAGAAATAGAAAAAAATATTATCCTCACCAATGCGCTAGTCTATAGAACACCTGAACAGAAAGAAGATATGGATAAGAAGTTCAGAAAAGAGATCATAAGCCAGTCGTAGAGGTTTAACATAAGAATAATGGGGAATATCAATGATACAGACATCTGATGGAGCTTCTTCTCTTCCAAAACCAGAGCAGCTAATGATATCTTAATTGCCTTGATTATGATGTCATTCTTCAAAAGGTAGAGGGAACAGTGAAAGGGTCTGATTGTTCTGTGCTTGATTTTCATTAACGAATAGGAAATGTTTACTGAGGTAGAAATGATGAGGTCCTAGGGGACAGGGCATCATTATCTTAGAATTTGGAGAATGGAGAAGAAGAAAGATAATCATAGTTTGACACAAGATATTGTGAGGGCAAGTAGGATACCAAGGACTAAAATCCTACAGAGAGAAGTCAGCCCAGGTAGGAGGGGAAAATATTTTTTAGTTTATTTTTAGTTTTCGACATTCATTTTCGCAAGATTTTGAGTTTCAAATTTTCTCCCTATCTCTTCCCTCCCCCTCACTCCAAGATGGCATGCATTCTAATTACCTCTTCCCCCAATCTGCCCTCCCTTCTATCACACTATCCCCTACTTTCTTATAGGGCAAGATAGATTTCTATACCCCAATTGCTTATATATCTTATTTCACAGTTGAATACAAAAACAATTTTTAACATTTGCTTTTAAAACTTCGAGTTCCAAATTCTCTCCTTCATTCCCTCCTCACCTACCCTCCTTGAAAAGGCAAGCAATCCAATATAGGTTATACATTTATCATTATGCAAACATTTCCATGATAGTCATGTTGTGAAAGACCAATTACATTTTCCTCCCTCTTATCCCACCCCCCATTCATTCTATTCTCCCCTTTGACCCTGCGCCTTTTCAAAAAGGTTTGCTTCTGACTACCCCATCCCCCAATCTGCTCTCCCTTCTATCATCTCTCCTCTTCTCCCCTTCCTCCCTACTTTCCTGTAGGGTAAGATATCCTATTGGGTGTCTATGTTATTCTCTGGGAGAAGAAACTCTTAAGGAGGAAAGGGAAATAACTCTTATTAAAAGGGAAATGGGAAATTGTATAAAGAAACCACTGTGGTTTCACTGAGAGTTTTTTCAGATATAGATATTTTAAAAGTATGTGTAGAATATATTAATAAGGGAAGTTAACATTGTAGCAATACAATATTATGGTATGGTCCTATAAGAATATTTTCAGAAGTCCTGGAGCTCAAAATAAGCAGGAGGTAGGAGTAAGCAAAGCTAAAAAGAAAAAAAATACAAATAAGGTTCTATAAATGTAAAACTATATTGTAAGAGATAGGACCATCAAAGAAGGAGTAGAATTGGTACTTGAGGTGGAGAGAATGATAATAATGTATCCTTAGTGCTTAGTGTAGTGCCTGTCATATAAAAATCACTTAATTTGTCCAATATGGTTTTTTATTGCTTGATAATTCACGATGGAGACAAGGTAGAACTATTCAATTTTTATTTTCCTTCTGATTTCTTTTTCAATGTAAATGATTTTTGGAGGGGATAGAAAAAGGGTTAGGCAGCTAGGTAACTCAGTGGATAGAGTGGTAGGCCTAAAGTCAGAAAGACTTGAGTTCAAATATGACCTCATACACTCATTAGCTTTATGACCCTGAGCAAGTTACTTAAACTATGTTTGCCTATCCACTGGAGAAGGAAATGGAAAACCACTTTGCCAAGAAAATCCCATATAGGGTCACAAAGAGTCTGACACAAATGAAACAAGAATAAAAGTCTTTCATAGGTAGCTGAAACCCAAGAGAAGTGAGGAGAGAATAGGACCATACAGTTGTCCTTGATCAATTCCAATCAGCAGATCCAGATGAACTGCTTCCAAAGTACTGATTGCTAAGGCACTGTCAGTGATTTTGAAGGATGAAGGAGAACACAAGTGCAGAAGGGCAAATGTCTCAATTTTCAATAAAAAAGAAGAAAGTTGAATGTCTGCTAACTAATTATTAGCTTTACTTCAATTCTTAGCAACATTCTATTAACTATTATTAAACGCAGCAATTATTAAAGGTAGGTAGCATCTATAAAATGAAATAGTGAACACAAGGTGTTAGTACAAATTTATCAAGATTGCATCATTCCAGACCAAACATATTCCATTTTTGGACAGTATTACTAAACTAGTAGATTGATGGAAAAATATAGATATCATTTACTTAAATTGAGACAATGAAGGGTTGTTGTGAGGCCCAAATAAGATACAGATATAAAGTATTTTGCAAACCTTAAAACACTATAAAGGTGTCTATGATAATATATATCATAATTGTTGTCGTAATTCTTAGCCTACAGTCAAGGGATCTCTACCTGGTGATAATTAAATTCCCTGTGCCATCATCTGCTGAGATTAAGCAATGTTTATAGAGTAATACATAACAGTTTTAAAGTTTAACCTTGTATAGCAATATAGAGTGAGTTTAATCTGCATTACTCACATTTTTAAAAATCTATAAATCAATAAAATAATAAATCAGACCCTGATTTATAGCCAGTTTATGACATATAAATGTTCATGCTGAGAATGTAACTATAAGCCATTTAGAGCTGGCTCTAGCACACCCCTGCAGCAAAGTATTGGATAGGATGTTTTAGGACATATTCATGGATAGGATCAAGAGATGTTGGGCTAGGCAGTATCATATATAAGTGGATTCTGAACTTGTTGAATGGCTAGGCTCAAAGAATAATAATTAATGGCTCAAAATCAATTTGGAAGATTATCTCTTTTAGAATACTTAGCTTAGTGCTATTTAAAATTGCTATCTATGACCTGAATTGACAATTAACATGCTTACTAAATATGCATATGACAATTTGGAAGGGAAATTAGCTAGCAAATTGGTTGTAAAGATGTCAGCATTCAAATGTAAGTTACTTGAAGGCAGTGGCCATCTCCTTATGTATTTATATGCCTAGTGGATAGCACGGTGCCTGTCTTATAGTAAGCACTTAAAATGTTTGTTGATGGATTGCATTAACAGAATGGCATCTGTGATTCAACTTACTTCAGGTTACATCCAAACTTGAAACTTCAGAACAGAAAAAAAATTATGTTTTAAAAATTATTTTAGTTCCAATAATAATTGGTCATCAACATTTAATAAGAATAAAAGTAGGTTTGTGGTTTTTTTATTTGACATAAAAAAAATCAACTTCCCAGACCCAAGACTGAGTTGGCATGAAAAAACAGAAGTCTTGCTTTGTTTTCTCAAAAATAATTATTTAAGGTTCTGTAAGCTCAATAGTAGACAACAATATCATATGGCAGCATGAATTTAATATAATCTTAGGCTTCATTGACAATGACAATGTGAAGGACTGAAAACGTGGTAGTCCTGGGAGGCATGGCAAAAGATGGCTGAGTAAAGGCAGGAATTTGCCTGAGCTTTCTCCCAAACCCCTCCAAATATCTTTAAATAATGATTCAAACAATTTTGGAATGACAGAACCCACAAAAAGAAAGAGTAAAACAATTTTCCAGTCCATGACAACTTAGGTCAGCAGGAAAAGTCTGTTGTGGCAGGCTGAGAGAGGAGTGCTGTCCTGCATACACCCCACAAATAGAGAACAGGCCCCAGGAAACTAGGTGGGGTCTTTGGAACTATTGAATCAGCGGTAACAGCAGCAGCACCTCCTGTAGATCTCAACCCTTAGAGGGTAAGGGAGTTGAACAAATGGTCAGAAGGAGACTAAAGGGGTCCCTTTGCAAGCACTGAAGCAGAACTCTGTTGCTTTGCCCATACTCATGTCTGGGTCATAGTTCTGAGTGGCAGTCCCGTGGCATGGAGGAGCACTAGCATACCAGAGCTTCTGACCACAGTAGAGAGGGAACCTTCCTCACAGTTCCAGGGCAGAAAATAGTGCTTGCGGTTACTCACAGACAAGAACAAAAGCCAGGACAGTAGTAAACACCTATCCTTAGATCATACCACCTTATACTGAAAACAAATTTCTCTAGAAGTATCTCTGGAAATAGCTGCACGAAACCCCTAAAGCTTGGGACAGTGTGCCCCCTACCTTAGAAGTAGAGCCCTACGTCAACAAAGAGTTACAAGTCAAGTAATAGGCCAGGAAAATGAGCAAACAACAGGAAAAAACACAACTCTGACTATAGAAAATTACTATGATGACAAGGAAGATCAAAACACACACTCAGTAAAAGACAACAAAGTCAAAGCTCCTTCATTCAAAGCCTCTAAAAAATGAATTGGTCTCAGGCCATGAAAAACCTCGAAAAGGATGCTGGAAATCTATTAAGACAGGGAGAGGAAAATCAGGAAGAGAAACATGAATGATGCAAGAAAATCATGAAAAAATGAGTCAACAGCTTGCTAAAGGAGACACAAAAATTCTGAAGAAAATAATACTTTACAAAACAGAATAGGTCAAATGGTAAAAGAGCTTAACAAAAAGCCAATGAGGAGAAGGATGCCTTAAAAAGCAGAATTGGCCAAATGGAAAAGGAGGTACAAAATCTAAATGAAGAAAATAATTTCTTGAAATTTAAATGGTGCAAATAGAATGACTTTATCAGAAATCAAGAAACAGCACAACGAAACCAAAAAAAAAATGAAAAAATAGAAGACAATGTGAAATATCTCATTGGAAAAACAATTCACCTGGAAAATAGATCCAGGAAAGATAATTTTAAAATTATTGGACTACTTGAAATCCATGATAAAAAAAGAGCTTAGACATCATCTTTCAAGAAATTGTTGAGAAAAACTGCCTTGATATTCTAGAACCAGGGTATAAAACAGAAAGTGAAAGAATCCACCAATCACCTCCTGAAAGATATCCCCAAATGAAAACTCCTAGAAATAGTACAGAAATAGTACAAATTTCAGAGCTCCCAGGTCAAGCAGAAAATGTTGCAAGCAGCCATAAAGAAACAATTCAAAAATTGTGGAACCTCAGTCAGGATACCACAAGATTTAGAAGCTTCTACATTATAGGATCAGAGGACTAGGAATATGATATTCTGGAGGACAAAAGAATTAGGATTACAACCAAGAATCACCTACTCAGCAAAACTGAGATAATCCTTCAGGAGAAAAAATGGATATTCAATGAAGTAGAGCACTTTTAAGAATTCCTGATGAAAAGACCAGAGCTAAATAGAAAATTTGTATTTCAAATATAAGATTCAAGAGAAGCATAAAAAGGTAAACAGGAAAGAGAAATCATAAGAGACTTAACAAAGTTAAACTGTTTACATTCCTTCATGGGAAGACAGTACTGGTAATTCATGAGCTATCTTATCATTAGGGCAATTAGGAGGAGTATATACAGACAGAGGGCATAGGTGTGAGTTGAATATGAAGGGATAATATCTGAAAAAATAAAATTAAGGGGTGAGTAAAGAATGTACCAAGACAAAGGGAAAGGGAGAGTTAGAATGTGGTAAATTATCTTACATAAAAGAGGCAAGAGAACAAGAAAAAGTTCTTACAGTGGAGTGGAAGAGGCAGAAGCAAAGGGAGAGAATTTTACTCTCATTAGAACTGGCGCAAAGAGGGAACAACACATATATTCAACGGAGTACAGAAATCTATCTTACCCTAAAAGAAAGTAGGAGGGAAGGGGATAAGTGAAAGGGAGGGTGATAAAAAGGAAGGCAGGTTGAATTACTTGCCTTCTCAATGAGGGGTAGTGGAAAGGGAGGAAGGGAGAGAATTTGGAACCCACCATTATAAAAATGAATGTTAAAAATGTTTTTACACGTAACTGAAGAAAAATAAAATACTAAAAAATTAAAAAGTGGCAGGCCTTTTGCATTAAGTCATGGTTCAATTATAGCTGGAAGATTGGGTTCAGTTTTGATATTTGCCTTTGAGGGAAGACATTAGATGATCTGCTTATAAGAAAAGGAAAATAAAGATGCCAAAGGCCCCTGTTGTATGCTATTATAACCCCTTTTATGCTATATGGGGACTTGAAAGAACTGTGGAAATCTGACATGGAGAAGACTCAGGGAGAACTTGATAAATGCTTTTAATTATTTGATCATCTGTCATACAGAAAGCTTAGTCCTGGTCTTTTTATCTCAGAAAACCATGCATAGAGCAACAGGTAGAAAGTAAAAAGGCCAAATTAGGCTTGATGTAAGGGGAAAAATAGTCCTAATAATCAGTACATTCCAATAGTTGAAAGAGCTATCTTAGAAGGTAGTATGTTCTACCTCTCTAAACGTTTTTGAAACAAAGGAAAGATGGCCACTTGTTAGATACATGTTGGAGAAGGGATTCTTGTTTGGATATAGCATGGATGTGGTGGCTTCTAAGATAAGCTCCATCTTGAATACTCTGTGACCTATACTCACTATCCATCCATTCACTTAGACTCCAAGTACACATCTTTCAGCGAGCTCTAGGTTATTCTTTCAATCCCTACTTTAATCTCTATACTGGCCTATATTTTCAGTGATCAGTCAGGCGACAAATAGAATGTTTTGCAGATGAAAAATGATGAACAAAGCACCAAGTTCAATAAACCTTGAACTTATAAAAAGATGACCAGTTTGTTCAGCCTTTAGAAGACCTATCTGGTCGTAGTCCTGCCCCGCATCAACATAGGTATGTCTAAAAATATAATGACCTCATAATCACCATTGACTGCATGTGTTAATTCACCTATTTCTTTTTCTTTATTTCAACAAAAGCTAACTAAGTAAAGTCTATTTATTTTGATAAAATGCATTTTTTACTTCTTTAAGCCATTCACTTATAATCTGTGTCTCCTACCAACCCTACCTTATTAAACAAAACATATAAAAAAATTTAAAAAACTCCCACAAAAGCAAAAACCAAATCACCAGCATTAAGCTGCCTAAGGAAGAAAAAAGATCCTCCCATATTGTCATGACAGAAAAGGTATGTACCTCTCTACATTTGAAGTTCATCAGCTCTCTGGCAGCCAGCAAGTGGTAAGTTTTATCTTCAATCTGGTGGTCTTATGGTTTGTCATTGCTAATGTAAACTCCGAGGGTTACAAACACAACTGAAGAGCCTAAAAATCTCCTTAAAACATCAATATAAAATGTACTATGTTTTCTTCAAGTCAACCTGAACATTATACACACACATATATAGGGAGAGAGAGAGAGAGATAGAGAGAGAGAGAGAGAGAGAGAGAGAGAGAGAGAGAGAGAGAGAGAGAGAGTTTATTTTCTCTTCTGGAGGGTAAAGGTTAAGATCTGTGATTACATTTCTATAAATAGTAACTTGCTGGGGAATCTCCGTTCACCAAATCAAATCAGCAACAATTCCGCAACTTATACTCTTAGAAAGTTGCCCATGGCACAAGTAAATTGCTGAGTCCCAAAACCAATGTTTCTTTGAGACAGAAACTGATTCCATGCTATGTTTACTCTAATGCCAGTTTTATGCATGATGCCTCTCTTGAATCTAATTTCAAATTAAAAAAATTTTTGACTGAGTACAATGTAGTTGTATTTGCTAGATATGTATGTATACAGGCGTAGCTATAGATACAAGGCAGGCAATAATGCATGAGCATAGTAGATAGTAGGACAGCCCGGAACTAGCTTTGCATGGATGATCAAATAAACTGACCTCTCAGTACTTCAGGCAACTAATTCTCTCAAGACTAAAGTATTCAGATGAGTTTTGATTTGCACTGGTGGAAAGACTTTCCCACACTAGTACTGTATCGTACTGTATGCTAATGAAATTATAGGATCATAGATCTAAAGTTGGAAGAGCTTTTAGAAGTCATCTATTTCAACTCTTAGCTTTTTGTCAGAAATTAGCTTTATTTAAATTTTTTAAAAATATATTTTATTCCCCCATTACATGTTAAAACAATTTTTTAACATTTGCTTTTTTTTTTAAAGTTTTGAGTTCCAAATTCTATTCCTCTTTCTCCCTTCTCCTTGAGATGATAAGCAATCAGATTTAGGTTATACATATGCAATTATGTAAAACATTTCCATATAGTCATTTTGTACAAGAAAACATTAATAAAAGAAAAAGAATGAAAGAACAAACGTAGAAAATAGCATGCTTCAGTCTGTATTCATATCAGTTCATTCTCTGGAAGTATTTAGTATGTTTCATTATTAGCCTTTTAGGATTTTCTTGGATCATTGTATCACTGAGAATAGCTAAGTCAGTTACAATTTTTCATGGAACAATGTTGCTGTTACTGTGCATAATGTCTTCCTGGTTCTGTTCACTTTGCATCAGTTCATGCAAGTCTTTCCATTTTTTCTGAAACCATTCTACTTGTCACTTGTTATAGCATAATACTATTTCATTACAATCATATACCATAACTTGCTTAGTCATTCCCCAATTGATGGGCATCCCTTCAATTTCCAATTCTTAACCACGACAAAAAGAGCTGCTAGAAATAACCCCCCCCCCTTTTTGGGATACAGACCTAGCAGTGGTATTGCTGGATAAAAAGGCAAGCACAGTTTTATCACTTTGGGCATAGTTCCAAGTTTCTCTCCAGAATGCCAACTCCCCACATTTTAGAAATGAGAAAAGTGAGTCTCAAAAATGTGAACTCACTTACCTAAGGACAGGTAGAAAGTGGCAGTGCCCTGTATGTATACCCTGTTTTTCTGCTTCCAAAATGAGTACTGGGTCTTCTACCCCCCTGCTTCAGAAGCACAGATATAGATAGAACATGCCTCCCCATCCCACACACCCCATACACAACTCATCCCCCTCCCAAGGGCTAAATTTCCTAACTAATTTGCATTTTCTAAAGTAAGAGAATGTATAGTGCATATAATGCATTAAATGCACATAATGATGTCTTAACAAGATCTCACAATACCATCTTTCGGGTGTTGTATCTTCCCAACCTAGTCCCACATCCCATCCAATCATTCACCTTGACACAATCAGACCCAACCTAGCACTGGAGTCTTGACACCTGCCATGCTTCTAGGTCCGACCTCCCCAAAAGGATCAAATACTCTCTGATCATATGAAGCTGTGTATCAAGAGACGCGATAGGCTGAGCTGTCCTAACTGGTATGTCAAGAAAAGAAAACCCATATAAATCAATTACATTTCGTTTGCCCCAGATTTTGCCTAACATCCTATCCAGACATGCCCTCAGATAGGGGTTAGCAAACTATTGGCCCATGGACCAAATCCATAAGATTCTCAAAAAAGATTTTTTTAAATATAAAAAACAGGTATCAACCCAGTTTTGGCCCTCAGGTCCCAGTTAATCCCTGCTCTAGAATATCAGCCTGGGTATTGTGTGATCTCTCCTGCTTCCATGCAATACTCTCTTCTACTCCTTTTCTACCTTTACTCTTAAGCTGAGAACAATAATAAAATGCATACTATAACTAAATCTGGAAAGGATATGACAAACTACTGACCTGTGGCTTCACTCATAATCTCTAAGACTACCTAGACCCAAACTCTATTTTCTGGTCACCACTCCCCTATATGGATTGGGTCCCCCTGTAAGGAGGAAAGCTTCTTGAAGACAAGACTACCTCATCTATGTTTTTGAATACCTCTTGGTTAGGACAGTACCTGGCTATTAAATGCTTTCTGGCTGATAGATTATGTTGATAAGGGGGTATCTATGATTCTGACAATTCAGGGAATTGTATTCTGAACTTGAAAACTCACAGGAAGATAGTTTCCTTTAAATAATATGTTTAATATTAATTTAGTGTGAACTAAACACTCATTTTGACATACAAAGTATAGAAAGGGGACTATGTAAGGAACTGTTATTATTGTTACATGATTTGTTTTCTAAGAAGTACATATATATGTTACATATATGTATATATGTACACACACATATACATATAAACAAATCAGTTTTAAAATGCTCTATTTGTGTCTTCTACCCCTCTTTTTGTTTTGTTTTATGTATTTTCTTTTTTTGAATGTTATTTAAGAGATAATGCTCCTATGCCCAAATGGCTATAAAACTGTATATACCCTTTGATCCAGCAATGTCACTTCTAGGTCTGTATCCCAAAGAGATAAAAAAGAGGAAAGAAGCTTTTTGTATAAAAATATTTATAGCAGTTCTTTTTGTGGTGGCTAAGAATTGGAGATTGAAGGGATGTTCATCAGTTGGGAAATGGCTGAACAAGTTGTGGTATATGATTGTAATGGAATTTTATTATGCTATAAGAAGTGACAAGCAGGTTGATTTCAGAAAAACCTGGAAAAACTTACATGAACTGATAGAAAGTGAAGTGAGCAGAACCACGAGAATACTGTACATAGGCATGACAATATTGTACAATGAAGATCTGTGAATGACTTAGGTATTTTCAGCAGTACGATGACCCAAGACAATATGAAAGGAGTCATGATGAAAAATGTTATCTGCCTCCAGATAACTGGCTTAATACAGACCGAATCATATTACTTTTCAGTTTTCTTCTTTTCCTTCCTTCCTTCCTTCCTTCCTTCCTTCCTTCCTTCCTTCCTTCCTTCCTTCCTTCCTTCCTTCCTTCCTTCCTTCTTTCCTTTCTTCCTTCTTTCCTTCCTTCCTTCCCTCCTTTCCTCCTTCCCTCCTTTCTTTCTCTCTCTCTCTTTCTTTCTCTCTCTCTCTCTCTTTCTTTCTTTCTTTCTCTCTTTCTTATAGAGTTTGCCTTAGGCAGTGAACTGACACTCTGTCTCTCCACTCCAGGCATTTTTTCCTGGCTATATGCCATTGCTGGAACACTCTCCCTTCTCTGCTATGACCCCTGATCTCTATGGCTTCTTTTAAGTCCCAAGTAATATCCTACCTTCTACAGGAAGATTTCTCCAAACCCCCTTAATTCCATTGCTTTCCTCCTTTTAATTATCCCCTTGTATCCTTGCTTTGTATATATGTTTTTACATGTTGTCTCCCCCATTAGATTGTAAGCTCCTTGAAGGCAGGGACTGTCTTTTGCCTCTTTTTGTATCCCCAGCACTTGGCACAGGGCCTGGCACATGGTAGGTGCTTAGTAATTATCTATTAAATGAATGAATAACTACAAGAACACAGAAAGATGAAATCTATTCAGAGAAGTCAGCAATTGTAAAAGAAAGGAACTACTAATTTAAAATAAAATCCAAGATCAACATTAGTACCGTAATCCAGGCAAACTATGGATGACCTGCTACTCTCACTGTTACCCTTTATAATATAACTATAGTTTGCGGGTCAGATGTCAAGATAAGAAGCTCTCTTGACAGCTAAGTGGCACAGTGGACAGAGCACAAGACCTGAAGTCAGGAAGCCCTGAATTCACCTCCGGCTACAAATACTTACTAGCTGTGTAATCCTGGACAAGTCATTTAACTTCTGTTTACCTCAGTTTCCCCATCTGTAAAACGGGGATAATAACATCACCTGCCTCCCAGGGTTGTTTTGAGGATCAAATGAGATAACAGTTATAAAGCACTTAGCACAGTGCTTCGCACACAGCCCTATATACATGTTGGTTATTATTATTACTATTTATATAAAATGACATCC
Organism: Phalanger gymnotis; assembly: GCA_028646595.1. Lineage (NCBI taxonomy): Eukaryota > Metazoa > Chordata > Mammalia > Diprotodontia > Phalangeridae > Phalanger > Phalanger gymnotis. Next base: position 259,019,370 of record CM053624.1, read on the forward strand.
TTTGGTCTTTCAATAAACATAGTTCTTCAGATAACATCGATTTTTATTAAACACCTAGAATGTAGCAAGTACAATTAACTCTTCTCCCAACTCTTCCATGGCAAATGTTTCCTTCCACATCAATGACTGGACAATGACTGATAACTTCTGAGAGAAAAATTAACAAGCATTGATGCTAATACTTTGTAAGACCAGTGGGTATGGTGCCAGATGATCTGGGTTCAAATCCTGACTCTCAGCTACTTATTAACTATATGACCTTAAGCAACTGACGACTTTCCTGGGCCTTCATTTTCTCATCTATAAAATGAGGGGAATGATTGCGGCTTCTAAAGTCCCTTCCAGCTCTGAATTTTTGATACTCTAATCCAAATGTGTAGTTTATTTGATCCATTTCTCAGACATTTTAAGGAAATTCAATGTAATCACAATCACCATGACAGGATCAAAATCTTTCTGCTATAGGTTTCCCCTGCCCTTTACTCGCAGCTAGTCCAGTCCTGCCATAAGCCATTTTCCACTGCTTTTATCTTCCATGATCTATACAGGTTTAGATATCTATTTAGAAAATCAGCAAACCAAGTATTTATTAAGTGACTTCTGTATGCCAGAGACTGTGCTCAGTACTGACCATACAAAAATGGTTCATTCCCTCAAGAAGCAACTTAAAATCATGAATGGTTTTTTTTGGCCTTTTTTGTATTCCCATAACTCAGCCCCATCTCTAACAGGGGAGGACAACATGCAAACATTGGTCGTTGCTGTTGTTGTTGAGTCATTTCAGTGGTGTCCAACTCTTTGTGACCCTATTGGGAACTTTATTGGTAAAGATAATATAGCAGTTTGCCTTTTCCTTCTCCAGCTCATTTAACAGAAGAGAAAACTGAGGCAAATAACCACATACAAAAAAAAGATATGACAGAAAAAAATGAAGATAATTTTAGAGAGAAGGCAGTACCATTAAGGAGGATTTAGAAAGGTTTCTAACAGGAGGTGAGCTTTTAGCTGAGACTCTAAGGAAGCCAGAGAAGCCAAGAGGCAGAAGTAAGGAGGGAGAAAATTCTAGGCAGAGGAACCAACCAGTGAAAATAGAGAGTAAGGAGATGGAGTGCCCTGTGCTAGGAAACAATAAAGAGTCCAGTGTTGCTGGATCCTAGAGTATGTGGAAGAGTGAGGAGTAAGAAGAATGGAAAAGTAGGAAGGGGCTGGTCGTAAAGAGTTTTAAAAGCCCTAAAATAAAATAAAGTAAAAATCACAATCACCAAACACATGAAACAATATTAGTAACAGCCTAACCAAAAAGAAAGGGAAAAGAGGTCTATGAAGGAATATTCTTTGTTAATTTTCCTGTCCAGAGTTCTTTACCCTTACCCTATGATTCTCCTTAATCTCTGGGAACTTGTGCTATTTGGCATTGCAATGGAAAATGAGAATTCCTCTTGGCTTTCATCCAATCTCAGCTTTCCCTATTGAAAGCCACTACAAACAGCTTAACAAAGCCTAATTAAATGCACTGAACAACTCAAATATCCATATAATTACCACAAAGCTTACATAATTACATACATTCTTTTACCAGTTTATTATTTTTTCCTCACATAAACGGAAAGATGTCTGAAACAGAACCTCCCATCCTGCTCTATTGTTGCCCTGAGTTTATCTGATTAATCTGAAGATTGTATTGGAAATGCTGCAATTAAATATTTCAATCAAATGGAATTAGGTTATGAAATGCTTTTTTTAAAAAAAGAAAAGTTTTGGTTTCTGACTTAAAGCAAATAAGTCTTGAAATGGAAAAGTTAAAGCCGATCACTTCTGTTTTCCCCTAGATTACTAGATGTTATGGATGGATTGTCAGTCTTTAAATAGATCATAAGCATACCGATAAAGAAAAATTGTAAAAGAAGGCCTCTAGCATAAGACTTATAGGTCAATGGCACCACCAGATATATAGTAGTTCTCTTTCCTAGGAGTCTTTCACTTCAAAATGTATTTTATAACTTTAAATCTTTACTCAATTTCTCAATGCACCTAACACTAAAGGAAGAAACAGAAAGGAATACACACATGCATGCGCACACACACACACACACACACACACTGTGTGTGTGTATGTATATGTGTGTGTATCATGTAGAGCATTCACATATGTGCCATTTATTTCATGACTGAAAATGAAGAGTTAAGGAAGCATTTGGTCTAGACCTATGATGTGATAGACACGGAGCAGGCCATTGTGAAAACTCTCCACCTTTGCAGGATAACTTATGCTGAACTTATAGTCTAATACCAATAGTCGAGTGTCAAACACCCCACTGAAACCCAGTTAAAATATATTTAACAAAATAAATAATATATAGATAATATCGTTCTGTCTTTTTCTAAGTTAATATGCAACCTGCAGGTATGCTGACAAATGTATTAGTGTAGTGGTCTCCATTTCTATTTAAGTTTGGTCCAGATCACTGAGAGATCTAGTAACCTCCCTAGGGTAACACAACTAATAATTGTCTGAGGATGGATTTGAACTCAATTCTTTCTGATTCTAGGCCCAGCACTCTATCCATGGGCTATTTAGGTGCCTTCTCTTTTAAAGGTCCTTTCCATTTTGCTGGATTCATCTGCACATGCTAATTAAGAGGTATATAATCTCTCTTATTAGAATATAATCTCTTTGAAGGCAACAGCTGTTTTTTGTTTCCCTTTGTACCACCAGAGCTTAGCACAATGCCAGGCACGCTGAAGGCATTTTTAAAAATGCTATTTGATTTGCTGATGAGTACGCAGTAAGCGATTAATAAATGTTTATTGATTGATTAGTTGAAAGAGGGAAAAATCTCCTCTCGATATCATTAATGACTTTCTTCTCTAGACAGAAAACCTAGAAAAATAAATTACCCAGTAGGTGCTCAGTAAATTCCTGTTGAATTAAATCATTTGGAGGCTCTTTTGCAATTTTAGATCATTTGAGCTACTTTAATAAATAAAGGATGAGTTGTAATTATAGCCAAGTACTGAATACAGATGAAATGTTATGCACTTTCCACAATTCTGTCTTCTAGCCTCTGAAACAATAGAGTAAAATAAGCATCTTTATTGAAGGAAGAGATTTGATCACATCATCATGGGTATATTAGGTTGACGACTTGAAAAATGTACATTATTGTAATACTGCATGTCTAAGGGGTAGATCGTGTAATAAGTGCAATGCTGGACTTGGAGAAAGGAAGATCTGAGTTTGAATTCAGTCTCAGAGTTACTTGGGAAAGACACTTATTCTCTCTGTTTCATTGTCCTCATTGAGAAACAGGGGATAATGCTAGCACTTAACCTTGCGGGGTTGTTCGGATGATTAAGTGAAATTGAATTTGTAAATTCCTTTGTAAAACAGCTATGTAATGTTGTTGTTCCTCAGTCATTTCAGTCGTGTCCAATATCCAACTCCATTTGGGGTTTTATTGGCAAAGATACTGGATAAGTTTGTCATTTCCTTCTCCAGATCATTTTACAGATGAGGAAACTGAGATAAACAGGGTTGAATGTCTTCCCTAGGGTCATACAGCTAGTAAAGTGTCTGAGGTCAGATCTGAACTCACAAAGATGAGTCTTCCTGACCCTGGGACTGGCGCACAACCCACTGTACCACCTAGCTGCACAAGCTATATAATACTAGTTAATTATTTTAATGATTTTGCTGTATACATAGAGAAAGGTGTCCAATGTAAGGAGAATTAGGATCCTGAAGGAAAAATGTTATATGTATGTAGATTGACAATATACATAATGAATTTCTCTTGTATTACAACAAAAGTGTGTGTCAGTGGGATAGGCACAGGGATATTTTGAAGCTCAAATTAGATAATGACTGTAAAGAAATGGTGTCAAACTCAAACAGAAGCAGGGCACGTTAAACTTCACATAAGGACCCCTGCAGCTGCATATTGACTTAGTTTCCAAATGTAATGGTATCTATATTCATTGTATTTTTAAAATTATTTGGTTAAATATTTCTCAATTACATTTTAATCTGGTTTAGGCCCTACTTGAAGTGTCTAGGGGCTGGCAGTGTTTCACACCGATGGTGTAAAGCACTTTGCAAACCTTAAAGCCTATATAAAATTTGCAGTTATTATGATTTTTATTATTAGCTTATACTCACTAAGCCTCCAGGTTGGTGATGACTTGATTCCCTGAGCCTTCTACTGGAGCTCAAGCAAAGCTTATGAAACAGCACAAGGGTGTGCACGGAAATGTCAAATTACCTGATTGGCGGGGGGGGAGTATGACATGGGGAATGTATGCATACACACTTTCAGAATTCATCTGCATTATTTATTCAGTTGTTTCAGTCTCGTCTGACTCTTCGTGACCCCATCTGGGATCTCCTTGGTGAGGACACTGGAATGGTTTGCCATTTCCTTCTCCAGCTCATTTTACAGATGAGGAAAATGAGGCAAACAGGGTTAAGTGAGGGTCACACAGCTAATAAGTGTGTGAAGCCAGATTTGAACTCAGGAAGAAGAGTCTTCCTGACTCTAAGCCGGGTACTCTATCCACTGCTCTAACTAGCTGCATTATCTGCACTTTCTTAAATCTAGACAATCATTCTAAACCATAAATCAAATGTTGATTTGTTGAAATAGATTGGTAATACCTACGGCATAAGTACTTATGAAGAAAATTTAACAACCTCCACCTATTCCATCTAATCATTAATCTCCATACTGTCTCAAGCCAGCATGCCTTCTCCTTCCCTCCACCTCAATAGACAGAGTCTTGTTTGCTGGGGGAACAGTTTAAGCATGGGTGACAAGAACCTGAGGTTTTAATCAGTTAACTCGCAACAGAAGAGGAGGTGAACCTGGTATTGGTGTTAAAGAGTAATGGGGCACCCAGGTTTCATGATGCACTGAACTGGGAGTCAGGAAGATCTGAGTTTAAATCTGAGGTCAGACACTTATTAGCTGTGTGACCCTGGGAGAGTAACTTAATTTCTGTCAGCCTCAGTTTTCTCAACTCTAAACTGGGAATAATAATAGCACCTACTGCCAACAGTTGTGGGCAGCTAGGTGGTACAGTGGATAGAGTGCCAGGGCTGGAGTCAGGAAGACCTGAGTTCAAATCTAGCCAAATCTCAGACACTTACCAGCTGGGTTACTCTGGGCAAGTCACTTAACCCTGTTTTCCTCAGGTCTTTATTTGTAAAATGAGCTGGAGAAGGAGTGGCAAACGACTTTAGGGTCATTACCAAGAAAATGCCAAAATGGGTTTATGGAGAGTTGAATGCAGCTGAGAACAACTAAACAGCAACAAACCCAGAGTTGTTGTAAGGATCAAATGAGATCATATTTGTAAAACACTTAGCACTGACACATAGTACATGCTATAGAAAATTATCATTATTATTATAATTAATATGGCATAGCATCTTAACTGTATACAAAAGGTATATTCAGATCAGGAGATGGGTCATCATCTACATCAGCCTAGTAGAATGTAAGCTCCTTGAGGGGAAAGTTTATTTTGTTTTTGTCTTTGTGTCTCTAGCACTGTTCAGTTCCCTAGGTAATTATAATAAAAGAATAGAAAAAAACATACTGAATTGAACTGGAAGTCTCACAATGCTGAAAGAAGGCAATGCAGGGAACAATTTCTAATTTGTTAAAGTCAGAGCAAAGTCACCAAAGCATTGTCTAAAGATATATGAAGCAAAAAAATTGGAATTTTGTACCAACAGGGTCCTAGAAACTGGAAACTAATTGCATTCAGGAAAGTTGGTTTTTGGTCGTTGTTGAGTCACTTCAGTAATTTCTGACTCTCCACAGCCCCATTTGGATTTTTCTCAGCAAAGACACTGGAGTGGCCTGCTAGTTTTCTTCAGCTCATTTTACAGATGAGGAAACTGAGGTGAGCAGGGTTAAATGACTTGTCCAAAACAGCTAGTGTCTGAGGCCAGATTTGAACTGAGGACTTCCTGACACTAAGACTTTTCTGTCATTCACTGTTTACTGAGTACTGACATTAGGCTACGTATTGTATGAGATATTTAATAAATGGCTCTCTCCACTGTGACACATGGCTGAGGAAAGTAAGACAGAATAAGTTTTCACTGCTGTTTTTAATGACCATTTACATTCTAGAATTTTTTCCCCTTTATACTTTGTTCTGTCCTGTATGGTTGTCACAGTAGGTTGCATGAAGTCTTAGATTAGAAATTAAAATAGAAATTCACATTGGGAAGCTAGGTGTACTTGCTCCTGTGTTTGCCAATATATTCTCATCAGGTGGAGAGATGGCCTGAAACCCTGGCACTTTCTAAAGTGCTGAAGATCATTAATTCTTGATACAAAGTCACCATTGCCATTTTATATTCGTGGTGATGTGAATTATCTCTGTAGGATAAAGCCTGGGAATGGAGCTCCTTGAGTAACTGAAGATATTAACCAAAATATTGATCAAAAAAAAAAAAGGAGAGAGAGAGAGAGAGAGAGAGAGAGAGAGAGAGAGAGAGAGAGAGAGAGAGAGAGAGACTGTTATCATGTTTGCTAGTGATTTATATTTTACAACCACGTTACAGAGATTAATCATTGAATTCACAGATATCTCAACCTGCAAGAAATGGATCCATTTCATGTTATCCCTGTCACCCAGACAAGGAAGGCAAAGTGACAATAAAGGTCAGATCTGGGCACTGGGAACAAATGATCAGAACCACCCATGTCTCCCAGAAACTCAGTCCCTTCATAGTTGCTTGTTATTGGCTTATAGAGATTGTTTTCAGGATTCATAATTCAGCTTCACCAAGGTAAAAAAGGCACAGCATTTAAATAAGGATGTCCTATTAACTGTCAAATCAACTAGAATTCAATATTTTCTCTTAAAGAAGCACAACTGGAGGACCCAGAATGTTTTCTGATGCAGGAATTGTACCTATTGTTATCCAAATTATCGACTTTTCCTCTCCTGTCATTCAGTGTTTACTGAGTACTGATAGATACTAGACTAGGCAGTGTACAGAACATTTAAATGGCATGTAGTACTACCCTTTATAATGTCACTCTAAAGCAATTTTTAACAAGATTTATTTCCCCCTTCTATCTTATTATGAGCAAGATGCCTCCATAAAGGTCAGAAGCTACATTCTGTAAATAGGGCAGGTAGGTGGTGCAGTGCCCAGTCTGAAATCAGGAAGATTCATCTCTATGAGTTCAAATCTAGCCTCAGACACTTACTAGCTATGTGGTCCTGGGCAAATCACTTAACCTTCTTTGGCTCATAACATGACCTAGAGAAGGAAATGGCAAACCACACTAGTATCTTTGCCAAGAAAACCCTAAATGGGGTCACAAAGAGTTGGAAATGACTGGAACAATTCAACAACAACACATTTTGTTAATGGGATAACTTAAATGGAAAAAAAGGATATACAATGTGATATAGTAGAATATCTGGGTTCAAATCCCACATTGATATTTAGTATTGTCACTACTAACAGATATGGTTTTCTCAATGGAAGTGACATGAAAGAAGATATATTATCATCTTGCTCCTAATGACGACTATAGATTTTTAATCTGAATTTCAGCTTAAACCTTCCATACATTTGGTCTTCTCCATTTGAAAGTGAGGTCTTTGTGAATGGAACTAGCTTCTATTTGTATCTACAGAGGTTAGCACACTGCTTATCCATTCATGAGGTTCATTCCAGTTCTAGATTTGTACGTGGACATATACATCTTCTTTATTAGACACTGGATGACCCTTAAACACAATATCCCGTTATATGTGAGGGCCCCGGCTTCCCAGAGTAGCAAGAACATTAGTGATGGCACATAAGTATTGCCCATAAATGGCACCAAAAGAAGATGAGGCACAGGGCTAAATACTAAATATAATGTGCAGGATAAAGGGTTGAATGGTTGATAAGAAAAAGAAGAGCGGGAAAGAGAGTTAGGTGGAGTCAGGAGTCCTGGGTTCTAGTCTCAGCTTTGACTCTAACTTGGTTCATAGATATAAGAGCAGGAAGGGCTCTTAGAGGTCATTTAATACAAGTGTCCTCCCTTAAAGATGGGGAAACTGAGGCTAAGATGGCTTCAATGACTTGCTCAAAGTCTCACAGCTGGTAGATAGCACAACTAGGATTCAAATCTAGATGCTTTGATGGCAAATCTGATATGTAGACTTGGACAAATCAGCTAACTTCTTTGGGCCCTGATTTCCTATCTGAAAAAGAGGGTGATAAGAACTAGATCGAGCTTAATTTCCCTTCCAATGTAAAATTCTATTGATGTGTGAGTTTCTGCATTCAGGTGCCCCTTTCTGCAGAATACTTAGGCTACTGTGCAGGGTGAAAAACTCTTTGGTCATTTTTCTTCTAGGCTTTCCTCTCTCCTGTTCTTTTTTCAGTAATGATGTTCAGCCTCTAGTCATAGGCCTGTAGGCATGCTTTGTATACAAGTCACATTTCCCCAGTGTTTTGTTATGCACAGATTTGCTTCTAAACAAAACAAAAAAAAAACCTAAACCTTTGCCTATGAATAACAGTTAAAGTCTTATTTAATCTTCCCAAAATCCATCTTGGTGGAACAAACGCTGTCCTAAATGTGATACAAGAAGCATATGGGATGAAAATAAAAAGAAAGGAAAAAGAATGATGCAATCACAAGTAAGGTGAGCTGTCTATGCAGACATCACAGGAGAATGGAAAATCACAAGTTAGTGTGCAGCTGCTCCATATAGACTCTAGGCACCTTCCAGGAGAAAGTAACATTTTCATCTCTACAGTTATAGCCACTGTTGTTGTAGTTCAGTTATTTCGTTCACGTCTAACTCTCTGTGACCCCATTTTGGGGTTTCCTTGGCAAAGATACTAGAGTATTTTGCCATTTCCTTCTCCAGCTCATTTTATAGATGGGGAAACTGAGACAAACAGGGTTAAGTGATTTGCCCAGTCAGTGTCTGCTGCCTAACCTTAGGCAAGTCATTTAACCACTAGGCAAGTCACTGTATTCACTATGGCTCATCAATAAAAGAAAGTAATGGATTAGAACTGTGACTTTGTTGGTATGGGGAAGTCCCAGCAAAGAAAATCCCTTTTCCAATTCTTCCCAATCAGTACCGTCTTTGCCAGCTTCCTGGGCAGCACTAAGTGGGCATAGGGCAGAGGTGGAACTTGAACCCAGGTATGTTTTAAGCTGGGTTTCCCTATCTTAATCAGACTAGAAGGGCAGTGGCTACATATGGACCCACTTCCTAGTGCCAATCAGCATAGAAGCTTCCACCCACTCCATCCAAACCAATCTATTCCAATCCCCTAAAGGTCTACTAAGCACTTGTTACTTGCCAGGCACTGTGCTAAGTGCTAGGGATGTACTAAATAAAAAGAAAGACACTCCCTGCCCTCAAGGGGCTCACAATCTAATGGGAAGAGATACACCACAAAAGCTGGCAGGAAAAGAGGAAGGAGAGCAGGGCCTCTCAGGGGCATGGAGTTGAAAGCAGCTAGATCAGCAGATGCATAGTAAGTGGGTCAAAAATCCAGTCTCTGTCCTCTTTAAAGGAAGGCATTGGGAGGAGTTTAGTTATCCACCTTTCAGCCCTTCAATCAAAGGAGAGAGAAGGCTGAGGGAGGGGATGTCAATGTAAGCTTGAGTTTGCAGCAAAGTCATGAGATTAGAGTTTAGGAGCTTAACCTGGGAGGAGTAGCTTGTTCAATGGAGGTAAAAAGTAGGCAGAGAAGCTGGTGCAAGGTTAATGTGTGGAGAGTCATTTCTGCCTCTAAAAGGAAGGCCTTGGGAGGCCTTTTCTTAGGCAGCACGGTGACCTCTCACTCTTGAAGGATCACCATATTGGAGTCAGAATGTGGACAACTAATTGGCATTAGCCTACTATAGCCCAGAACTCCTGAGCTCAAATGATCCAACAATGCCTGCCTCTTCTATTTGCACAGAATACAAGCATGTGTCATTATGCCCAGCCCATGTATATTGCTCTCCAAATTTTGCTTTCTACTCTTATGCATGTCACCTCTCAAAGGAAGGCAATATTCTTCTAAAATAAGATGGCACTGCAAGTGCTTATAGCTGTTTGATGAGTGGGGAGTATATGTTTTAGGATTACCCTGAAGAAACCTACATGACAAGCCCTTTAAAATATACTGGGTTTGGAGCCAGTAACATTTAACTAATTCTTCATCTGCTATTTTTCTCAAAGCAAATTGATTTCCAGAAATGTTTTGCCTCATGGAAAGAATAAAAAAAATAATCAAAATGTTTCCAGAGATTAGCTGTTACACAAAACTTTCTTAGCTCTAAAAGAGGCAGCTTGGAGCACCGGGCTAAGACTAAGTAAGAACAAAGTTCAAATCTTGCCTCAGATCCTTCCGATGCATCACTTAGCCTTTGTCTGCCTCAGTTTTCTTGTCTGTAAAATATGGCCAATAGTAGCATAGATTATATTTGTAAAGTGCTTAGCACCAAATCTGGCACATAGTAGGTGGTAACTAAAAAGTATTACCTTCCTTTCTAAAAAGGAAAGATATCTCTCCCCACCTCCCTTAATTCTATATATTCCTTTAGAAACCAGTTAATATAAGCCATCAAGTCTAATCTCTAATTTTGTAGATGAGAAAACTGAGGCCTAGGGAAGTTAAATAAATTGAACACAGGTCCTCTTACTCTAACAGGGGTGGGAAAACCGTGGCCTTGTAAGGTCCTTGGATGAGGCCTTTTGACTGAGTCCAAGTTTTACTGAACAAATCCTTGTATTAAAGGAATTTGTTCTGTCAAGTTTGGAGTCAGTCAAAGGGCAGCACCTGAGGACCTAGAGGGCCACATATGGCCTTGAGGCCATAGGTTTCTGACCCCTCTGAGTCTAGAACCAGTGCTCTTTCCACTGTTTTACTCTAAATGTGAGGGTGTGAAATTCCAGGTTCAATAAACTACCCAGAATTCATTATATGAAAAGTATGAGATAACAAACAATTTCTAGCTACATGTGACTTTGCAAAGGATCAAAGGTTTGACCAGCAGAGGGAACTCTATAGAAACTGACTCTATTCTTATGGATCACAACCTATAAGCACAGGACACAAGTCACAAAGGTTAACTGTCCAAGAAAGAATAACAAATTGGGTCTTCCCAACTCCAAGTCCAGTTCTCTGAAATACCATGCCCCATTACTAGTCACAATATGCAGAAAACCAGAGTACATTAGGGGAGGGGGATGTAGGGAGGGAATCAAGTCTAACACTATCCACACAGCATTACAAATGAGTTTCAAAATCAGACAATTACTCAGAAATACTGTTATAATTTTATGGCTTTCTCCCAGGAAGGATAGCATTAAACAATAAGTCTCAAAGTCTTAATGCAGTTTTAAGCTATTAAAAGTATAGCCTCTATGTGATGGATGAATGGATGAATGGATGAATGAATGAATGAATGAATGAATGAATGAATGAATGAAAGATAAAAGAATTTTAAGTGCTGGGGATACAAATAAAAGAAAACAGTTAAGGTTGCGTGGCCTCAAGGAGCTTATATTTTAAATAGGTAAGATAATACATAAGAGAAATGGTAGCCAAGGAGGCAGGTTTTGGCGGCCAGAAGAGAAATTAGGCAAGTCAGGAGAAATGGTGATTAGAATTATAGAACAACCTATCATTTGGGGAACTGCTGAACAAGTTTTTATGTATGACTGTAATGGAATACTATTGTGCTATAAGAAATGATAAGCAGGATTCCCAGAATAATCTGGGAAGTCTTAATATGAACTGATGCAAAGTGAATTGAGCAGACCCAGAAGAACATTATGTACATTAACAGCAATATTGTAACAAAGATCAAATGTGAAAAATTTAGCTACTTGGAACAATACGATGATTAAAGATAATTCCAAAGGACCCAAGATGAAAAATGCTATCTACCTCCAGAGAGAGAACTGATGAACTGAGTGCAGATTGATGCATTCTTTTTTCACTTTTTAAATTTTTCTTGCTTTTTGTTTGTCTGCAACATGGCTAATATGGAAACAAGTATTGCATGTTTTCACATGTATGATTGATAACATATTGCTTACTTTCTCAATGGGTGAGGAAGGAGCAGGAGGAAGAGGGAGAATTTGGAACCCAAATTTTTCTTTTAAAATGAATGATAAAAATACACTGAAAAGAGTGATTATAGGGCAATCGACTGACAATTCACTTCCAGAAGTGTTATTATAATACCACAGTAGACTATATTGATAAAAATCTCAAGAATGATGAGTTTACATTTTTACATTGTCACAAGTGATAAAAAGAGCTTTATCTATGCTCTTTGGATGCTCCTGACACCCCTGTGAAACAAAAACAAGAAGAATATTTAAATATGACAAAGACCAAGTATATGAGGGAGGCATGGGATCTAGGGAGAAAAAAAGGAACAGGTTTCATTAGGTCAGAGATGAGAAAGATACTCTGCTTTCACACAAGTCTGAAGTCAAAGGCTCCCACAATGAGTGTGAATTGACAAACTTCTAGATTTGCTAATGAACTTTGGCCATTGTTTTGCTATGTAAATCTTTGCAAATGTGCAGAAGGATGCAAAAATATTATCTTTATTTTATATGTAAGGAAACTGAGGTGCATTAAACAAGTGACTTGACAAAAGTAACAGGTCCAGGAATTGGAATATATATAATAGGGTCTCAAACTTAAATTGTTTTCTAATAATGTAAATCCACTAATTTCATTTGAAATATAAAAGTATGTTTTAGCATTTTCAAAATATTTTTTGCTGGGTGGTAAACAGTGATAATACCCTTCTGCTTATTTTGATTTGAGTACTGTTACATACAGTATATTTTAGATTCTCAGAGAAAGTAATGTTCTATATTTTCCATCTCATCTGTCCTCGTGCCATTGCCTCCACAGTTGTTTATTTGAGACTACATTTTATGAAACCATGTATTTAATCTGATAAAGTTTAATTTATAATGATCTGTCCTCTGCTGCAGTTAAAATCTAAATTATTTTCATATATTCTATACTGATATAATATCACTTCCAAATAAATACCCCTTACCCATGAAGTAACTTTCTTTCTCGCCTCACCCCCTACCTCCCTGCTGCAAAAAAATAAGCAAAACTATTTAACAACCACTGGTCTGGTGGCACATGTAATATCCCACTCTAATAGTTTACCATTTCTAAATAGAAAGTTAAATCTAGCATCTGGAAGTAATATCAACCATTTGGATAGAACTGAATACTGTTGCCTTTATTCATACCAGTGTAGCCATTTTGCATATTGTTTTTGTGGTTCTACTTTTTTTTTTCTCTCTGCATAAGTTCATACAAGTTTCCCCCTGCTTTTCTGATTTTTTTCTATTGGTTATATCATATGGTATGATAATAGGACCCTAATTTTAAAGTCGGAAGGGACCTGAGAATTCATTTGGTCCAGCCTCCTTAATTTCACAATGTACAGAGGCAGAAACTAAGGCCTATAGAATAAATGACTTGCCCAATGTCACAAAGATTTAATCCAGGTCCTCTGCTTTGAAATCTAGGGCACTTTTCGCCACTCTAGGCTTCTTCTCAATCATTATCCCTAGGCATCATTAATGATTCCCTGAATTTTCTCCTGAAGTATACTTTCATGTCACCACTTTCCTTCTGGGCACCTATTCCCGTATGTTTCATAGGCATCTTAAATTTATTATTCCCAAAATATATTAGATATGTCCTCCTCAACACCAATCCTGCTTCTAAATTTCCCTCCTAAATTACCTCCCTCCTAAATTTCCTCTCTCCTAAATTACCACCTCACAATTACCCTTGACTCACTCATGTCCTAATATTTTTACATTTATAAATTAAAATTCTTTTGGCTGTTCTCCCCTTTCAGATTATTTATCATGACAAGCTCATCTTGAGGCAGAGACTAGTTAGTATTATTATTATTATTAACATTATTGGGTATTATGATTATGATGTTTTAAAATTTTCGTTAGCTTTTCTCCATATTACCAGCGTTTAGCACAGTGTCTGGAACATAGTGCCACTTAATACATGCTTGTTGAATGGCAAATAGGATGGAGAGAAATGTTTTTGTTTAATTTATTTTTAAATTTTAAATTTCAAAATTATTTTTTAAATTTCAAAATTATTTTTTTAAATTTATTTTTAGTTTTCAACCTTCACTTCCATAAGATTTTGAGTTACCAATTTTCTCCCCATCTCTCTCCTCCCTCATGTAATGTGTAAAGAAAAATTAGAACCAATGGGAGAAACCACAAAAAAGAAGAAACGAGAGAGAAAGAGAGAGCAAATAATACTCTTCAATCTGCATTCAGACTCCATACTTCTTTTTCTGGATGTGGACAGCATTTTCCATCATGAGTCTTTTGGAATTGTCTTAGGTCCTTGCATTGCTAAGAAGAGATAAGTCTATCAAAGTTATCATCAGGAAATGTGGCTGTTACTGTTTACAATGTTCTCCTGGTTCTGCTCACTTCATTCAGCATCAGTTCATATACGTCTTTCCAGGTTTTTCTGAAATCAGCTTGCTCATCATTTCTTAAAGCATAACAGAATTCCATTACATTCATATACCACAACTTGTTCAGCCATTCTCCAACTGATGGGCATCCCCTCAATTTCCAATTCTGTTCCACAACAAAAAGAGATGCTATAAATATTTTGGTACATGTGGGTCCTTTTCCCATTTCTAATGATCTCTTTGGGATATAGCTTTAGAAGTGGTGTTGCTGGGTCAAAAGGTATGCACATTTTTATAGCCCTTTGGGCATAGTTCCAAATTGCTTTCCAGAATGGTTGGATTAGTTCACAACTCCACCAACAATGCATTAGTGTTCCAAATTTCCCGCATCTTCTCCAGTATATATCATTTTCTTGTTTTGTCATGTTATCTAATCTGATAGGTGTGATGTGGTACCTCAGAGTTGTTTTGATTTGCATTTCTCTAATCAATAGTAATTTAGAGCATTTTTTTCATATGACTAAAGATAGCTTTAATTTCTTCACCTGAAAACTGCCTGTTCACATCCTTTGATCATTTATCAGCTGGGAAAATTATAAATATTTTCCATTATTTCTGTCAGTAACCTCCTTGAATTATATACTTAGGAGTGAGATCACTGAATCAAAGGATATGGACAGTTAATAACTTTGTTTTGTATATTTCCAAAATGACTTTTCAAAGTGACAACATTAATGGTGTACCAGTTATACCTGTCATTTCTCAGCTGTTCTGACACTACATATGTCTTCTACTACCTTATTTAAATTGCCATTTCTTTATTCATCAATGATTTGGGACACTTTCACATTTGTGTTAATAGTTTGAATCTCAATTTGAAAACTGTTTATGTATTTCAATTACTTATATATATCTATTAGAAAGCAATTCAAACTTAGAAGTTTAGTCAATTCCACGTAGATTTTGGTTACCAAACTTTTTTTTATCATGGGTTTTAAATACAAAGGTTTTTGCAAAACCATATCTTTTCTTATTTTAGCTATATTGACTGCAATTGTGGAAAATATTTAAAATTTTACATATTAGAAATAAACTATCTTGTCTTTTAAAATTCCCTTTATCTCTACCATAGTAATGAGTTATTCCTTCAATTATATTGTGTTGTCATAGTAATTAAGGTGAGACTTTTTGTTGTGGACCTTTAATGATTCTGGGTTTTGTTTGAATGGGGCAGATAAAGTGGCACGTTTTTGTATTTCTCAGCACTGAGACAATTAGGAGCCACTGATTTGTATCTGATGTGATATTGGGGGTGGGGAACCTCTCCATGCCCAGCCTGGGTGAGGTCAGGGCCTGGAGGGGCCTGAACAGGATATATAAGCTCCAAGGTTAGTGTTCTGGCTCAGAGCTCTCAGCCACAACAGGAGTGGCACATGACTCTGGGCCAGCTTTTATAATAAGCTCCCTGGCTGTACACCCAGATGTTGAATTGTATTTGGTCTGTAATTCAGGGTGCTGGTTTTTTTCCCCTGAGCTAAGCAAATGATATTTGTATGCTGGATTAAAGTAAGATTGTTAACCCCTTAATATTGCTTTCCTTAAGTAAAGCAGATCAAAAGGACCTGTATTGGCAGCTTTCTGGGTGTTGTTGGTTGTTGGTAGATCTTACACCCCCCACCAGAAGCTGCTAGCTGGATTGTTGAAACATGTGTAAATTGTAAAGTATCACTGTCTCATTTTTTATGATGTGAACTTTTATACTCAGATGTTTTATAGATTTGTCATTTAATGTGGAACACAGTAGGAAATATTGACCTAAACCACTTTTCTGTCAAACTTGTTTCCAGTTTTCTCAATAGTTCCTGTCAAAGAAGAAGTTATTTACGTGGCCAGGTTTACCAAAAACTACTGGGCTAGTGCATTTTTTTTTCAATTTTAGGTTGTACTTACATAGTCTTTTCACCGATCTACTTGTGGTTTATTTAGCTAATTCTAAGCAATTTTGATAATTACTGCTTTATATTATAAATTTGAGATCTGATAATACAAGGCCATTTCTTTCCCCTGAAAATAATGGCTGTTTCTCTATATAATTTTGTAATTATTTAATTTTATTCAGTGAATTATCTTTTTACTTATTTGACTGAAATGCTGTTAATTCTGTGGATTAATTTAAGTAGAATCATCACTTTTATTATACTAGCAAAGCCCAGTTATATACATTTAATATCACCTCAATTATTGAAGTCTTCTGTTATTTCTGGAAACAATGTTTTGTAGTTCCATTTTTCTATGTCTAGTGTTAGGATATTTTATTCTTTTTGTATCTACTTTAAAATTATTTTGTCTAAATTTCTCTCATTTTGTTTACTGATATGGAGCAATGCTGAGAAATTTTTTGAAGCTCTTAAGTAGTTTGATTAATTTCTTCATTGATCCTTTTAAAAATAATTCTTTATTAATGATGGCTTTGTTTACAACACCATAATTTCCCTCCATAGTCATCCCCTTTTTCCTCCCAGAAAATTCTCAAATAGCAAATAATTATTTTTTAAAGACAAAAAAAGAAAAAGAAGAGATAAAAATCAGCATCACTGACCAATTCATCAAAAAAGTTTAAAAATATGTGCAATGAGTGCTTTTTAAGGAGTGCTTTCTACAACCAAATTTGTGGAGTTTTGTCTTCTTATCCAATCTGTTCCTCTTTTCTAAATTTATTGAATTTTTAAAAATTCCATTCACACGTAAAGTTATGAATTAGGCTTATTTCTTCTCTAATGTTTTTTCAAAATTATTATTTTATCCACCCCCCTTTATAAACACAGTATTTTGTTTCTCCAATTATTTCTGCTTAATCAGCTTTAAGGCAACCCTATTCACACTGGCTGCCTTTCTCTAACCTTCAAAACCTCCCCTTCCTATTTATTACTCATTTCCCCTGTTTTGGTGTTTTCTTTAAAAACTCCTTTTTCTTTCTCCCTTTTTATCTACTTATTTAATTCTTTCCTTCTTTTCCCCCTCTCAGTTAGTCATGTAAAATCCCCCCTGATCTTCTTTCCTTCAAATTGTTTTTGTTTTTTTAGATCTTTTTCTAACAAAACATTTGTTTCCTTCATCCTCTTGATTTTTTTCTGTCTTTTTTTTTCTGGACATTTATTCTTTGGCTCATGACCCTTATACTTATTTGGTCCTTCCTTAGCCTCTGCGAGCCTCATGGAATTAAAAAACTTCTAGGGTATCCGTTTTAGGTTCCTACTTTTAGTAGTTTCCCTGTTATTGCCTTATAGATCTTGCCCCACTGACCCTCTTTTTCTGTTTTGCCTCACTCTCAGAAATACCAGTTCCTGCAAAGTGACAGAAAGGATATTGCACTAATGGTAGGAATTTTACTATGTCCCTGATTGTGCAATTCTCTGTTAAACTTTGCTCTCCCCATGATCATTTCATCCCATTTGCAATACAGCTTCCTCCTTGGGTCTGTCCATGCATACTCATTCTTCTAGGAGCTCTGAATATCCTTCCCTGGGGTAGAATGAGAGGTCTTTCTAAGCACCACATCCTTGCAGATATAGCGAATCTAAGGCCTCCATCTCTCTTTACAGATTATTTCTCTTCTCTCATGGAAGTTTCACCAGTAGCATGCCTTTAACCATTGAAACAAGATTTCTTCCTTTCCTTCCCCTTGATTCAATCTCTCCTTTCCCATTTTTCTTCAGGCTTTGTTCTTTCTGTGAGACTACACGAGTTATTTATCCTTTATTGTTAACCTCTGGCTTAATTAGGTTACATTACCTATTCCTGACTATCTTCTTCCTCTATTTCCTTTGATGCACCCTCCATTCTGTAGGGCAATTAGGTGGTGCAGTGGATAGAGCACTGGACTTGGAATCAGGAAGACTTATCTTCCTGAGTTCAAATCTGGCCCTAGGCACTTACTAGCTGTATGACCCTGGGCAAGTCACTTAACCCTGTTTGCCTCAGTTTCCTCTTCTGTAAGATGAGCTGTAGATGGTAAATTACTACCTCTTCCTGTACTTTTGCCAAGAAAACCCCAAAATTCAGTCATGAAGAGTTGCACACAACTGAAATACTGAACGATAACAACTACAGCACCTTCTGGTTCACCCAAAGGCACAGTGTTGTGAGGTTTAGTCCATGATATTTCAGAACTTTTGCGTTCTTGCATACCTTTAGAAAAAAGTTTCTTAAAGGTCTCACTGTTGTTATTTTGTTGTTGTTGTCCTTGGTTGCTGTACTTGTTTACCCTTCCTGTATTTTTGTTGTCTGGAGTATTTGAAAAATAAATAACTTCTCCCAGACTGATTCAGGTTTATTAATGTTTTCTAACAAATTCTCATAGAATCTGCAAATAGGGAGAGTTTTACCTATTCTAGGCAACATTTATTTCCTTAATTTCTCTTCTTACTGCTCTGACTAGTATTTCTAGTTTCATATCATCTAACACAATTTTTCAAATCTACTCTTCCCTTCCATTATTCCTTACATAAGCTTGATTCTATTTTTTAAATAAATTGCCCTTCAAGTGAGTCCTCTTTCTCTCATGATCCTTCCCTCTCTTTATGTCTCATAAAGACAACGTATCCTTGATCACCCTCTCTATTATTGCATATAACTTCTCTTTTAGTGTGACATCAAGCCAGAAAGAATAGACTTGCTCCTTTTACCTCAATGTCATTTTAGGCACTCTCTCAACCAACTCAATACCATGACTTCTATACCTTTAGCTTTACTTAAACCATCTATGTCACTTAATGAAATTTCTGGTGGCATGTAACTACCGTACCCTCAGCTGATTCTCTTTTGTTTCTTAAAGGAGTTCACTACTCCACTCACAATCTTCCTCTTTTACCCCAACTCCTAATATCTTATATATTGATGCCCCCTCCAATACTATGATAGGAGCTTTCTCTCTACCTTGGGTAAACCCAAGTGATGCTCACATGTTTGATTATGTCATTACCTATAAGTATACCAACTCCAGGAACTCTGGATGTTAAAATTCCAAAACTCATGTTTGACCATAACTCCCTATTCTTTCATCTCAGTCTCAACTCTCCAAAAGCCATGTTCTATCCTCACCACAATCTCCAGTCTTTCTGTTATTTCCTATTTGTCCGAGCTTATTCTAGCCTCACTTTCTTCCTGAGAAAATTTAAACCAGGAGTGGGGAATGTGCAGCCTAGAGGCCACATGTGGCCCTCTAGGTCCTCTAGTGCAGCCCTCTGACTGACTCCAAACTTCACAGAACAAATTCAAAAGGAAATTTGCTGCAGGTTCTCCACCCATGGTTTAAACCCTTTTAGCTGAAGAGTTTAACTTTACATAACTTTCTACTCGAATCCATTATCTCATTGTCCTATGTAAGATCATCATACAATGTGGCTTGCCCTATGCATTTTAATATTTGAGGGATCTGTGCTGGGTTCTTTTCTCTTTCTATGCAGTTTGCCTTGGCGATTAAATGAGTTTCTATTGAATCAGTTGTCATTCCCACATGGAAAGACTTCCAGATCTACTCGTCCAGCCCTAATATCTGTCCTGGGATTCAATTTCATGTATCCAAACTGCCTGAATAACCACCTGAAAATTCCATAGGTGACTCAAATTCAACATGTCTAGCACGGAACCTATTATCTTTCCCATCAATCCTAAACTCTCCTTAACTTCCCTTTGCTAACAAAGGCACCACTATTCTCTGTCACTTAGGTTTACACTCTAGAAATCATCTTCAAACCTTCTCTCTCATTTCTCATTCATTGGTTGCCAAATCTTCTCAATTCTAGTTTCTCAACATTTCTACCATCTATATCCTGTCTACTCATACCACAACCACCCTCATACTCTCTTCTGCTAGATAACTTAAATAGCTTCCTAACTGTTTTTCCTTCATCCGGCCTCTCCCTTACTGAATTCATTCTTCATGCAAGTGACAAATGGATATTTGTGAAATACAGATCCATTTGTATCTCTTGTTTAACCAATTAACTAACAATTTATTAAGTACTTAGTATTTGCTAGGCACTATGCTAGGCACTGGATTCAAAAATAAAACAAAACGAAAGAAGCAAAAGTGTTCCTATCTTCAAGAAATTTATAGACTGATAAGTAAAATAACATGTTTCTATAGATATGATGGAAGATTGGACAAGGAGCCAGATAATACTCAATACATATAAAGTAGATGCAAGGTAATTTTAGAGAGGAAATCAGTAGCAGTACATTAGAGAGGTGATGAGGAAAACTAGCTTCCTAGAGGAGATGGGGCTTGAATGTAGTTTTTAAGGAAAATTGAGATTCCAATCTATAGGAATTGGAAGGGACACATTTCCAAGGATGGAAAGAAAGGGAATTTTTGTGACTTTCCATTGTTTTTAGCATAAAATACAAAAGTCTTCTGTTGGCACTTAAATCCCTTATGTTCTTCAATATAATGTAGATTCCTTGAGCATAACAATTATTTAACCTTTATATTTGTTTTTCTAGCACCTAGAACTTTGTCCGAAACATAATAAGAATTTGATAATTGATTGTTACTTATTTGATTTTTTAGAACAGTTGAGAGGAGATTTGGTTTATCTTTGTTTCCTTCTTGAACTTATTACCAAAGCACCCAGTTTTTCTTCATTGCAAATGATACTAGCTCTTGCTTTTTATGAAATGCTTTTGATCATTTCGATCAATGCTTTTGACCTTCCAAACATAGGCAAATCAGTATTTACTACTTAATTTGGGAGTAATCAAATTACATCATAATGAAATGGACATGAGGGATATTATATATATATATATGTATTTGTACATGTATATGTATATATATACACATATGAGAGATATTTTATTGAAATCTCTTTTTCAAAATTAATATGAATATTTCGCATCAGTGTTGAGTTTAGTCAATATATCTCTTTGCATTATTTATCCCTTCCTAGTTTTGATACAGAGACATACTTACCTCACAAAACAATTTAGTAATGATGCAGTTTTTTTCTTTATCATATAAAAGGATTGGTGTCTCAGAGGAATTTTTTTCTTAATAGTTAATAGAATTTGCTTGTAAATGCATTTGGACTAGGTCATCCCTCCACTTAGCCTTGGCATGATATTTATTATAGCTTTCTCAATATCTCTTTTTGAAATGGGGCTATCTCTATTTCCAATTTTAAAAATATGTATTCATCCATTTCCTTTTAAATCAAAATTTGGCTGGTTATATAATTGTTTGTCTCCTATTATTTTTAGATTTCAAATGACCTAATGCTTCATTAATTTTTGTTACCTTAACATAGCTCCTTTTAAAAGTTCAGTGGTCATTTTGCTTAATAATTTGATTTCTCTACTAAATTTCAAAACTTGAAAAAACATGAAAATTTCAAAACATGAAAAAAATAACAAAACTTGTTAAGGTTAACGTGTTGGTTTTACAGTTTTCATAATTGTTTGCTTCATGTATAATCACTTCCTTTTCTATTTTACTACATTTTCAGAGATGTAGATTTTCCTCTTAAAACTGTTTTTATTACATCCTACATGTATTGGCATCTTTTCTCACTGTAACCATTTTTTCTTAATATAATTTTTGCATCTGTGGTTTATTCTTTGAGCAATCATTATGATGCTATTACTCTTATTTAGGTTTATTTTTATCCTTTATTTCATTTCATCTAGATCGATTGTTCTTATGGTACCATCATCTTATTCCCATTTAGAAATCAAAATAGAGATATCATTTCTAGTTTCCCCCCTCCCCCAGGAAATATATCTATTTTCCCCAACATTTTAATCTTTCTTTTGGATTTATCAAGCTCTGGAGGAGAGATACCAAAGCTACTCACAATTGTTTTATTTGAAAAATATTTTTTATTTTGGCTAGCTTTTACTTCAAACACTTAGATACTACGATCCACACAGACAATGTTTTATTATCTATGGTTCCTTCAAATTATCTATTTACTTTGCGTATGCTGGAACAGAATCTGTTTTAACTCCTACCTTAATCTAAAATCATGATTGCCACTCCTGCATTTTTGCTATCACTTGACACATAATGAATTTTATGTCAGTTTGTTATTTTAGCAATTTATGCTTCTTTAACATTAGATGTATTTCTGGCATTCAACAAATAGTTGAGTTTCACTTTGCAATTTTCAAACATTCTTCACTGTTTAATTGGAAAATTTAATCTAATTTTATATCTAAAGTAATAATTGTTAAGTATGCAATTTTTGGATAAAATTCTGTTTATCTGGGTTTTTTTCCCATTTTTTTTTGATCAGCATTCCTCTGCTCTCTTTTCATTACACCTAATGTGGCACATTTTCCTTATACTCTGATCTGTCTCTTCCTAGAGATATCTCCCTCTGTTTCACCATAAAGATGTAATCTCGGGGGCGGAGCCAAGATGGCGGCTGGGAAGCAGTGACTGGCGTGAGCTCCCCACCAAGTCCCTCCAAAAACCTATAAAACAATGGCTCTGAACCAATTCTAGAGCTGCAGAACCCACAAAGTGCCAGAGGGAAGCGGGGCC
>CM053624.1:259042897-259057846 GCA_028646595.1 Phalanger gymnotis
CAACGGAGGGGAGGGCAGACTGGGGAACAGGGCAAACAGAGTGTACGCCATCTTGGAGTCGGGGCGGGGGGAGGAAATGGGGAGAAAATTTGTAATTCAAACGCCTGTGAAAATCAATGTTGAAAACCAAACATGTCAAAAATAAATTAAAAAAAAAACAAAAAAACAAAACAAAACAAAAAAGATGTAATCTCCTAGCTTCTTTAGGCTCAGATTAGAAATAATAATACTATACATAGGCAAAGAAGCCTAGAATACAGGATGATTTGAATTTGAATTGGAACATGTCTCTGACTCTCTGTCTTTGTCACTGTCTGTCTTTCTCTGTCTCTGATTAACTCAGAATCCCATCTTCCCAAAGCCATGACTCAATATACAATCTTATAGATGGGATGGCATTGTTTATCCTCTTCATTGCTTCTTCCTCCTCCTTCAGTTCTCATCTTCCTTCAGCAATTTTGTACACAAAATGCTCTCCCATTATTTTCTCAATGAATCTCTCACAAGATAAAACTTGAAGCAGATAATAACTTTACCTCTCTATCATTCTGGACTCCATACCCACATATGATAAGTTAGGCACATATACCATCAATCTCCATGGTCCTTTACCTCTATATGAACATGTATCTATTAATTATCATTATTACTAGCTACTATTCCCACCCATCCCATTCCATTCATCTTCCAGAAAAATTCCCATTCCTAATACATGGGTTTAAAGAATTACTGTTCTTTGTTCTCTGAATGACTCTAAGGCAAGTTAAGATCTCAAAGGGAATTGCTTTTTCTCTCCCTTTTCATGTGTTCTATATAAACATTTTTGTATCTGGGTCCCAACTGTATTCTACTTTCCCAATTTCTTTGTTTAAATACTCTACTTCATTTGCAATTCCCCATTACAAAACTATTTAATTGAATTCTTCTTCCTCCTTCTAACTTCATTTCTCTATTACTTTTGACTTCTGTTTTTACTTTCATCCATAAACATTCCTTTTACTTTTTTCAGTGGTCCTTAGGATAGATGTGAATTTAAAAACAAGATACCACCGAAGCAAATAAACATTGATTCATCTGCTTAATCATTTTCTTGTGCTCAGAACTTAACTGTCTATTTTAAGTTTCTTTTGCTTGATAACTTCACATGAAAAGTGCCCTGCTTACCTTTGGCCTTTTCATTAGAAATGAATCAAATTCCTCTTTTCTGCTAAAAATCATTTATTTCATTGTAAATTAGGCTCATGCTTTCAAAAGTATGCAATTTTTGAGTACATACTAATTTCCTTTAATTTTATGATATATGCTTTTTTAAAAAAAGCTTTTCATGAAAAAATAAGTGTTTACAATTTGAACTGTTCTTTGTCAATATGTAAAGGATTTTCTTTTAAAGTTTTACAAGATTAATTATCTAATATTGAAGTTCTGAAGTTTAATCATGACATCTGGGTTAAAAATTGGAGTTTCTTTCTGTCAGTGATCTGTAGGTACTATCAATCTGTATTTTTCCTTCTGTTGTTATTTCTGGAAAATTTTCTTGTATAATTTCCAGAAGTATGGCTTTTTATGTCATTGTGTTTACTGAAAAATCTATAATTCTCACACTGTTTTAGCACATTCTGTCTTCAGGTCTAATTGCCTTGGCTTGTAGATACCTCATGAGTTCTTATATGACTATCATTTTATTTTGTTGTACCATTTTTTCTTCCATAGTTACTTTTTAGAGTTCCAAATTTATCCATCTCTTTTTTCAAACAATCTGCTCTGTCTCCATTCATTTGTTTTATTTATGGCTTTGTCTTTTTTAATCCTTAAGAGCTCTTGTACTTGTATTTTTTTATCTTGTGTTTTTTGAAATTCTTTTAATGATCTACAACAGGGATTGGCAAACTATAGCCCACAGACCAGATCCAGCCCATCAAATGTTTTTGTATGGCTCACAAGCTAAGAACTTAGCCATACAAAAAGAGGCAATGGTGCAGATTTGGCCCAAGGGTTGCTGATCCTTGATCTAAATCATTCTGGAAGATGTTAGACTGTGTGATTATTTCTGAGGTTCCCAATTTTGCGATTATGTTGTTGTTAAGTCATTTTAATCATGTCCAATTCTTTGTGATTCCAGTTGGGGTTTTCTTGGCAAAGATACCAGAGTGGTTTGCTATTTCCTTCTCCAACTCATTTTACAGTTGAGGAACTGAGGCAAACATAGTTAAGTGACTTGTCCAGGACCGTGAATTAGTCTGAGGCTGGATTTGAACAGGAAGATGACTTCAGGTGCAGTATTCTTTCCACTGTACCACCTAGCTGTGCTTTTTGTGATTGCAGCAATTTGCTTTTCTTTAAAATTTTGAATAACTTTATTTTAATCTATACTATTCACTTATTTTCAGACCCTCTTTTTGGCTACTTACTCATTTTTCTAGTCTTTATGCTAGTTTTTGTTTTGTTTCGGTGTGAGTTTTCACTAGCAATGACTTCATTCCTATCTACTCTTTGATGTATATTCTTTTACTTTTGTCCATTTCTTACTACTCTGAGGGAATGAAGGACTAGGAATAAACAGACCTCTCACTCAGCAGTATTGCTGGGAATTCCTCCTACTTCTACCTTCTTCAGTTGAAGCTTTATCTAATTTTAAGGGACAGAAGCTGCCTTCCAGAACTGGAAATTTGACATCTCTATTACATATACCATTATAATAGAAGCAATAAAAGTAGTTGATATTTATAAAACACAACATATGTTGAAACAATTGAAGGAATGATTCTGTTCATATCATTTCAAGAAATAAACTTCATTCATTACTTTATCAGTATTACTGGTGTATCTGGAAGATACTATGAACATCATTAAAAAAAGAAAGTAGAGTAAGTAGAATGAATATTCCCATAAATTTTGTGTTTATACAACTACTGTACCATAAGCCACCATTTTAAAATATCCATAAGAAATATTTTGCTTTTACAACTTTAACATCTAATTAACTGATGAAATTGTGACAAGAAACATAAAAAGACTATTTTCAACAAGAATTGATGCTAGTATTAAAGCAATGAATGGTATATGTGTTTTTCTTATTTCTTTAAATAGAAAAGTTAATATTCACTATTTTACATTCACTTTTTGTTGTTGTTCATCCTTCTTTCTCAAAGAGGACCAATGACAATGAGGCTGATGTCTTGACTTCAGCATGAATTGAATTTAAGTAAGGCAGGGTGGGTCAAAGTGGTCAGGCTAACTCTCTCCTCCAGAATCACTGAAGTTCAGCAGCAAGACAAAAGTCAAGATGACTGGCAATGGCTTGGGATGCAGTGGGTGACCTTGCCCTTTCTAAATTAAGGACCTTCCCAGGTCTCAGTTGGTCTGAGGCAACATCCTCTATCTGAAGTACATTGCACTGGCCAATAAAAAGTATTTCCTTGATTCTTAGCTGTCATTTGATATGTCATTAAATTTTATTTGCAAATCTTGAAGATTTGCAAGAATTATCCATTTTACTCTCAGTGGCTTATTCATAAAGGCTTTCATGCATGTAAACAATGAGCACAACATGTATATATATTCAACATTACACTGCTATATCATATATACATATACACTATATATGCAATGTAACATTAATATAACATTGAGTCCAAATTAGCTAATTTTATATTGGAATTGAAGCTTAGAGTAAGGTTTTTAAAAACCAGTACAGCCTGGAAATAAATATAATTTTTTAAAAGTAGGCATTAGATTTAAAAAAGGCTGTTTGTGTCCACTCAACGATACCGGAATTTATATACCACATATAGCCTTCTCTTCTGCATAGTCCAATTAATCTCAAGCAGGTATGTAACTATAGGTCTTGAGTGAACTGTTAGGCAATTATTACTATATTATCCACTAGAGAGCATGATGACATTTCCAAACACATTTCACTTATGGCCAAAGGTTCTAAACGAGGTCCTCCTGGCATTCTATGTAACAACACTATACAAGAAATCTGTTATGCAATCTGTCACACAAACATAGATAGAAAATGTACATAATGCAATGCTTGAAGGAAAAAAAATCCAATAGACCATGAACTTTTAATGAATGAATTTTAACAGTTTGCAATCTGGTGTTCAGATTTCAAAGTTTCCTGATGAAAAGGAATGTAGTTTGTGCTATGTGTTTTCTCCATTCGCTTATTCCCCCATTTAATTGGAATGAAAAAAAGAGAGATAGATAGTACATTTTCACTCCTGCAAAAGAAAACCATTAAAAAAACCACCACTGCTTATCAGTATGCCAGACAAGAACTGTTTACTTTCTAATTCTGCGATGGATTGCAATGATGTCAGGACACTTTTAATTCTCATTAAAACTCCATTTTAACATTTGGCATTCCATTCAACAATAAACACATTAGAAAAAATGCATTTAAAATCTAATATTTGCAGAAAACAATGCCATAATCTATGGTGAGTTCCTTAGCAGCTTGAAGCAATGCAGTTGAAAATACATAAACATTTGGCAAATTTTCTAGAAACCCTTCATCGGGAACAGTTGATGAAAAAATGTGGCAATAAAACTCCTCATAGATCTTTGTTAATTCCCATGTCAATCTACAAGAATCTCTCTCTCTCTCTCTCTCTCTCTCTGTCTATATATATATATACATATATGTATATGTATATGTATATGTATATGTATATGTATATGGTATAGTAGAGAAGGTACTGAATTTGGGGTTAAGGAACCTAGATTCAAGTTGCAGCTCTGCCACTTAGTAACTAGTGACATTATTTAATGTCAATAACCTGTACTTAGATTTGGAAGACCCTGGATTCAAGTTCCAACTCCATGACTCATGAATTGTGTGATTTCGGGCAAGTCAGTTATCTGGGCATTGGTTTCATCATGTAGAAATAAGAGAATTTAACTATATACATTCTAATTCTAATATTAGGTCTTCTAAGGTAGAAGGGGAATTAGAAGGTCAGTTTTCTCTCCTGTGGACATAAAAAGTCCCTCAATTAGTCCCTCAATTTCCTCATTATAAAATGAGGTTGGACCCTGAGATCCTACCTTGGTCTAGATCTATGATTCCATGTAAATGCTGTAACATTTTTCCTTCTTACAGTGATTACAAGGCCAATGCTTCCTCCTACATGCCCTTTAACGAAAAGTCCTTTTGCATAATAATTAATTAATAAGCATTTTGTGTGCTTTGTGATGGCACTGGGGTTACAAAGACAAAAAACGAAACCCATAATTTGTTATGCATACTCCTACTATGATTCAAACCAGGCCTCAGGTATTGACTAACTGTATGACCAGGGAAAGGGTCTTCATCTATGAAAAGGGGATAATTCTGCGTATAGTATCTATACTACCTCCTTCGGGTTGGTAGGAAGATCGAATGAGACTATCTGTGTAACATACTTTGCAAACTCTAAACCATTAAGTCCACGAGAGCTGTTATTCTTATTATGACTATTAATTTGCTTTTTGGTGTAAATCATTATATAATGAGTTCATCTAAAAAGTAAGAGATGCTTATAGTACTTAACATTTTCTGTCTTCCTCTCTTGGCTTAGTTTAAGTCTGATTTTACTTCTTCTAGGACTAGGTACTGGGCTCTTAGTAGCCACTTAGGCCCTCTCTAAGTCAGCATTTCTAACAGCAAAATTGGATGGAAATGTCATCCTGCTTTGGAGATCAAGGCCACAGTGTCAATCAGCAAATGGATCAGCCTGTGAGGAAAACTTGCCTCTGAAAGTTTATTTACTACACAACAAGGACAAGAAAATCAAACAGATATTCAGTAAGGATAGAGACTCTAGGGTACATTATCATAGGAGAATTAAGGTTTTTCTCTTCATGTCTGTTTAACCTTAGAATGGGGTTTCCTACAAGACCTGTACATCGCAGTTGTTATTGTACTATTGTGTCTTAAATTATTTTATAATCCAAGCTTGTCTGGGCATGCCCAGTTTGCATAACAGGGAAGTGCCCTTGATAGGCCTTTGGAGCATGTCTAGACTGCTTAATATAGATGTTTTTGCATCTCCTACCAACTACATGGGTGAGTACAACCTTCTTTGATTGTATATTTAAAACTGGGGAAATTGAGTCAGTCATTCTTTCTTTTCTGCCACTCTCTTTCTGCTATCCTTTTTAGCCACTCTTGCCCACTGCAACCAAAGGATGAAGATGACAGGTAAGCCACAGCATGGGCACCATGAACTGAACCAATGGGAGGGGAAGGACTTCTTTCTCTCCCCTTCCCCCCACCCCTACCCCAGCGGTCTTACTCTGCCTTCAAGAAATGGACCTGGATGGGGGTGGGGGGTGGGGGTGGGGAAGAGTTCTGTTCTGTGTTATTTATTCTTTTCCATTTCAGGTACTAGAGGTAATCTCCATGAGACCCAAGAGCTTGAGTCATGAACACCTTGGAGCCAGGAATGCAGGAGCGATAAAACATCCAGTCAGTCCAGCATGGAGGCCCTGAGAAGCCAGGGTGCCTGAACATCAAGCCAGAAGTCAGTCTTGGACTTGGAGGTGAGATTGTGCTCCATGGGAACCAAGCTAAACTATGGACTTAATCCATTCCTTCCCCAGGGACTGAGGTGTAAGGGGGGGTAATTATGTCTCTCACACGCTGGGGGAATAGGTTTGTTATATTTCTGATCATACCTTTTAAGTAAATATTTATGTATAAAAGTTTATCTGATTCTTAGTGACTAAGTGGAACTAGGGTACAGGGGATCTCTTTAAACTTTGAACCTCATTGGTAAACACTAGAGAAATTTACAGAAAGAGTATGTACCCCAATCCCCTTAAGCATACTGGAGAACCCTGAGGGTGTGTGTGTGTGTGTGTGTGTGTGTGTGTGTGTGTGTGACAAACCTAGCCTTAAGGCAGTGAGGGACAGAGTGGCCTGTGTTATACTGTATTTATTTGTCTATGTACATACTGTACATATGCAAATCTAAAATCTTTGATGGAAAAAAAATTCTTGGTTTTGCCTTGGTATTTATTCCCAGTGCCATGTTTGTTGAAATTGCCATTGAACAATCATTGACTCCAATGCCTAAGAGACCCTTTAGCTGTAAACTCTGTTAGCCAATGGTGAGAAACCTAGATGAACTAAGAGTTAATATATGAGAATAATCTGCATTTATTCCCCTAGAGGGATATAACATTCTTGAGGGCAACAAGAATATCACTTTTGTCTTTATATCCCCCATGTCTAGCAATCCAAGCCAATTCAATACACATGTATTAAGCAACTACTGGGTGTTAAGCACTGTGCTTAATAAAAAGAAAGACAGTCCCTGTGCCCAAGGAGCTTATAATCCAAAAGGAGAGACAACATCCAAAAGGAGGCAGGAAATTGGGAGGGGGGATACATGGGGACACATATATTCTCTGGAGTCAAAACCAGGTAGAGCAATAGATGCAGAATGGAGTGAACTGAGAACCTCTGTGTAGAAAGGCATTGGGAGAAGTTTGGTACTCTATACTCCAACCCTCCAATCACATGAGAGAGGAAGATGAGGGAGGTGGTGTCAATGAAGGCTTAGTTAAGCTGCAGTATCTAGGACATAGTAGGTATTTAATGTGTTTGTTGATTGGCTGATATATAAGGAAGTAAGGGTTTGGAGATACTATTTAGGGAGGTGTTGGGAAGAACATATTGATGTATGTTTTAAACGGGATTTCACCTCTCCCTACAGCACATAATTTATGTTTGACTTCTAATGGAGAAAACTGGATGAATGTCTTGGCCAACTGGTGTGGTAGAGGCCTGGTATTGGTGGGAGATTAGGAGTAGCCAAGGGCCTTTTTTCAGTTTATCATGCTTTGTCATTTGCCTGAATATTTCTCCAGTGACTGGTCCTGAGAAAAGAAACAGCCTAAGTTAAGAGCCTGAATGATTTCTGCCGAGATCACATCATGTTAATCATTCCTGTCAGGATCTCAGGGAAGGAGAGGTTGGCTATCCTGACAATCTGCATTAACATGGGTGGATGGTGTTTGATATACCTCCATGGAGGCAGTTTCCATTTACATCTTTCATCAGAAGTATGACAGCAGTGTGTCCCTTGAAAGATGTGCTTGATGCCCTGACTGTCCCATGGCCTCTTGCCTGCAATGGCCTCTCATCTGCTGTCCTTTAGAAGAACACAACCTTTAGACTATAAGAGAGACATTGAATGGGACAGAAGGGATTTGATCAGCATTCTCATGAGGGTTATAGATTCACTGTAGTCAACAAAAATTAGTGGATGCACTCTCCTAACATCTATTTGTGCTCTTGTCCCATGAACCCTTTTTCATCCCTCAGTGAGAAACCTGTAACAATGCAGTCCTTGATTCAGACAGTGTTAAAGAAAAGAATACCTCTCACCCTAAGTCTTGGAGGCTCTCATCTTTCTATATCTGTTTCCTCATCTAAAGAAATGACTGAGCAAGCTAGGCAAATTTATTGTTATTAAGCATCTCTGCACATGGTCAATTTGATCAAATGATTTAAAATAGCCATATACCCCAAACAAAAACCTTTCATTGAAAAGTGGAATAGCGTCTGGATAAGGGACAGTATTCTGTAGCAATTTTGACAGGTATGATTTTCTATCTAGCGCTCCATTTACATACTTTTTAACATAAGTAGGGGGCATGGAGCAGGAGTAGGAAAAAAAAAAGAATTTTTCTTGACAAACATAATAAGCCGTACGATAGGATATGAAATGTTCTTAACAATGAAATTAACTACTGAAATTATAGACACAGCAATAAAAGAAAACCCTGAAACTCTGGATCTTTGAACCTCAAAAGAAAATGGGAAATAATCCTTTCTGCTTAGTTTTATACAGATAGATAATTTGTAAGAAACAACTTAACTATGTAAAAATGTGAATGAAACTCAGATTGAAATATACTTATTTAGATATTCCAGGCAAAGAGTCCTGCTTCAACATTAAAAGCAGTATTTAATTTCATTGCTATTACATTTCTAGTACAGAGTGTCTTTGCAAATAAAGTGAAGTTAAGATATATTCTTGATGTCATTTAAAAATCCAGATGAAGACTTCTGTCAGAATCTCTAAAATAGCCAAAGAACCAAAAATACAGAGTAACTCCAATTTCAGCACGAATGAGACTTCTTTCTATGTATAGCTGTCCTAAAATAGACTTTTCTGATTTTCGGTTTTCAGTACTGAAGTATGCTTCTGCCCATTAATGGAAGACTAGATTTAAAATTAAACCGAGAGAGCTATTACACCTTGCTTCCATTTAGCTACCTTTGCAAACTTCCTAAATAGGCTATTATCTTCTCCTTTTCTGTCCATTCTTTGCCTAATGTGATTAAGAAACTACAAGGAAAGAAAACACATCTTTTGCATGTACATCTGTTGTTATGTGTCTGTGGGGATATATAACCTATTAAGTATTGGCAAAAAGATTTAAAGAGGGGCTTAAAAACAAATACCAAGTGGAGTTTTATTTATTTTAGGGGAAAATTCTTGTTTGTACACTTTTGCTCCTGTGTGGAACACATGCTGTATAACTCAGGTACTGTTGTGTTCTTATATTGGTGGAGGATGGCTGAATAAGCTACCCTAGAAAGGTTGCTGTTTGGGAAAGAAATGTAAGCATACTAGTGAATCAGAAACATGTTATTGCCATTCACATTAGTCACTCTTCTAGTTAAAATTACAGCTTCAACCATAGCTGATCACAGTGGCTAAAACATAAAAATGATTTGTCAGTATACCTAAGTATATTTTCCTCATCAGAAGGGGGAAATGCCCATTACTATTTCAAGGAATAAGCATATTTTCACTCCTTATTATGTGTCCCAGAATAAAAATGTGTTTCTCTTAAATCCTTTATAAATGGCATTCAGTAACATAAAGAGACTTCATGTCAATATGACTCCATTTTATGTCTACCTTCTCTAACAAAGAAAATAACCAACAAATCAATCAACAAGCATGTATTAAGTACTTACTATGTGCTAGGCTCTGTAACAACCATGAGGGATATAAAGAAAATGTCAAGCAGTGCCCACCCTGAAGGAGCTTACATTCTACATACATACATACACGTACATATCACACACAAACATACAAAGTAGATATGAGATAACAAGGCACTCTCAGCCCCTTCCCATCTCCCATCTCCCATCTCTATGCTGGCACACCAGCTTACCTCTGCCTCCCAGAACCTCCTCTCCCTCCCCCCTCTCCCTCTGTCCTCAAAGAGTATCATACCCTAAGATGTAGGAACTTTGACCAAAGGAATGTAAATTTTGATTGCTGAAACTTTGCAGGCTATCTTCGGGTTTAAGGGCTAGAATTTTTCTTAAGGACCATGCCTTAAACCCAAATCAGTTTGGTTCCCATAGGCTGGCCAATAAAAGCTTCCAGCCTAAGGTCATTGTTTGGACCCAGATGCCTCAGAGTGAGTATAAATAGCAATATTTTTTTCTGTTTTGGCCAGAAACCCTGAGGGTTTTCCCTTCCCAGGCTGATTTTTTTTTGACTAGGTAAAAGAGGCATTCTTTGCCTCATTTCTTCCCTAACCTTAATCATTCAATGGGCATTCCCTCAGTCACACTGAGACCTGGGAGAAACCTTAACTTAAAAAGGCCAAGGTCTCTCACTGCATCTGGGGCCATCTCTAGTCATCCTGATCTACATCTTGCCACTGGACCCAGATGGCTTCAGAGGAGACAGTGACGCTAGAGTCTTTGCACAGCCCTCCCTGACTTAAATTCAATTCACTTGCAAGTCATAGTATCACTTTCCTGATGTCATGGTCTGAGAATGAAGGACAAACAACTATATATAGATATGTGTATATCTATATACATATAAACATATGGATATAGTTATGCATCTATATAGATATATCTATCTCTATATCTATCTACATATATACATATACATATATATATATATATATATATATAGAGAGAGAGAGAGAGAGAGAGAGAGAGAGAGAGAGAGAGAGAAAGCAGAGACAGAGACAGAAAGATAGAGAGACGCAGAAAGAGGGGAAACACCATACAGTATTTTAAGTGAGTTTAGGATTCATGCCTAAT
The DNA here is from genome assembly GCA_028646595.1 of Phalanger gymnotis. Lineage (NCBI taxonomy): Eukaryota > Metazoa > Chordata > Mammalia > Diprotodontia > Phalangeridae > Phalanger > Phalanger gymnotis. The sequence continues at coordinate 259,053,978 of CM053624.1, forward strand.
GAACTATAAATCAAGGTATATAAACAATTAATAAGAATGCTCATAGAAACATTATTAGTATCTTTGAGAAATTAGAGAGAATAGGATAGGTGACAGAAGAATCAAAAGAGGATAGATGTTACTACAATATTTTAAAAGAAAGAAAATGTGGATCCCTAGGTAACATTAAGTTATATTAGTGAGCTTAATTTTTATGTTAAACAAAATTCTTGAATGAGTTACTAAACATGAGGATTGTGATCATTTACAAAGGAAATTATGATCAGTGGGAACCAGTCTAGATAGATTTATTAAGAAAAAAAGTCATCAGAATACTCTCAGTTGCTTTTTGATAGTGTTACTGTAATACAGATTAGAGAAGTGATGTAGGTATCATTCACCTTGATTTCAGAAAGGTATTTTCCAGATCCTTCTAATAATCTTGTGTAAAAGATGGAATACAGCTAGGTGGATTCATAGCTGGATGAACAAAGAATATTATTGAAAAGAACAAAATAAGCCTAAATTTAAGTTTAAAGAAAATTTCTATGTTGTGTAAGATACCATGGTAGAAGCTAGAGTTACAAAGATTAAAAAGAAAATTAGAACAGCTTGTGCCCCCAAGGACATTACAATCTAATGGAGATGGAGTGCTAAAAGTAATCTATGTGCACAAGTAAATGTGTACCATGAAGAAGAGTTCTCTACTTGGTCCTGTACTGATCAACCAGGTGAATTAAAATTTTATTAAACCATCAGAGGTATGTATTCTTTATTTTATGAGTGATGCAGAAAATTAAATGATAGATGATAAATTGGATGGCTAGACGACAAGAGCAGCTTTCCAAACAATCTAAAATACACTCAGCCCAACAAGAGAAAATTTGACAGGAATAAATGTAAAGTTCAGCATTTAGGTTAAAAAATCACTTTAAAAAGCAGAGAGGAGATTTAGCTTGGTAGACATTTGTGGCAAAGATTTGATTTAGTACAAACTCATAGTGCGGTGGAAGGAGTGCTGAATTTTTGGCCCGGGATTTTGTCATGCTATGCCACTACTAGTTATATGACTCTGGGTAAGCCATCTTATTTCTATGAATGTTCATTTATTTTCTTCTATAAAATGAGAAGTTTGGGTTAGATAAGCTCTAAGTCCCAGATCAGCTCTAAAATTCTACATTTCTAAGCTTCAGTGAGAAATCTCTGCTCAAAATATCAGTTCAGTCTATGTTAATAGAAACACACTGCCTAGAGAAAGGGGGTTAATAGTTTCACTGTACTCTGTACTATTCAGACCATATTTATGTTGCATTCTATTGGGGATAACATATTTTAATAAAGATACTGACAAGCTGAAATATACCCAGAAGAATATAGTAAGGACTCTGAAAATTCTCAAAAACAATTCATAGAAGGATTTATTGAGGTAATTAGGGATTTGAAACCTGGAAAACCAAATATTGGGTAGCATTTGGGTTTCTTTTACCAGTTTCCAAATATTTTAAGTATAGACAAGTAAAATTAATTTGAATTTTTTTACTGTATATTACAGAAATCTGATTTCAGAAAAAGAGGAAACAGTTTTCGGACAAATGTAATGAAGAATTTTCCAATGGAAAAATCTGTCCAAAAATGGAATGATTTTTCCTTCTAATGTAATAAGCTCCTTGCCACTGGAGATATTTATGGAGAATATGGACAGTGACTGTTGAATGATGTTGTAGAAGGTTCTCTATAAGTTGAGAGGACGGACCCTATGACCTCAAGTATCCCTTATAAATCTAAATTCTATGAACCCCTTACCACCTACTATTATCCCTTAAAATAAGACTGTCCCTGTATACACATTTTAAAGCAACATTTTAAACTTGGTTGATTATAATTAAATTCTAGTACCAATCACATTGGCAATCCAGAGGAGGCTCAGACATTTCACAGATAATAACTGAATAATCTCCCTTAATCTTCCACAACATAAGTATGCATGCCAAATAATTCACAGTAGAATATGTGCAACTTCTCTGGTACTGAAGACATAAAACAAATATACTTCAATTTCTACATCTTATCCAAAAGTTGTGTGTACATAATATTTTTATAAATTGAATCATATTTCAAAAATTCTTGACTTTGGAATTAACTTTTTAAAGACCCCTGTGGAGAATACTTTCATAAAGCAAATATTACTTTGATAAAATGAATAATCATTCCTCAATTCACTTGTATTACAGTCAGTGATTCAATAAATTAAAGAGAGACAGCATCCAAGAATAAAGATATGATAGTTCTATCCTAGGCCCTCCTTAGACCACAGATAGCCAAGCCAGGTCTTAGAACAAAATTTTAGGAAGGTCACTAATATACTGGAGAGTATCCAGGGATTAGCCACTAGGAATGTTAAAGGCCTGGAAATCATGCCATGTGAATTGACTGAATCAACTGGGAATGCTTATCCTGGAGAAGAGAAGACTAATGCTTTAAGAAATTAAGCTTTATATCAAGAACTATTCAAAAGTGAAATGATTTGCTGAGAAAAACATCATCTACCCCTTCAATGAGGTGCTAAATAAGTCAGTCAGTCAATAAACATGTATTAAACACCCAGGCACTGTCCCAAGTAGTAGGGATACACAAAGAGGCAAAAAAGCTCCTGACCTCAAGGAGCTCACAATCTAAACTTCAAGAAAATTCTGAATAAACACTTGAAATATATGCTGTCAAATGGATTCATTTTCAAGGATAGATCACTTTCAGTTATCATTGAAGTCAGGGGGCACAGCCAAGATGGTAGCTGGAAAACAGGGACTCACTTAAGCTCTCCCCCAAACTCCTCCAAATGCCTGTAAAAATGACTCTAAACAAATTCTAGAGCTACAGAACCCATGAAGTAACAGAGGGAAACAAGTCTCCAACCCAAGACACGAATGGTCGCTGGGAAGGGTCTGTTGCACTGTGCTGGGAGTGGAGCACAGCTGAGTGTGGGTCATGCCAGGTCAGACCAGGCCAGGAGTAGATCAGGCTGAGCAGGCCTCAGAGCCATGAAGTCAACAAAGTCAAAGATCCGACATGAAAAGCCTCCAAGAAACATATGAATTGGTCTCAGGCCATACAAGAGCTCAAAAAGGATTTGGAAAAGCAAGTAAGAGAAGTAGAGGAAAAATTGGGAAGAGAAATGAGAGTAATGCAAGAAAATCATGAAAAACAAGTCAACAGCTTGCTAAAGGAGACCCAAAAAAGAATGAAGAAAATAACACCCTAAAAAAATAGACTAACCCAAATGGCAAAAGAGCTCCAAAAAGCCAATGTGGAGAAGAATGAGTTGAAAGGCAGAATTAGCCAAATGGAAAAGGAGGTCCAAAAGACCACTGAAGAAAATACTACCTTAAAATTGGAATGGAACAAGTAGAAGCTAGTGACTTGATGAGAAATCAAGAAACTACAGAACAGAACAAAAAGAATGAAAAAATGGAAGACAATGTGAAATATCTCATTGAAAAACTACTGACCTGGTGAATAGATCCAGGAGACATAATTTAAAAATTATTGGACTACCTGAAAGCCATGATCAAAAAAAGCCTAGACATCATCTTTCAAGAAATTATCAAGGAAAACTTTCCTGATATTCTAGAACCAGAGGGTAAAATAGAAATCGAAAGGATCCATCAATTGTCTCATGAAAAAGATACCAAAAAGAAAACTCCTAGGAATATTGTAGCCAAATTCCAGAGTTCTCAGGTCAAGAAGAAAATATTGCAAGCAGCCAGAAAGAAACAATTTGAGTATTGTGGAAACACAATCAGGATAACACAAGATCTAGCAGCTTCTACACTAAGAGACCGAAGGGCTTGGAATTCGATATTCCGGAGGTCAATGGAGCTAGGATTAAAACC
>CM053624.1:259057946-259077491 GCA_028646595.1 Phalanger gymnotis
ACTGAGTATCATGCTCCAAGGCAAAATATGGAATTTCAATAAAATAGAGGACTTTCAAGCTTTCTCAGTGAAAAGACCAGAGTTGAATAGAAAATTTGACTTTGAAACACAAGAATCAAGAGAAGCATGAAAAGGTAAACAGCAAAGAGAAATTATAAGGGACTTACTAAAGTTGAACCATTTGGCTTACATTCCTACGTGGAATTATGATATTTGTAACTCCTCAGACCTTTCTCAGTATTAGAGTAGTTGAAGAGAATATACATATTTATATAGTCAGAGAGCCCAGGGTGAGTTTAATATGAAGGGATGACATCTAAAAAAATAAAATTAAGGGGTGAGAGAAGAATATATTGGGAGAAGGAGGAAGGAAGAGATAGAATGGGGTAAATTATCTTACATAAAAGTGGCAAGAAATAGCAGTTATAATGGAAGGAAAGAAGGGACCGGTAAGAGGGAATGAGCGAATCTTGCTCTCATAGGATTTGACTTAAGGAGGGAATAACATACACACTCAATTGAGTATCTTACCTCACAGGAAAGTAGAGGGGAAGGCAATAAAAGGGGGGATGATAGAAGGGAGGCCAAATTGGGGGAGGAGGTAATCAAAAGGAAACACTTTTGAAAAGAGACAGGGGCAAGGGAGAAAACTGAATAAAGGGATACAGAATAGAATGGAGGGAAATATAGTTAGTCCTTCACAACATCACCATTAAGGAAGTATTTTGCATAATAATACATGTGTGGCCTATTGATGTTTTGCTTGCCTTCTCAAGGAGGGTGGATGGGGAAGGAAGAGGGGAGAGAATTTGGAACTCAAAGTTCTAAAAAAATGATCCAAAAGAAAAGTTGCTTTTACATATAACTGGGAAAAAGATATACAGGCAATGGGGTATAGAAATCTATCCCGCCCTACAAGAAAGTAAAGGGAAAGGGGAAAAGGGTGGAGAGTGGGGTGACAGAAGGGAGGGCAGACTGGGGAAAGGGGCAATCAGAATATGTGCCATCTTGGAATGGGGGGGAGGGTAGAAATGGGGAGAAAATTTCTAACTCAAAATCTTGTGCAAATTAATGTTGAAAATTAAACATATTAAATAATAAAAATAAATTTTAAAAAAAGCATTGAAGTCCTTTCTAGAACAGAAATTCTGTAATGCTGTTACCATCAAGTGTATACAGAACACTGCTAATGGAAATAAAAGAGAAATAAAGGGAAATAAAAATGTTTAGACAAATCATGGTCTTTGGCCACATGGAATTTATGGCCCAGAGGAAAGATATGACACAGGTATGTATGTAACTGTAGCTCAATATATCATATGAGTACAAAGTGCCATATGGCATTCCAGCAGGAAGTTTACTATCCAGCTGGGATGGGTGTGTGAGAGATCAGAGACCTTTATTGAGAAAGGGACAACTTGCACTATTATGGAAGTGTAGTGCCAGAGAGAACCTTAGTAGTCAGTTAATTCAACCACTAAACTTTATTGGGCATTCAAGGATGGGTAGGATCAACAAGATGGAAAAGTAGGAAGGATAAGGACATTCCCATAAAAAGGGACAACAAAGCCATGGGTCTTCTAGGGATTGGAAGGTGGAAGAGAAGAAGCATTTATATAATTCCTACCATGAACAAGCCGCTGGGCTAAATATTTTTTTTAATACTATTTCATTTGATCCTCTCAATAATCCTATGAAATAGCTGCTATATTATTATCTTTATTTTACAGTTAAGGAAACTGAGGCAGAGACTAAGAGACTTCCCCAGTGTCACACAGTTTGTAAGTGTCTGAGGCTGTATTTGTACTGACATCCTTTTGAGTAGAGGATAAAGTAAGTTCAGGGAATGATAGAGAAGAATATTAGTGATGAAATATCCTATTTGGTGCATTGAATAAACTTTCGTTTTGACAGAATCTGAAGTCAGTCGATATGGCTTGTCTTGTAGCTTACCAATGTCGTAAGTGTATGAGAAAGTAAGAGTAATGGATAACTAAATTTGATACACAGAACTAATAATCTCTAGTGTTAATATTGCTGCCTGCATTCAATGCACTTCAACAAATTCTAAGTTTCCTTTTCATCTTGACCAAATACCAATGCCAGTGACTATTGCTAGCCTATCTAAATTCCCCCTACACTTTCCCATGGATAAAGGAATCCAAATCCACTCAGCACTCTATGTGTACAGTCTCCACTACTTGTACCCATTAAGCAGATTTCAATGCTGAGTGAAATGATTCCTCTAGACTGAAGTTGGGAGTCCTCAGTGGCAAGGAGAATAATGCAAATGGAAGAAGATGAAGATAATGAACAAATACTTTGGTCTGTTTTATCATCCAGGATTTTCAGGAACAATGCCAGAGTAACTGAAGCATATTCCATCAGCCAAGTACACATTCATCAGTTCAGTCCAACATTTGCTTTATGTGATTTAATATGGAAATACCATACTTAAAAAGATTTATATAAAAGTCTCTTTCCCCCATTGTTATCACTTTTCCATGTCATTCTCTAGCATATCAACTCTCTCCAAGCTGGCAATATCAGCAGGACTAATCTATAATAGCATAACTGTCTGAAGCTCACCCCCATCTTCTGCATTGGAATCATGAAATTCAATTATTAAGTGAGAAAAAAATTGAAAAGCCCAAAACAATGATCTAGAGTTAGTGTCAGTATGTCAATGGGACTACTGCAGCTGTCACAGTGTGAAACCCAAACACTTAGGAAATTTAGAGCAGTCAATAGAGTCTATTATCAGCCAACTCACATTAATGTAGGACACAAGTCATTTCAAGGGATACATATCCAAGGTGGCCACAATCAAGATTTGGCTCTACCTAACTTTCCCTTGTCTATTCTCTTTGAACAGACCAAACAAGCCTTATATTTCAAAACAACCTTTCAAATTCCTTCCCTATCCTATATCTGTATCTCAATTTTTCCTGTCTCTCTCATTTTTCTATCTCTGTCCATCCATTCATCTATCTGTCTGATCATTCATTTGTCTCTTTTTTCCTCTCTTACACACATACACATACGCACACCATATTTCAGAAACCCCAGAATTCTAAGGATTCAAAAATTCAATTCAAAAAACATTCATAAGGCACCTTCTATCTATAGCACCCTCAAAATATCTAAAATAAGTAGTGTGAAAGACACTAAAAACAATGCTGAAATATATTAATGAGCACTGAGAAAGATTGCATTGGAAAAATCTATATAATCCATCAGTTTGGATTTAAAATATGGAATATCCTTAAATGAAATTTTAAAATATAAGATAATTCTAAATTCTTTTTTTCAATTCAGGAATAAATTACTTGCTGTTTTCATAATTGCTACAGACGCCCACCCAGCAGGACTGTCACTGTGATACATACATTTTCTAAGCCCACCAGGATAGCCATGGAGAAAGAGAGAGAAGGAAGAAATTACATTAAGAAACTTAGTGAAATGGAAATTAACTCAAAATATTTGGGAAGTAAATGAATCATATTAAGGCCATTCATGGCAGAGGATTAGAATTTGGGAGTCTTTGCCTCTATTCCCAATTTTGTAATTGACATCTTAATGTTTATGGTTCATGGGATCTGGGCTTGAGAGGAATGTTAGAGAAAATCCATTTCAACTGCTTTTTAATAGATGAAGAAATCAAGCCTAGAGAAAAGTGGCATGCCTGTAGCCATACACCTGTCTAAGTGAAATTCCTAAAGAATAGTTTTGATGACATTGAGGACTCCTTAAAAAATTGCACTGATTCCATATTGCCTTTTGGGTCAAATAAAAAGTCTTTTGTCTTGTAAAGCTCTTTGTAACATGGCATTCGTTTGTAATTCCAGACTGACTGTGTGTTCCTCCCCTTCACATACTCTATGGTTTGGCCAAAAAGACCCATTTGATGGTACTTATGCATGACATTCCACCTCATCACTGAGACTTTGCACAGGCTGTCCTCCATTTCTGCAATATATTCCCTGCTCACTCCTACTTCTGATAATCCAGTCTCCTTTGAAACTCAGCTCTAGTATAAACTATGAGATATTCCTCCTGATCTGCCCTACTGCTAGTGTACCATCCCCCCCCAATTACCCTGCATTTATCTTGTCAATATATTCTTTAAATTGTATGTGTGCATAGTGTTTGTCTCAATAGAATACAAACTCCTTAAGGGCAAGAGATGTCTTGCTTTGTCTTTGCATTCCCGGAGCCTAGTGAAGTGCTTACTAGGATGAGTACTTTATATTTGCTTATTGATTTATGAAGCACAGGAACTGGGATTATGCCCAGGTCTTCTGACTTTGATTTCACCCTTTTTTTTCATACTATACCACGGAGAGCATGCCATTTGTCAAATTTCCTTGTTTGCCCCTTCTTAGTCATTGCCTCAATGTATGGTCAGGTATCAATAGTGGCTCTAACCAGGAGATACATGGGGGTTTTACAGAATCTCTGAGTTGGTAAAGTTATGTTTGTTTTTAAATACATTTCACTGAAGTCTTTTGTTTTTATATCATCTAATTTCTCCCTATATCCTTCCTCTTCCTTTCCCAGAGATCCATCCCATATGAAAATTATTTAAATATAAAACCAGAAAAATATAAAATTGTATATAAAATATAAAAATATAAGAATATAAAATCTAAAATCAACAAAAGGGATCGATGTATCTCAAAAATATGAAAATATAAGCAATGTTTCACATCCACAGATCTGCCAACTCGTCAAAAAATGGGGGTGGTTGTCTTCTTACTGCTCTTCATTAGGGCTATGCTTGTTCTTTATAATTCCACATCATTCACTATGTTAGAGTATGTGTGGTTGTTCTTTATGTTTTCTATGCTGTAGCTGTTGTATATATAATTTTCTTGGCTCTTCTTACTTTACTCTGCATTAGGTCATGTCTTTCCATGTCTCACTAATATTCTTAATTTCTTATAGTACAGTGACATTCCATTTTACTAACTAGTAGTGAAATCTCTGAGACAGATGGTATAGACATTCTATTCCCTTTATTTGCTCAATTCTAAATTGTTTTCTATAATAGCTTCATTAATTCATAACTGTACCAACAATGTACTAGTGAGCCTATCTTTTCCTAACACCTGCTACATTGACTAGTCCCATCTTCTGTCACTTTGGCCAATCTGCTATGTCTGAAGTGAAAATTCAGGATTACTTTTTCTTATTGTTAGTGATTTGGGGCATTCTTTCAGATAGTTGTTAATTAGACAAAGTTTTCAATTTTCCTTTTGAGAACTGGTTGTTCACAATCCTTTGACTATTTATATACACAGGAAAGGCTTTTGGCCTTATATAAATATAGATGTAGAAGATATAGATATAGGCATATTATGATAGACATATGTATTACATATGTATAATACACATATATAATGCTTACATATATGTGTAGGCATTTATACAGATATCTATATTTTTGTCTGTGTATTAGTTAGCTACATATCTTGGATACAAAATCCTTATCTGAGAATTTGATTTCTGCCCAATTGATCACTTTCCTTCTTATTCTAGAAGCATTAATTTTGTTTGTGCAAGAGCTTTTGATTTTCATGCAATTAAAATGGTTTCTTTTATCCTTTGTAATATTCTCTATCTCTTGTTTGGTTAAAAAATACATCTTCCACAATTATCTGTAAAAGCTATATGATCTACTTCTCTTCTATTTTTGATGGTATTAATTTGCTTTAATAATTAGGTCTCATTTGCATTTTAATATGTTATTGGATACAGTATAAGTTGTTAGTCTTTGTCTAATTTCTTCCTGAATGCTTTCTACTTTCCACAAACATTCTTATCAAATAAAATTCTTTCTCATACAATTTATGTTTTGAGATTTATCAACATTCAGTTTTTGAATCCCATTATGTTGGTTATTTCTTGTCTAGAGTGATACTTTGACCTACTTCTGTATTTTATGACCCATACCAAACGGACTTGGTGACTGCTGTATAAAGCTCCACTTCTAATGCTGGTGCCCTATGTCTACTACGTCTTCTTCACAGAACTTGATGTTTAATTGCTCAGAATTTGGGGCCTTCTGAATTGTCCAGAATTCCCCACTCCTTTGAATTTGGATTTCTTGTATCCTTAGACTCCAGATACCTACCTATTCCTACCTGGAACTGCTGTTTTGTTTTGTTTTTTTCTGAATGTGATGTGGTTTTCCCTCCTCACTCTAACTTGGGACTCCTTCTAACTAGTCAAACAACTCATCCTAAGTCCCTTGGTTTGCCCTTTTTATTGTTCATCTAGTTCTAGTGTTTTTCCAGTCTCTTATTCCAGTGTTTTTCCAGTCTCTTATTTCTTGGCCAGTAGTAAAAGAACAATGCTCTTTATATAAACATATATGTACACATAGGTAGACATAATACATTTCCTGCTCATCACAATATATACATATGGTTTATTATTTCTTTGATACACACAGAGGGGCAGTAGAGGGTAAGTCTTGGAGCCATAAAGATCGAGGCTTAAGTCCTATCTTGGAAAAAAACCTAGAATGTCTGGCCATGACTGTCATTTAACTTATCAACAGCCTAAGCAATTCTCTAAGATTATAAATTATTAAGGAGTTGATGATTTGCATCTGAGGAACATATTTCCATTAACAATGAAAATCCCAGGTCTGGACCTCAAAACAATTCCAAAAAAGAATATAACATGCTCGTTTGTTGATATTAATTTTATCTAGAGAGACCACATGGATTGATGGATAGAAAAGTGGTTTTGGGGTCAAGAAGAATAGGGTTTATGTTCTCCTTCTGAAGCATGCTAAGTGTGTGACTGGGTAAGTCATTTAATTTCTCAGTGCCCAAGTAAGTCTCTAAGACTAAATTAGAAGACAATTAGAGATCTACTGCTGGTAAAAGAAATTTCCTTACCAGGAGTTTCTGATTCCAATGAAATCACAGGTATGATGGAAAAATACTTTTATAAAAAAAATCCTTGAAAATCTTTCCAAAGCAAAGTCTTTTACTTTTCAGAGATTGCATTTGATGGACAATAAACACCTATGCAAGGTTCAAAATAATAAACACTGTTAAAGTGAATATCCTTTCATTTAATATCAAGGTCCTTAGATCTGTTAAAGTTGTGTACTCACTGATGCAATTTGTCAAATTTTCAACACAATTCATCAAATGTTTTCAAGTTATCATTCAACAAAAAAGTCAAGATAGTGAGAAGCCACTCAGGAAGACAATGAGCACAAAACTAAAAACAATAAAAAATTATAACAAGCTGTCTCCTCCATCTCTACCCCACAAAGTACTCCTAAGTCAGACAACTAGATCTAATTAAGACATGACCCATGTTTCTGAAATTAGTTTTAAAAGGCATAGGGAATGTGATTTCCTCCTGCTTACTCCATTCATTGGCTATTTCAAATCTGAGTTTTCTAAGGGCTCTCTTCTATTCGATTAATTCACAAATTGGAGTATGAATATTCTTTTACATCACCTGGCAATTAGCCATTATAGAATAGAATAGATTCGACAGAAAGATATAAAACATTCACTTTGCAGCAAGAGATTACTGTAGGAGAGTCCTTCAATCCTCTTGCTTTCAGGCTTGAAATAAGTGCCCTTGAAAGCAGGCCTAGCCCTTTTAAAATGACAACAGTATTTATTCTCGGTACTATATCAACATGGCCTAGTCAAAAGAACCTGTGAGAGTGTCCAATAAGCCTTCTCCATTTCCCCAATCTTTACCTCTTCAATCTTACCTCTGTTAGAATCATTTTCATTTATTTGAAGTAGTATTCATTCTCAAGAGCTGTCAATACTACAAATAAGTGACAGAAAAACAACTAATTGATCCAGATTAAAATTTTCCTCTAAGCAAACTTCAATAAGCTAAAATTGAGAAATAAGTACACTAGAAAACCAGTAAATTGAGTATGTATTACTGCATTAGCCATAATAAGAGCTATCATTCACACACCTACTAGCTAGCTTTCCAATATTACTCATCTCTTCCTAACTTTTGTTTTGTTTTCTTGGAGGTTGAAATTTTCAAAACTTGTAGCTGATAAAACCTCAGAGGCTTTTGTCTCTCCCTTCACCAATCATCTTTCACACAGCTGCCAAAACTGAAACTCCTATGAAAAGGTCTGCAATGGCCCTGTTCTCCTTAAGAAACTTCAGTGGTTTCCTATAGTCACTGGGATAAATGTAAAGTCCTTTGGCATTTAATTCCTTGCACTAACTAGCACTAGCCAATATTCCCAGACTGATTTCACTTGCATGTTCACACATGAATTCTACATTCTAGTCAAACTGACATATTTGCTCTAAGACATTCATGACATTCTGTCTCCTGGCTTTGAACATTTGCATAGAGAGTATCTCCCATGCTTGAAATGCTCTCCAGTCATTACACGTATTCAAAGTTTAGCTCCAGTGCCACCTCCTATAAGAGATTCTTTCTAAGTTCCCAATTGTTAGCATAATCTCCTCCCAAGAATTATTTTGAATTTTATTTGCATATACCTCAAATTTACTGTTGATATGCTGTATCCCTTACCACCCCCCTCAATAGAATTTAAGTTTCTTGAGGGCAAGGAATGCATTGCTTTTAGCTTTTTATTCCCAGCACATTCCCTTGCTTACAGAAGATGCTTAATAAATGTTTATAGCTTCTGTATGTACAAAAATATTTATAGTGGCTTTTTTGTAGTAGTGAAGAACTGGAAATCAAGGGGATGCCCATCAATTGGGGAATGGCTGAACAAGTTATGGTATATGAATGCAATGGAATACTACTGTGCTATAAGAAAGATATGGACTTCACAATAACCTGAAAAAAACCTACATGATATAATGCTGAGTGAGTGGAGCAGAACCAGGAGAACAGATATATACACAATCACAGATATATTGATTCTGCGATGACTATCCTTGATAGACTTGGCTCTTCTCAGCAATATAAGGTTTAAAGACAACCCCAAAGGACTCATGATGGAGAGAGCTATCTACATCCAGAGAAAGAACCATGGAGTCTGAACGCAGATTGAGGCACACTATTTGCTCTCCTTTTTTTTCTTTTGTTTTTGTTTTGTTGGTTTTGTTTCTTCTTTCTCATTCTTCATTCCATTGGTCATAATTCTTCTTTGCAACTCGACTATTGTGTAAATAAGTTTAATGCGAAGTTATATGTAGAAGATATATCAGATTCCATGCCATCTTGGGGAGGATGTGAGGAAAAGGGGAAGACAATCTGAAACTCAAAATCATGAGGAACTGAGTATTGTAAACTAAAAATAAAAAATCTTAAAAAAATTAAAAAAGAAAAGAAATGTTTATAGCTTGAATTAATTTGAATGGAAAAGATAAGCTTTTGATGGACCACAGAAGGGAAAATAAAAACATTTCCTCTTTCATTAGTATGTACATGTTTAAGAAGGCTCACTAACAGCTAAAAAGGGCAGTTTGTTGTCTCTGTGCTTAGTCTAAAATGAAGATTAAAATCACTGTTCATTTGAAAATAAGGAAATAAAGAGATTGTCACAAATAACTTGAAATAGCTCAGTGGGATCCATTAAGATTTTTAACAGCTCAGTGAAATTCACCTCCTCTCTGACAGCACTGATTGTGAGGAAGGAGAACTGTCTCCATAATTTTGCATCTTTCTATCTATGCATTAAGCAAACAAACTTATACTGACTGACAGTTTGAAAATACCAAACTGACCCCCACCTTCAATTAACTCAGTTTGAAACTACTCCTAACAGCCCACACAGCTCTTGCTCATAATCCTTGATAATAAGAGCTCTAAATGTTCAACAAGACCAAAAAAAAAATGATGTGAATGTTTAGAAGATGCCTTCTGCTCCATAACAGATACAGGCATGCCAAAATTTTAGGTGTGCCTTCAGTTACCAAAACATTAGGAGGTTGTAATTGTAATCAGGGAGAGATTTTTTTTTTTACTGTTTTCTCTTTTAGAATGCTAAAGTAATTGAGTGCCTTTGATTAAGTGTTGCTAGGTGCACAGCCCCAGGTCCACATCTTTTTATTAACTAGGTATTAAGCCCCAAGTCCACACCCTTTGGCTGGTTAGGTGTGATTTCCTGCCCTAAGAAGGGCATATATACTTGAAGGTTAGCATTTTCCTTTGGGGCTCTCACTCACTAGAAGAGTGTTATGTGATTTGACCAAATGAGACTGGGTAGCCTCTGGAGCTGCTGGCTTTGAAAACCCAGATGTTGGTGCCTCTCTCTCTGGTAACTATGTAATTCTTTGGTGAGACAGACAGAGGCCTGCCTGTTTATCTCTCTGTGTTATTTGCTCTGTTTATATAATGTATGCTTGTAATTTCTGTTTGTATATTCTCTCTGAAGTTCAGGGTGATGGCTTTTGCCCCCTGAATTAAGTGAGTGATATATATATGTTTAATTAAAGTGAGATTGTTAACCTCTTAAAGTCACTTTCCTTGGAAAAGCAGATCGAAGATCCTGTACTAGCAGCCCTCCTGTGTGCTGGTGTTATTGCCCTTACACCTCTGCAGCAGCTGCTAGTAACATTGTTGTTACAGAGGTGGAAATGGGTAAGAAGCATAAAAAATGTTTAGGAGACAACCTGTGTGTTTTCTGAAATTGACTTGGCAGAAGACCTATTCCAGCCTTTAATTCATATGTGGTCACTTAACATGTAAATATTGCTTGTGAGAAATTACTTAATGCTGTCCTTTACATGGAAAACATGGTCATTGACCTAGTATTTGTAGAATATAATGAACTAATCTTCCAGCAATGAACGAGCTTTCCCTTAGTCCTATTTTGTGAGCAACAGGGATCTAGTCTGGGTTACTGGTGTCAAGTCTGAACTCTGAACATAGCAGAACTAACCTGGAAACTGTTCTGTGCCAATTGAATCAAGTCTGTACTAGCAGGACTCTTGGAACATCTGCTTTGATAATACCCTGAAAGTTAGGTGAGTTTTGGTGCGTTGATCATCCATAAAAAGGAATTCCTAGGAGAAGGCTCCTATCTTTCCTTTATTTCCCAGTAACTATTCTGCAAGGATTTTCTCCCCAAGAATTATTAACCATTTTGAGGAAGTATTTCAATGTCATATGTAATTATCTATTTGAGACATATGTACTCATGTACTTGGACACTATCTGTTCATCCAACTGCATATTAGACTTTAAGTCTTCTTTGCTCAGTATTTCCTATATGGATAGTTTGACTAAATTCTATTGAATTTATATGGATTTCAGAAGGTCCAGTAATCTCCTTTGGCGTGATTGTAATAGCTCCTCATCGCAAACTGGGAGCATCTCAAGCACTCTAACATTTACAGAAATGTTTCTTACATTTGACCTCTGTGCTACATATTCCACTCAACAGTGGAGAGGTGCACAATAGGCATAAATAAGCTATGATATATTACCAATTATCACATTCGCACAAATAGATGATATTAAAGGTAAAAGGAAAGACTAGTGACTGTGAAAGGGAGTGGATCAGTTATGTAGTGAGAGTAATAAAAAGGTAATCTGTGTGCTGCAATGGAACCCATATAATATAAAGAGATCTAGACAAGGTCTCCAGGACATGGAATGGATATGTGAAAATGATTTGTGGAAGTATAAGAGTCATATAATGAGAAGTCATAAATGGGATGTAGTCTGTGCCTGTGAAGGGGTTACACACATGGATAAAATGATAACTCATATCAGAGCACAGAAACAATCTCTAAAGCAGACGTATCTTATTCATCCACTGAAAAAGAGTATTGGGAAAAGTTGACCTGCCACTCCTACCCCTATTAAATACTTTTTTTAAAATTGAAGGATCACTAGATTTGGAGGTCAAAGACCAAGGTATATATCTTAGCATATATACTAGCTGTGTGCCATGAAAAATGAAATCCACTGAAACCCACTAGTCCTCAGTTCCCTCATTATAGGTAAAATGAGGAAGGTAACTCGTGGAGAGCATTCTTGCTGACATACAGATTTAACTAGATGACCTTTGAGGTCTCATCAAGTTCTAAGAATTCTGTGATTCTTTGATGACATAATCTCTAAGGTCCATATCTTCACTAATTCCATCATAGTAGACTTCCAGGCACCTTTACTGAAAACACACTTGACAAATCAATCTAGTAATCAAACTACTTATGAGCTATGGAGATTTCCCTAAGAGTTTCTTTCCTTTATGCTGTGATTTTAATGATGAAACAGATGTTAGTATTGGTTCCCCACCCCACTTTGATTACAGCTTCATTTGTTTTAGGTCCCTTAATTTTAAACCCTTATTAATTTGCATGTTTGGTGGAATATCTTGGGAGGGGGAAAGATTTACTGTCTCTTAACAATTTTTATCTTATGTCCTCTAAAACAAACATAATATGACATCAAAACTGGTAGAACTGAGCCAACCAAGGGAGCTGAGGCACCTCCTTTGTCTGTATGTCTATTAGATAGAGACATACATAGGTATACTACACACATCATCTATGTGTTTATGTATACGTACATATATATGTATATATGTGTGTGTGTGTGTGTGTGTGTGTGTGTGTGTGTATAATTTGATCTAGACCTGTGATTTCATTAGCATAGGGCATGTCCAATGTGCAAAATCTCTCTACCAATGCACATCAGCAACTCTCTGTAACTTATAATCCTAGTGAGTTGCCTAGGGGAATCATTTTTAATTAACTTGACCATGTCACCCAATCAAGACTTGCATTCCAAAATTGCTACTATTGTTAAAATTATTTTGGGGAAGGTTTCCTCTGGGGTTCCCTTACAGCCTGTAGCATGATGTTTACAATACAAACAGTAAATTATTCATTACAAAGGCAGGACTGAAGCACAGGTCTTCTTGACTTCAAGGCTTGCACTTTATTCCCTATGTTACACTGCTTTTTATCTAAGGCTTACTGATACCTTTTACTTAAATTAATCTGCAGGATCAATTAGTAGATCTCAGAGTTGCTGATCTTCATGGAACCTCCAAGGATGGGTTAAGGGAGAATTTCATAGGCAAGAACCAATATAATTTGCAGATACCTGATGATAATGTGGCTACAATGACTTGGCTAAGCTTAATAAATGCTTTGTGAGTGAATGATTGATAATAAGATATTAACAGAAAATCTCTGTCAGTAATAACACACTTAGATGAATGGTAAATGCACTTACTTGAACTCCAGTATTACTCTCTCAGTCTTGGAAATACTTAAATTTTGCATAACTAATCTTCTTCTAAATTGTGGTGCTACACACTAGTTACAAATGGCATATCTAGCTGTCAGTCTCAGAAATACCACATCGGAGATCAGTTGATGGCAATCACTACTGGGGGTTACCTATGTAATACACTGAGTTTTTTAGTATCTGTGAAAAATAACACAGGGCACTGGACAGAGCATTCTATGAACTACTCTTACTTTTTCCCCCCAGAACACTAGACCAACAATCTCCCTCTGGAAAGAACCTCATGGAAATTATTTATCTATATTCCCGAATCTTTTCCATCATCTTGATCCTTAGTTCCCATTAGCTAGCTATATCAAAGGCTGCCTAAATTATCCTATACTTTTTCCCCAAAGAAAAATGATTAGATATAATAGTTGTTTAAGAATGGATCTTTTTATGAAAGACTATAGGGGTCTATAAACTGTTCAGAATCTTATAGATTCAATAAAATCAAACACTTGACTTGGTAATGTTTTGATCTTGGGAAAAGGCTGCCAAAATATAATCTATCCCAATGATGCAAAATAATATCGGGATTCTGCACTTCGTTTGGATAAATGATAAACATAAATGATTTAGTTTGGAGGATCTTGTTGCATACTGTTCTAAAATGTAGACACAGGCTTTGTTGTCTAGTTAGAGATGATAAATATTCATCCCAGTGAATCATAGCACACTAATGGCCCAATATTCTGCACACCTGTTGTGGCTCATCTCTTAAATGGCAGTTAGAGAATTTAATGTGACAACTCTGACAGTTCTTACAATAGGATATTGTGACAAAAAACAGGGAAACAACAAATTCCAAGCCTCAAATTGAGCCAAGGTTCCTTAAGTTTATAATCTCATATGGTGTTCTTCTAGAGAACGTTGCTCATTTGTCAAAACCTACTGAGGTTCCAGCCTTAGCTATCAGAATATCATAGCCAAAATCATCTTCCATCAGTAGCCATTGGGGAGATACATATGTAACTCCAAGCCAGTACCGTTTGTAGAAAGGACATTAGCACTACAGAATTTTCTGTGGGGACGCTATGAACTAATCTCTTGGTTCCAGCTTGAAGTGAGGGACCGTATTATCCCATGCTCTCATTACAATCATCATTTTTTTCCAATCAAATACCTCTATGATTACATGTTTTATGGTATTTGTTTGTGTTTTTATTAAACATTTCTTTTTCTTATGAACTTAATCACCAACAATTATTCCATACCCCTAAAACCAAAAATATTGTATGTGAAACTGAGATTATCATGCCTATTTTCTTTTAAAAGAAGCATAAAGTTCACAGAAAAAACTGTTCAATTACTTAGTGTCCCATTCTGATCTTTTAAAAATATTTGTCCTGTGCACTTTTGTTATATTGATTTCTCTTTTCCTTCCTTCCTTCCTTCCTTCCTTCCTTCCTTCCTTCCTTCCTTCCTTCCTTCCTTCCTTCCTTCCTTCCTTCCTTCCTTCCTTCCTTCCTTCCTTCCTTCCCTCCTTCTGTTGCTCTCTTTCTTTTCTGACTTAATTGCCAAGCCTTCTGCCCATTCATTTTCCACTTCATCTTCTCACTCATAAAGTGATACTACTCATAATCTTCTACCATCCATTTCTATGAAGTTTTACAAATAACAATATATTCTAAACTGCTGCAGCCAGTGGCAGCCACATCTCTGGCAAGGTGATCATCTGTTTGTTGATTAAAGTGAGTCCTAGGCTCTTTTGGACTCCACATAATGGTGACCACTTTATATCCACAGAAGTCAGACTTAGTCTTTGTTGTCTGTTCCATCATCTAGTTCCAATTTAGTGGGCTTCAACAGATCATTTAGATAAGGTCAGCTTAGGACTATTCTAATTGTATATTGCATTTTAAAAAATAATTTCTATCCTTTCTTCTAGTTTCATATAGCTTTTTAGCCTTTTTTCGAACATTTCAGTGACTGCATACAAACATCTGGTTCAAAAACAACTGCTATATTTGCTATTAGTAATTTTCTGCTCACCAAAATAGTGAGTTTTTCCCTTCTACTCTCTCTGTCTATGACTCTCTCTCTCTCTCTCTCTCTCTCTCTCTCTCTCTCTCTCTCTCTCTCTCCATATATATATATATATATATATATATATACACACACATATATACATACACACAAATTATATATATGTGTGTGTATATATATATATGTATAAATTTACAAAGTTTTGATCTCTTTTGTCTTTGACCAGAAGTCATATTTTCCAACATATTTTTTCCCTCTTGTCCTCTGTATCCTTGCATTTGAATTCACATTATGTATTCATTTAACTTAGAGGCTTTATTGAGGTTTTGTAGAATTCCCTTATCACTGCATCCTCTGAAACATATGCTGAATCATAAGCCTCATCTATTTTCATGGTGGTGTTTTTGTTTACTGTCTGTCATCAAAAGCTCTGTAGGTAGAGATGAGTAAGTATCATGTTACATGATGTTCTATGTTGCTTTTGGATGTATACAATGACCTAAAAACTTTCTGATGCTTCTCCAAGGAGAATCTGTATGACACTCTTCATTTAGGTGTAACTCCCTACAATCTATATTCGTGGCAATAATAACATGAAATAATCTAGTTTTTCCAGTCATATGTCAACTCATTGATTATTTGACCAACAATTAAATTCATTATTAATACATGATGTTAAATTGAGACTTGCATTCCAAAATTGCTACCATCATTAAAATTATTTTGGGGAAGGTTTCCTCTGGTGTTCCCTTACAGCCTGTGGAATGATGTTTACAATATCATCAGTAAAGGCAAATCTTAATCCTTTAAACAGAAACTTGATTTTTTTGTGGGGGGAAATCTAATAAATAAAAATGTATGAATTTTTAATGAATAAAAAGTATTTTGAATAAAAAAGTATTTTTTGATTCACAAGTCAGTTTTTGGCATATGGCTTATTGAATAAAGCAGGCTAAACATTTCCTTAATAATCCATTTAATGGAATTATTTTAAACAAATTAATCCATTCATAAATATTTCAACACCAATCTTCTTATTGCTCACACATTCCTTATTAGAGGCTTTGATATATTTTTGCCCAAGTACCTTCCTGATTAACAGTACGAAGCAAAGATATCTCCTCCCCTCCCATCACCCATATTCTCATACATGCCCATATGCAGACACTGCTTCTGCAAGTACCACAAAAGACAAATTTACAAACATAATTTCTGCTCTTTAGTACCTTTAAAAATGCTGTAAAGAGAATGACTCAAGATGTCCAATTACATAAAAGAAAGGATATTTATAAGATGTATAGCTTAAAGGACACAAAATTTGGAACCAGAGAATCAAGACTTGGATTTGCCCTCTGCTACTTTACTACTTAGGTAAATGTGAGCAGGTCATCTGGACACAAGTAATGTGGCATAATAGATGGGTATCAGGAAGACATAAGTTTGAGGCCTGACTCAAACACTTACTAATTGTGTGATCCTGGACAAGGTACTTAACCTCCCTTGAGCTCCCTCAACTAAAATAGGGCTATTAACAGCACCTAGCTCACAGAGGTATGATAAGATAATATATGTAAAGTTCTTTTCAAATATCAAAGTACTATATGAAGTTGTTATCATTACTATCATACTTTTCTATTCTTGTCTCCTTACCTAAATTAAAGGTTTTGAACTAGATAGTCTCTAATCTTTTCTATCTCAAAACTCAAAAGTTGATTAGTCTTTCTTGAATTTCCTTTTGAGATCTGTAATCTCATAGAAAATATAAGGGATGAAATGTCATTATAAGATTAAAGAGCCATTGGGGCAGCTAGGTGACGCAGTGATTAGAGCACCGGCTCTGGCGTCAGGAGGACCTGAGTTCAAATCCGACCTCAGACACTTGACACACTTACTAGCTGTGTGACCTTGGGCAAGTCACTTAACCCCAATTGCCCTGCCTTCTTCCTTGCAAAAAAAAAATTAAAAAAGATTAAAGAGCCATAATTTCTTCATAGTTACTACTGTTAAACATTCTCTTGCTCTGAAAGAGTTAAACAAATCTCTCCTACAACCCTATTTAACTCCATTTAAAAACCACATGTGAAAAGTTACTTGTTGGCATAATAATAATGGTGACCTGAACAAGTGGATTGTGTCAGTTAACTACAGTTGCCAGGAAAGGATAGGATATAAAAAGGAAGAAAATCAGAGAGACATAGGAAATCTACAAGGGTGAACAGAGGTGCTCCACGAAGTTCTGCAAACTATGTTCTGTTTTCCTCATAAAAGCAGTGTCTGCCAGTTCCACAATAGCAAAAAGATTCTTTGTATTCTTATAAATATTCTATTTTTTCTCAAGGTATTTGCTATTTCTCCATTAAGATTCAAGTTCTTAGTTTCTAGAACATGGAAATTTCCTAGTATTTAGCCATTGTGACTGGTCTACTTTTTATCATTTTTTTAAGAAAAGATTTGAATCACTGCATCAAAAAATTGGTCACTGCTCAAGTCTTACATTTTACCACCAATTGCTTATTTTATTCAAAGTGCCATAAGAACTTTCAATAATAAAAGCTGATCACACAGTAGACTAGATTCATCTAAGGAGATAGAATGGAGGATAATTTTCATTTTCTCATTTTTAACTCATAAATAGCATTCGTATCAATTATTTATCTATTTTCAAATTTAATTAATAGTTCTAGTGATAATTGCATAATTTCTATGGCCACAGAAAAAGCAGTCATTATGTAGATAATAGGACATTTTAATATTTATGAAGTTCAAAGTTTTCTATAAATAGAGAAATTCAGAAATCACCACCAGACCTATAAATTATTATACAAAGAGAAATAAATAATAGAAAGGGCATTTGTTTGAGAAAATGCAAAAAAAAAGTGAGTGAGAGAGAGAGAGAGAGAGAGGGAGAGAGTAATATATCAACCCACTGCTCCTTTGAACAATATACTTGATGCTGGCAAAGATATGGCTGACCACCTCAAAAGCAATGGGCTATAAGAAATATTAGGGTTATGAAAAACTTACTTTTGTTTCAATTTCATAATTATTAAAATGTTTTACTCTGACAAAGTCACATCAACCTTATTCCCTATAGTTCTCTGCCAATACAACATACTATGCCTTAATTGAAATTCATTTTTAATGGAAAACATATAATCCCCAAATCCTTTCCCTAGGGGGTAGAAACTCATATCTTCACATGCTTTGGCTTTTGAGTCTGTCTCTCCCACAGTGGTTCCAAACAGATGAATCCTTGTTTCAAGGTTTTATCAGAGCCTCCTCAGGGGAAGGTGGGCTTCAGATTAGTTATTTGCCCTCTACTTAAACAAATAAAACAATAAGAAGATTCCCACAATCCTTAACACTCTAATCTGCATTAAAAGGAAAGGAATCTTTTTTTAAAATATACACTATTAAATTAGAATATTGGAAAATACTGCTGATATACCATCAAAGTCATTTCTTTTAAACCGTGATGTTGGTTTGTACCTGCTTACATTCACAGCACAGGGAGAAGAGTCAAGAATGGAGAGGCAGCCTTGGGCAGTAGCTGATTTTAGATGCTTCACAGGTGCAGGCTCCATGTATTTCTGAATAGGATCAAATCCTAAGATTTTAAACCTGAACCCTTCAAGAACATTGACAGCAGACTCTCAAGGACAAAACTATTATCTCAGATATCAGGAAACCAAGCAGCGTACCGTCTATAGAAAACGAAGAGCCACTTGTGGATTTGATTTTCTTAGGAATTCCACATCTTCTTTACACCTTCCCCCTCTAAAATGGTGTTCATATCCTGATGAGCATACAGAATGAGCTTTGGCTGCAATCTAAACCACAAAAATTATATTGCTAGAATCAAATTACCTGCATCGTTCAAATCATAGGATTTAGAGTTGGAAGGGCACCTTAGAGATCATATTTTATATTTAAACATTGCACAAATAAAATGTTCACAGAATTATTTTTCAGTTGCTGTCCTCAATTCCCACCACTGAGGCATGAGATATACTATACTTCTTTTATTTTCAAAGGATCTTTTTTTTATAAATTTTATTTAATATATTTAGTTTCCAGCATTGATTTTCACAGGAGTTTGAATTACAAATTTTCTCCCCATTTCTACCCTCCCCCCCACTCCAAGATGGCGTATATTCTGGTTGCCCTATTCCCCAGTCTGCCCTCCCATCTGTCAACCCACTATCCTCCCATCCCATTTTCCCTTCCTTTCTTGTAGGGCAGGATAAATTTCTATGCCCCATTGCCTGTGTATCTTATTTTCTTGTTGCCTGCAAAAACTTTTTTGTTTTTGTTTTT
>CM053624.1:259077991-259136115 GCA_028646595.1 Phalanger gymnotis
TTTCATGGTTTTCTCTCATCCTTCTCATTTCTCTTCCCAATTTTTCCTCTACTTCTCTAACTTGCTTTTCCAAATCCTTTTTGAGCTCTTCCATGGCCTGAGACCAGTTCATGTTTTTCTTGGAGGCTTTTGATGTAGGCTCTTTGACTTTGTTGACTTCTTCTGGCTGTATGTTTTAGTCTTCTTTGTCACCAAAGAAGGATTCCAAACTCTGAGACTGAATCTGGGTATGTTTTTCCTGCCTGGCCATGTTCCCAGACAACTTACTTGACCCTTGAGTTTTTCAGCGGGATATGACTGCTTGTAGACTAAAGAGTTCTATGTTCCACTCTTGGGGGGATGCGCCAGCTCTGCCTCACCAGCATTCCTCCTTCCCCAAGAACCCCCAACGTAGACTGGACTTCGATCTTCAGCAGTTTCTTCACTCCTGCTCTGATCAGCCACTGAATTCCTCCCACCAGGTGGGCCTGGGGTCAGAAGCAACTGCAGCTGTAGTTCTGTAGCTGCCCCACTTTCGCTGCCCCCAGGGTGGTGGCTGAACCACTAACTCTTTTTTTCACTCTGTCCCCAGCAGCTTTTCCCACTAACCTACTCTGTTGTCTTTGCCATTTGTGGGTTGAGAAATCTAGAAACTACTGCAGCTCACTGATTCAGGGTGCTAGGGCAAGCTCTGCCCTGGCCCCTGGTCTCGTTGGTCTGCGCCACCCATGCTGGGCTCTGCTTAGCTCAGCTCCGCTCCCCTCTGCTCCCAGCTCTATGCGGGATAGACCTTACCTAGAGACCATCCAGGCTGTCCTGGGCTAGAGCCCTGCTTCCCTCTGCTACCCTGTGGTTTCTGCAGTTCTAGAATTGGTTCAAAGCCTTTTTTTATAGGTTTTTGGAGGGACTTGGCGGGGAGCTCATGCTAGTCCCTGCTTTCCAGCAGCCATCTCGGCTCTGCCCCCCAAAGGATCTTTTTAAGACAAAATTCATAGCAAAAATGTCATACCAATTAATTTATGTTTAAAAGTTATCATGGATATGAAATTCAAACATGTAATTAATCAATCTACAAGGAGTTATTAAGCAGCTACTATGTACACCACATCGTGGTAGGTGCTAGGGTTGTAATCCAAAATAACGAAACAATTTCTGCTCTCAAGAAACCTATATTCATGTAACATATGATCCAAGGAAAGGTGGGATAATGGAGAGAATGGTCCATCTAGAACTGAAAGTTCTGTGTTCAGGTCCCAGATTGATTACTAACTGGCATATTGCTTAGCTTCTCTGGTCTTCAGTTGTCTTATTGGTAAAATGGGAATAAAGACACTTGTATTACCTACTTCAAAGGGCCAAATGAGACAAATCTTTGTAAAAGGTTTTGTAAAGTGCTACACCAAAGTAAAGTGCTGTTATTCTAGAAAATAGGTCTCAATTACAGCTTAATGTTTACCTTGGGGTTCTGAATGGAGGGAGCCAAAACAATCAGAACCAATATGCTGTGCTTCATACATGGAAAGAAATCAGCCAAATAGCTTTTTGATGTTAGATGTGAAAAAGGAAGAGGAGAGATGGGACCTTATGATCTAATCATATACAATTCATATATAATCTCATAGGCTTGTTTTTCATTCATTTTAGAAGCAATTTATTATTTTAAACACTCTGAAAAGAGAAAATACTTGTTTCTCATGATATCGTGACATTCTAGAGGAGAAAACGTCTACAAATGTGTTTTAGGGGTTTAAGTATGAATAAATATAATATCCTATGGGTTGAATAGAGAAACCAGAACAATGTGGAAATTAAACTTGAGAACAAAAAGTAAAATTCAAACAATGATATTAAATCAGAGATTGAGTTATATGTTGATTTAACTGTCAAATTTTGCCTTCACTTCAGGTATAGTATGATGAGTTTCTACTCTCTTACCTAGAAAATTACAAACTATGAGTATCTCTGGTAAAGAAGGTATTTTTTTTCCTTTTGAGTGAAGAAAGGATGGAAAATGAAGTAGAAGGGAAATGGAAAAGGACAGAGAAAGGGGAGAGGAGAGAAGGCACAAGAAGAAAAAAGAAAAGAAAAGAAAGGTAGTAGAGAAGAGAAGAGGAAGAAAAAGAAAGGGAAAGGAAAAAGAAGTGGAGGGGAAAGGAAGGGAAGGGAAGGAGAAGTGAAAAGAAAGGAAAAGGGAGAGAAAAAGGAAGGGGAAGGGACAAGTAAAAGGAGAAGAGGAAGGAAACAGAATGGAAGAGAAATGGGCTGGTAGATGGTAACAGGTCTAGGTTTCTTGAGAAGCAGAAGTTTTGTATTCTGTTTTTGTCCCTCCAGACAATATCTATTATGATGCTTTACACAAAGTGGAAGCTCAATAAATCTTTTTAAACTAATTGTACTATGAAAACAATAGTATTTTAGGCTGCATTTACACAAGCAAAATGGAGAACTGAAACAATTACCTATTAACTTATTCAAAATCATGCTCTTTACTTCAGATTTGATTTCAAAGGACACTTGCATAATCTTGAGCCTGGCTTCTCCTGATCTGTCCTCTACAATTTTTTTTTTATTTAATCACTCATTTAATTTATGTGGACAACATATTCTCAAAGAAACTAAAATGTCCTAAGATCACTTTTTCATAGTTGTGAAAGAGAGGATTTAATTTAGTGTACAAAATGCAGGCTTCAAATTCTGAGCCTTGATACTCTATTTTCTTACTATGTAAAACCGATCAATCCATCCTAGTATCCTAGGTGCTGTTCACAATTATTCCTGTCTTTACTTTGCTACAGTTACTACAAGGTTTTTCAAACATACTGGTATATGCATACATATACAAATACAAACATAAATATGTGTACATATAAATATGTATATATATATATGTATACATGTAGACACAGAGACACCTCACACCTGTAAGATCATCTACATAGGGAGTTTCCTAGTGAGAAGAGCAAATACCCTTTGTATCAATGCAAATTGGCAATTATCTTGCAACTTATGGTTTTGGAGGGTTACCTAGAGAATTGAGAGATTAAGTAACTTACTTTCCCAGGGTCACATTGCCAGTATATATCAAAGGTAAGATGTGAACCCAGGCTATTCTGAATACAAAGCCAGCTCTCTGTTCTGTAGGTCAAACTGTCCCTTCAAATATCATTTACCACCAATTCATATTTAAGTTAATCACACAGAATAATTAATAGCTATGGCATCATTTTCGGAGCCAGCCAGTATTGTGAATGACAGACACACTCAGCTCTGCCCCTTGATAGCAATAAATCAAAACTATTACTGTTCATATGTCAAGTAACTATAATGATCCTTAAAGAGGAAGCCTAGGAACTTCTCAAGAGAAATAAGGGAAGGAAAACCACCCGTAAATTAACCCCCTCAATATTTTATATTCACCTCAAGAAGGAAAGTGTTGGATTTTCCTTTTCCAAGCACACACACACACACACACACACACACACACACACACACATACACACAAACACACACACAAAGAACTCCACAGCATTAATGGCTTTCACATTGTCTGAATTTTCTGTTCTTTTGACAGAGTATGACATTGCATACACAACCAGTGAACACGTATTAAAGCCTGATAGGGAATTAGAAGCTCTGGCCACTGATTATATCAGGAAACACTGGCTGCAAAGGCCAGCAATCCCCAAGTGACAAGAGGACTGCATTATAATTAATGGGTGTTACAAGTGTAAGGAGCATCTTAATTCTTTGGGGAAAATATTTCAAACACTAAACATCCCACTGTGATGGACAGCTGGAAAAGTCATTAAAAATAATAAAGATGATGATGATGATGACGAGGGTGATGTCAATGATGAGGATGATGATGATGGTAATGATTCTGTAAGACACTTTGTCTTAAAAGTCAGTATTTCTGAAAATGAATAGGGATGCATTTAATCCTGAAGTTGTGGGTGTCACACACACACTGATACTTAGCTGAATTGCACTAGGCATCATTACATTTCTAATAATTATGATGATGATAAAAATGATACAGTAGCTGACATTTGTCTAGCACTTACATAGTGTTGTCACGTATATCATCACATTTAATCTTTCCTTAACCCTGTGAGGCAGATAGTGTGAGTGTTATTTCAATCTTACAGAAAAGGACATTACGGTTCAGAACTCTATACTGACTTAGCTCAAGGTTCTGCAACAGTAAGTGGCATGGCTAGTTGTCTCCATTTTAAAACCTGGGCCCCTTCCAAAGAACTGCCCAACTGATCTATGAAGACAATCACAAAAGGGATGAAGCAGGTCTTCTTAACCTGGTATTCATGAGCGTAAAAAACAAAACATATATTTTGATAAATGTATTCCAATGTATTTCCTTCATAATCCTAGTTATCTTATTTGCATTTAAAAACATTACTTTGAAATGGGATTCATGGATATTACAAGACTGCCAAAGAGGTCCATGCCATAAAAAAGATTTAAAACTCCTAGAATAAAGGGATGTGGATAACCAGACTTTCCTTATATTTTTAGAAGAATTATCTCCTAGCTTAGGAGATGAAAGGGTATTTATTTACCTAATTTCTTTATCATATTTCCATACCTTTGAATGAGAGAGGTGATCTGTTTACATGGCAATAGTAAGCCATGTAATAGCAAATAATAAACATCTTCCCCTACTTCCTAATTCCTCTGTTCCTCAAAGTCTAACTTCTAATGAGGCCGCCCAAAAAAAATCTCCTCGTGACCATAACTGCAACTAACTTGAGCATATTATGAATATTACTAGTAAGATGTTACACTCGTATGACCAAGTTTGAAATAACTTTAAGTGAAGATTATTTATACAATTGTCTTCTCCTTGGTAAAGTTGGAAATGTCTGCCACAAAATGGGAAATAGGGGTAGAGAGGAAATTATTATGAATTCATATTCGTATGAAATCATGTTATGAATATGGTTTTGCCTTAAGCCTCACTTCATTATGTTAGAAAGCAGATTTATCAGACATATTTGCATTATCTTTCTAGCACCCCTCATTTAACAATAACTATAATGATGATGATGGTGGTGGTGGTGGTGGTGATGATGATGATGATGATGATAATGGATCATATGAATGTTAGCCATAATAATTATTATTATTATTATAGCCCCTACTATGAGCAGGATACTGTGCTAAGCACTTTGCAAATATATTATTTCATTTGATTCGCATAACAATCCCAGGAGGTAGGGATTATTTACTATCCCCATTTTACAGATGAAGAAACTGAGATAAACAGAGGTTAAACAACTTGTTCAGAGTCACAAAGCTAGTAAGCGTATGATGGGGGCTTTGAACTCAGGTCTTCTTGACTCCAGACCCATTACTCTATCCACTGTACCATCTAGCTGCCCCCTGAGCCTCCAAGCTGCTCAGGGAAAGTTTATGATTATAAAACTTTAGATATAGGAATCTGTACTTAAAAGAAATGAAAGGGATCTAGGCATCAATACCTTCACCTCATTTTACAGATGAGTAAACTCATCCCCCCAAAAGAAGCAGATGCTTCAAGATCATACAACTAGTTAGTGGCAGAGGCAGGATAAATTTTCCTAATTATTTTCAAAGATATAAGCAGATGTCAAAGCTTCATGAGTAATACACAATGAAGTTTCAGCATTTACAAGGTTCTTGTTTCCACAATTCATCTTCAGGTGAGGGAAGCCAGGGCATGTGGACATTGAGGTATTAATTTATTCTTGGCTTAGCTTGAGGGAGGCTTATTGTTTTTAGAATTATTAACACCCTTTCATTGAGAAATGAAGATTAGGCAAGGAAACTTGAGTTTAAATGAGGAGGGACAAAACAAATTAGTGAATAATCATCTCTTCTCTGCGGCATGGTGCCTTTTGGAACCTTCTGCTCCCCTTTCTGCTTGGTGGTATGATGTAAGGTCTTTAGTCTACAAAATATGAGTATGCCTGAAATTCCATCAGTTAAGCATTTACTTGGGTTAACAAGCAAGCCCCTCAGAGAACATTAAGGGGTATGTAGAGGGAATGTGGCAGGGAGAATGGAAGGTAGTGGTTTATCACTTATTTCACATGGCTATGAATAAGTTTTTATGTCATTGAAGACATATGTTTGAGAGAAAAAGTCTGGGTTGATTATGTCACCAGATCAAGACATAGATAGCCAGTTTATTCAATTGGCATCCATGCAATGCCAAGGAAGCCAGAAGAAACCTAGGTGAAACTTAGGTGGAATGCCTTTACAAAGTTTATGGGAGTAAACGGGCAGACTGAGGCAAGCATGAATGACTTGACATTTACATTGTTGGAAGACATACAAATATTGATGAAATTATAGATCTATTGAAGTATGAATTATTTTAATCAGCTGACTTTCCTAAAAGATTGGCGAAGTGGGGGTGGGCATGCATGAGTATGTGTATTCTGTGAGTGTGTGTGTGTGTGTGTGTGTGTGTGTGACAGGATGAGGTAGCCAGGTTTTAAAAAGGAGACCAGGATAGAGGAGTAGGGCACAAAGATAGAATGAAGAAGGGAAGCAGAAAGGAAGGTAGTAAAGCATAAGGATTGTAAACAGCACACTGAAAATTTATGGGTTGGAGAGTGGTGAAGACAATTTATTTTGTTCCAGATAATTGGGCAAATGTAGGTTAAAAAGAATCGTGTTTGAGACTAGAAACTGGGGATTCTGATTCTCAGCCCAGAGCTCTTTGAACTAAATAATTCTGAAGATAACTTAGTCCCCATACTCCCCCTTACCCCCATCTAGTTTTCCCAAAGTCATAATTTCAGTGGTCTCTTCTGTGCTTGTGATTCACTGATTAAAACACAAAACTTCCTTTTCAGGCTTTAACACAAAGCAATTTCCACCAATCCTACCATACGCTGAGCTCCTAAGTTATGAAATGAGGGCACAGTATGAAAATTTAAAACATTAAGTGCTAATAAAGAAAAGTCATCTCTCCAGCAGACTTGATTAGACTGTCTTGTGTTTAAACTCACTTTTTCAAATACAATTATACTTAGGTCACACCTCATTCTGTCCCCATATACTCTGCATTCAAGAATTAGTCAATAAGCAAACCACATGGGCTATACACCCTGACTAGAAAGGCAAGGGGACATAAATCAAATATTTAAGTATTTATGCAACAAAAGCTTAGATATGAATTTTTCTTTACTGAAGATATTTAATCAAAGGCATTCCCCAAACTGTGTTTTCTAAACTGAGGTAATGCAATCATAATAGGAGGTGTGGGGATGGCAACTCAACTGAAGAATATGTCAAGGGGAGACAGAATATTATCAAGGAAAGATAGCTGGACCTGGGGCAAAGGATGTGGGTTTAAATCCAAACTCGGGGACTGACCACTTATGTGACCTTAAGCAAGTCACTTCACTTTGCTAAGGCTTTAGCTTCCTTAGCTGTAAAGTGAGGTAGGCAGACTAGATCAACTCTGTGGCCCCTTTCAGGTGAAAATATCTATGTAACACTAATACTCTAGATTTTCTTTAGGGACAATTTATTCTGCTAATTTCTATTCTGCTAATGTCTAATTCAATCCAATCCAATGCAATAAACATTTATTATGTGCCTACTATGTGTCAGGCACTGTGCTAAGCACTGGGGATCCATGAAATAAAAAGAAAGACGACCAACCTTTACACCCAAGGAACTTACGATCTGAAGAGACAATACTAAAAGAAGGCAAGAAAGTGTCAGGGCAGAGGGCAGAAAGAGGGAACGAAACATCGGGGGAATCTGGAATGGTGGCATTTTATTCTGTGGAGTTGAAACCAGGCAGAGCAGTATATGCAAAATGGAGTGAGCTGAGAGTCCAGTATCTGCCCTTTTTAAAGGAAGGCATTGGGAGGAGTGAGGTACTCTGCTTTCCTGCCCTCCAATCGAAGGGGAAAAGAGGATGAGGTAAGTGGTACCAATCGAGGCTTAAGTTAGCATCATGGTGGTAAGATTAAGAGTACTGAGCTTCTCCTAGGTGGGGCATCTTATTCGATGGGGTTTACAACAGGCAGAGTAGCAGATGCAAGGTGGAGTGGGCTACAGTTCAATGTTATTTTATGCAATAACATGGGCTGCCATGTCCAAGGAGTTCATCAAAGGAAAAAAATTACACACTTATAAATGGACGACCTCTAAGTTCACCTAATTCAACTTTGTTTCCTTTCACAGAGGAAGAAATTAAAGCCCACGAAAGTTAAGAAAGTTGTTCAAAGTCACACAGGTACAAAGTAGCAGAGGCAGATTTTGAACCCATATCCTCAGAATCTGATTCCAGGGATAATATTTGTAAAGTGGTAATATCTGTAAAATGATATTTGTAAAGTGGTAATATTTAGCACACTACCTGGAACACAGTAGGCCTTTAATAAAAGCTTATTACCTTCACTTTCTACTGCCACTCTATTGGTACTGAGCCAGTTAAAAAGTTGCATTAAAAAAAGCTAGCATATTTTGCTGTTGTTATTTCGTTGTGCTCAATCCTTCATGACCCCATTCGGAGTTTTCTTGGCAAAGATACTAGAGTGGTTTGCCATTTTCTTCTCTAGTACATTTAACAGATGAGGAAACTGAGGCAAACAGGATTAAGTGACTTGCCCAGGATCCCACAGCTAGTAAATTTCCAAGGCTGGATTTGAACTCAGGCCTTCCTAATTCTAGACCCAACACTTTATCTACTGTGCCGCCAAGCTGCCTCAGCCCAAACATTTAAGAATGAGTAAATTCTCACAGGTGCTATAAGAATGGAAGTGATTGGTTAATCAACCAACTGGGTCCACTCTTGCCAAGCAACTATATCATCCTGTTTGTTACAGTCCTTTCCACTTTCTACTAACAATTCAATTCCCCTATGACATACATATTTACTACTAGTGGCAAGGCCATGGCCATGGTGGGCATCGGAACAATGAGAAAGATAGGAATCATCAGCATTCACTGTTTTCTGATTCCCATTACCTTCCCTCTGTTCATTAGTCAGGAGGAACTGGATAGTATTAGGATAGGATATTTCCTATTGGAAGTATTTATTCTCATTCACATTTTCCAATAACCACTCATTCTAAAGAAATGTGCAATATCAGGGACACTGATGACTTTTTTATAAAAAATAATGATATTCATGCCAACTTGTTAGGATTTTCCACCTTCTTTAAGGAATCACCTCATATTATATGAGTGACTATCCCTAGGATAATCTCAAAACCTCACCTCACCTCATATTATATGAGTGATTATCCCTAGGATAAACTCGAAACACCACCAGTTGGCATTTAAGGGGCTTCCCAATCCGGCTCAAGCTATCTTACCAACTGCTTCCACATTCTTCTTCCTGCACTCTAGTTTCTAGTCAAACTGGCCAACTTGTTTTCATTCCCTGAACATAACATTCCATCATCTCTGTCCTCTGTATCTCTACACAGGCCTCCTTGCATACCTTAAATTCAGTCCCTCCTCCCTGCTATCTCACCAAATTCCTAGATTATTTTTCAAAACTCAGCTCAAGTGCCATTCCATATAGGAGTCTTATCCTAACACCCTCAATTGCTATTGCATCTCCCCCATTATTTAATATTTATTTTGCATATATTTTATGATTCTTTATTTAACACAAGTTAATTTCTTTTCTCCAATAGAATATAAGCCCCCTGAGGGCAGGGACTGTTAGTTTTACATTTTTGTTTTTGCATACCATGCACCTAGTAGGGGTTATCACACATAGTGGGTGCTTCACAGAGACTTGTGGAATGAATAATGAATCTCCTCTCTGAAGGGCTCTCATTCCCAAATGGTTGTTTTTGTCAGTTGGTCAATCAATTAGCATTCATTAAGAACACATTATATGCCAAGCACTTCACTAAGAGGACCTATGGATGCACATAAGGAGAATGAATGGTACAGTTTTGATGAATTTGGCTCATTCTGCTCTCCTAGGAGTCATTCTACAATACAGCCGAGTTACAGAGGGGTTCCCTCCCTCCCAAATATATGGTTTCTCTTCTAGGCAAAGCACTTTTAAATGTTTTCTAATTGCACATTTTCCTCTTACGGAACTGGCTCTCTTCCTTTGCTTAATTTGTCAAACTTACAATATCACAGAAAGTGCTATCTTTATGTTTTTTTCTGCCTTAAAAGTATAATAAGCTGTGATGGTTATTTTGTGGGTAGCCAAGTACCTGTAATTTAGCTCAGAAGGTTCTCTTTTGTTCCTACATCGATTACTCTTTAAAAATATATATATATAATTTCCACTCAAAGCCTTTCATCTGTTGATCTCAGCACTTCACAAACTAATTAATCTTCACAATATGCCTAGATCAGCATTATCCTCTTTTTCTAAAAAAAAAAAAATGAGCAAACAAACACCATGAAATTAAGCAGATTGTTCAAGGTTAAGGAGATTGACTGCCAAGTTTGATTTGAATTCGGTGTCCTTATTCTCTAATCCAGGGTTGAGAAGGCCAGATTTAAAACATGTGGAGTAACTCTTATAGACAGTACATCCTAAATTCTTTAATTTTTAATTTTAGGGAAATACACTTTATTGAAGTAATTCTCAACAAAGTGTTGAAAAAATCTCCAAACATAATTTCTTTCAAACCAAATTCTATTTGAGCTATGAACTAGGCATGAGTTCTACCAATATTTCTGAGTCTCTCTGCCATGCAATTTTTCCCACCCCCTACTCCATCTATTTCCTCACAGATCAGTTGTCAAAGGGAAAAAGAAAAGAAAACAGCATCTGTTAGGGATGGGCGAGGGAGGGGGGTACAGCCATAGTTCTACTCTCTCAAATACAGATTCAATGACAAAAAAGAAGAAGAAAAATAAAGGATGCAGACTGTAATAGATCTGTTGCCTCATTTCCACCAGGACAACCACCTAGTCTCCTTTGGACCTCTAGCATGTTAGGGTCAGTGACTATCTTCATGCCTGATTTACTGGATGTCGGAATCCAAACCATCACAAGGCTCTTCCATTCATTTTTCTCCTGAGGAGAACAGGGAAGGCCCAAGTGTATCATCTTTCAAATGGAGTTTCAACTGATGAAAATACATCCCCTGATGTGTAACTTCAATTGTGCATATGTTTACTAAACTGTAAAATATTAATTTATTATCCAATTTTCTTGTCAATTTGAGGAATGTTTTTTAATCCTTGTAAAGGACTGAAGGAATTGAGCATACCATCTACACATCTCATGGTTCCACTACAAAATACACCCTTGTATTTATTAAACAGCCCCCATACTTAGTCACTGTCTACATCATATTTGAATGTTTCCATTAGAGCAAGAAGAAGGATTCAGCGTGGGATGTAGATGATGTAACACAAAGGATATTGATAAAAATATTTACTTAAAAGCATGTTTCCAGCAGACTCAAACAAGGCATTACAACTACAGTTGACTGCAAGGTAGGAACCCAATCACTGATTTAGGACGTAAAACTGAGTACCTCTTTGGGGTAATAAAGTGAAAACAACTGAAGATGAACACCATTGGTTTCAGAACTCTTTCTGCAAGAGAGAAAGGCACTGGGTGGACAGTGTAGAAAGGGAAATATCTTCTTAGAGCTTAAAATAGATTTTGATGCTTTCTCTCTATCACTGTAAATAAATACCTTCCTCTTAACAGGTCAAAATTGATGTTGAACATGTTATTCCTCAGTTTTTTGGTCCCTCCGTCCGTAAAATGGGATTACCATTTTTAATTTCTTTGAAGACCATACTTCTCAGACAGTCTAAGATCCTGGGATAAAAATATTCTCTAGAAAGTGCTAAGTAGCCATACTTCTTGGGACCACACTTCTTTGAATAAAGACTGCTGTGAAAAAAATCTTAATTTAGAAGCAATGAATACTTCTATGGCTAAAAA
The DNA here is from genome assembly GCA_028646595.1 of Phalanger gymnotis. NCBI lineage: Eukaryota > Metazoa > Chordata > Mammalia > Diprotodontia > Phalangeridae > Phalanger > Phalanger gymnotis. The sequence goes on from CM053624.1 coordinate 259,089,879, forward strand.
AAAAAATAAAAATCAGATCTCTTAAATGTTAAGGTCTAGAAAATAAATGTCTAGCTCAAATGCCAACCTTGGAGAACATGTTTAAGATAATAAAATTATGAGTAATTAACTCCCCGACCTCTCACTCTAAGAAGAAAGTATAGTCGATGTCTGTTTTTCCCCCAGGTAACTCACCCTTGTATTTATTGAATAGTCGCCATATTGTTACCGTCTATATCCTTTCATGGGGCCTTGTTTTGCATTCTATTTTGATCTTATATCTTAATTTGTATGATAGCTGTTTGTTTATCATGTACCATACCTTTAAAGCTGGAAGAAACCTCAGAGGCCATCTAGTCTAACCTCCTTATGATGAAGAAACTGTAGCCTATAGAGATTAAGTCACTTGCCCAGGGTCGCACAAGTGACGTTCAAGAAAGTGGTGACAAACTCAGTTCTTTCTCATTCTGAGGTTAATTCTTTTTCTACTATAATCTACTGCCTCAAACTATTTACATATCTTGCCTACTTCCATTAGATTGTAAAGCCTGTGAGAATGCATTCATTGAACTCAAAAGAAGGTAACACGATCACCCACCATTCTGGCCATTTTCAAGATGAGTATTTCTGTGTTTTTTTTTTTTCTTCCTACTCTTCCAGCATCTATTCTGACTTCAAAAGATAAGAATCTCACCCTTTCTTTTTTCCTTTTCCAAGTTCATGACATGGAAGAAGGGAGTGCTTAAGAAATCTGTTTAGAGAAACAGAAATATTTTTGGCAAATATGCACAAATCTAAACGCTAATGTACATCGGTACAATGCCAGCAGTGACAATAAATCTTTTAATTAATGTATTAGCTCCCGCTCAGAGAACATCAATACGGAGTCAATGCACTCAGCTGGGGCTTTTCCCATGCATCTGCTTTCCAAAGCTAAGAGAAGATGGAGTTCCTGACCTGAGGCAATTTAGTTCAAACACATTTAACCCAGCTTTCCAAAGAGGTTAAAGACCTGCAGCCCACAAAAATTTTACTGGCTCCTTTCACATTTTGCTAGTGATTTGAAGATGGTACAGCTAACAAGTATAGAAATAAGGTCCCAGGGTTCCAAACCTAGGCGTGAGAGCATCAATTTTTATTGCAATCCTTCTTGGCCCACAGCCTGATTTCTCTGAGGCCCAGTCTCATGTCTTTCTGTCCCTGGGCCCCTTGACCTTTGTGAATGTATATAGCTGATTTAACCGGAGGTGATTCTCTCAACGTGGAGGTTGTAATTTATTAAAAGGAGAAACCTGCTTGGTGCTATCTTTGTAATTCAACTTCTGATGCTTGTTAATATACCAGCCTCTCACCATGGAGCATCCAAGGAGAATCTGAGATCAAAACCTCATAGATTCTTAGAAGAATAATTGGACGAAGTGGGGCTTCCATTTGGAGGTATGAGAATCAAGTCACAGAGGAGATGGAAATGAAGAAATCTCATATTTTAGAAGCCAAATCCCTGCTTTCATAATGATGTACTTAATAATCTCATTTTCTTGAGCATGAGAGGAAAAAAGAGAACTTTAACAATGAAAAAACCTTTAAGTAATAAGCGAAGATCATTCATTGATTCACATAAAGACACACAGGGTACCATGGGTAAATGTTATCTGTACGTCAGTCACATACATTTATACTTATATTTATATATACATTATTTCATTTATTAACTTCTAGTTTTCATTCAACCCTCAGTCTGTTCTGCCCAAAAGATGAGAGGAGAGGGGAAAAACATGAAAGTAAAGAGACTTAACAGGTGTGATACTCCCTGGGGTCTAAATCATTGCAAAATGCATCTGTTAAAGTATTTTTTCCTCTGGTATAACTGTTAACAAATCTCTCTAACAACCTCACTGACTAGGGTATTGAGGAGAAACTAGTCCACATGTTAGTTAGGTCAAGTGGCCAACACTTATACAGCATGCAATGCCTGCATGAGTTACAGAATGTTCTTCTTTTCCTGTAACCTTAGAGCTGCCTGGTGAGGGATGACACTCAGTGCTAACTTACCATGGTGTGGCCTTAATATTCAAGTTAGTGCTAAAGCTTCATTTTTTAGATTTATCTCATTAAATCTATTTTCCAGTCAGTCCCTTGGGTGTCTAAGATGGAGCTTTCCACTGAAGGCAGATTTAATGTTAAACAATCCAAGTCCGGCTGATAGAAGCCACAATGGGTCATAACAGAAATAACTCAGCTATAGCAGTGAGGCTAGTATAGTGCTACATATGTATCTGGAAACAACGGCGAGACTAGATGGGTCTCAAGTACTTTGTTCCATTTCAATTTGAGGATATCAACTTTATGGCTCTTTTTTGAAGTAGGCAAGCAAAATGTGACATGCTACAATGTAAAGATACCGTTGCAATGTATATGAATTCCTAATTTTCAAGACAAAGTGACCATTTTTTCAGTGTTTTCAGCTATGAAGGCATAGTAAAAGATACTTTGAGAGTGTTAAAGCTGTAATAATCATAATACATTTAAGTTTTACAAAACATTTTCAATACATCATCCTATTTGATACTTACAACACCACTGAGAAGCAAATTGAAGCTCAGAAAAATTAATTTGCCCAAGCTCATACTGCTATTAAGCAAGTGAGGCAGGATTTAAATCCACATCTTTCTGATATCTTGTTAAGTACTTAAGAGCTGGGTGTATTCCCAGAGTGAATTCTGCCACTCATGTCAAAATTTAGCCACATAAGGAAAGATTTTTAATAAAATGAGTAATATGCAATACTTAAGATGACCATTATGGAAAGAACCTCAGAAGGACTTAGACAATATTCTAATGTCTATTTGTTTCCAACCAATAGTTGTGATAATAATAATAGCAAACATTTATATAGTGCTTCATATGTGCTAATCATTATGCTAATGCTCTGTCTACATCAGGAAGCCCTATTCCTAGTTATGTTAGTGAGAGGAGGGTAGTTGGGATATGTTTTTTTCAGTTCTGTTCTAAGCTGGAGACAGCATCATGTATTAGAAGAGAAGGGCTTACTGATCTGCTATGATTTCATGGGCACTGGGAATATGGGTGAGATCAAATTAATAATTTCTCTTCTTGTTCATGGGGCTAATAGGCCACAATGTTAACAATATCATTTTATCATTAAGTTTTATTCACTCTTGAAGTGAAAATGCTTCTAAGAATAATAGCACTGAAAACTTCAAGGGCCGACTTAGGTGCCACCTCCTCCATGAAGCTATCCCTAATCCCTCCACCAAACATATCTTAAAGGACTTTCCTGTTTCAGAGTTTTCACTGGATTTGGTTTGACCCTCTACTCAGATCTCACATTCTGATTTGTATTATCATCTATATGTCTCATACAATTCTTGCCCCCTTAGATTTTAAAGATGACATCCTATTTCATTCTTGTATCCCCAGCTCTTTGCATTCACAGGCATTCGAATTTTTTTGGTTGAATTTTTCACATCTTAGTATAAATGAACTTATGAAAGGGTATACATAGATTTATAACCCTTTGGGCATAGTTCCAGACTGTTCTCCAGAATGATCAAACCCATTCTCAAGTCCCCTCAAAGTACATTAGCATACCCATTTTTCCATATACCTTATCCTGAGAATGGGCTTTTGTTGGGAGAAGGGGAAAAACAAAACAAAAACATCAATGCCCAAAAAAAAGTGGAAAAAGGGATGCCAACAAGACAGATAAAAATGAAAATTAGGGAAACCAGGACTGGTATAGACAAATTTAGACAACTTAATATTATTATTTTAGCTCCAGCTCTATAACAGTTCTTCTTTTAGCAAGAAACAATTTTTGACGTGATTGCACATGTATAACCTATATCAGATTGCTTGCTGTCTTGGAGAGGGGAAAGGTGGGGAGGCAGAAAAATTTGGAACTCTGAATTTTACAAAATTGAATGTTAAAAACTATCTTTACTTGTAATTAGAAAAAATAAAATACTATTAAGGGAAAAAAAATAGCATAGTTAGATGTAACCAAAAAAAAGAAAAAATGTTTGAAAGTGGGTTTGGAACTGAGATCCTAAAGAGAAAGCAGCTATTCTGCTGAAAGATAAGGATGATAATGATGATGATGATGATGATGATGATGATGATGATGATGATGATGATGATGATGGAGCACTGGATTTGGAGCCAATGTGAAAGCATAATACAATAGAGAGGTCAGCTGACTTGGGTTCAAATGCTACCTCTAATATTTACTGTGTGACCCTTGGGCAAGTTAGGCCCTTTCTAGCTCTCAGCTTCCTCAGGGTTTTTAACTAGATGGCCTCTGTGGTTTCTATCAGCACTAAATCTATGATCCTTTGAACCTGTGTGACCTTGGGACACTTACATTCCTACAAACAGACATAAAGAACATAAGTATCACATTCAGGACATGCAACATAAAGAAAATAACAAAAGTGAGCACCTTAGAATATTACAGGATGACAACATTTGCAAACCTATTCAGATTTTTAAAATTATAATGCAAATTATTTTAGTGGTTTAGGGGCAGCAAAGCCAATCAAGTCCCACTTCAATGCAGCACTTGAGATAAAATTCCCTATTTATCCCTTCTGAGAAACCATCTGAGGGCTAGATAAAGAATAGTAATAACTTTGTAAGCTAGATTCCTTCACCTTGTACACTTTGGAGGCTCTGTATAAACTATATTTTCATCTAAAGGAAACAAATATAAACCTTCTAGAAAAACAAGGTATAAGGAGAAAATTGACGGCATAATTGGAGTGATAGTGACATTGCGACAGCAAAAGCCAGCAGATTTGGAACACAAAGGGAGGGAAAAAACACAATTTGACTGCAATATGTGTATATTATTTTTATCTCCCTCCACAAATAAGATGATGATTGGATTCAAATCACATTTCAAACAGGATTCATTGCTGAAATGTCAAAAGGAGGTAGTGCTCAACTCTTGCAAAACCTTGAAATCTGTTCCATAAAAGTCAATTTCAGCACAAACCTTGGTTAACCTTGAATAGTTAGATTAATGATCCAGCACCCTTCAACTGAGCGCCCATGAATAAACAAAACTTTACAAGCAAATTTAGCAACATCTTAGAAGAAGAAAAGCAAAACCAATCAAGAGAGATGAATAGCGATGAAACAGAAACATTTCAGGGCAGAAGGAGAGAACAGTAGTAAATGCACTGCAGAGAGTAAGCAATCACTGTCCCCTAGAGTCTCAACACAGCAGATTACTCATCCTGCTGAAACACTGATATTTCCCCCCTTTTAGCAATCATTTATACATTTGATGATTGGTTGGAAATCTATAGGTGTAAGTAGCTAATGCCCCTGGTAAGTTGGGTTGTTTTCAAGGAAGGGCATGGAGCATTCCTGGCAGTCTTTCTCATCCCACCCAAATAAAAGAAGTGAGGTGGAAAGGAGGGTATATGCAGAAAGATTAGTGAAGATTAAAGATGGATGCAATCATATGAAAGTGAGAAATCAAATGCTATGCTTCCAGTCTTCTGGGGCCTTTTATGCCTCAGGACCTCTGGAATGGAGTTAATAGCAAGGATGCCTGCCAAAGATAAAACATAGATTGCTCAAAGTTTAAAGAGCTTACCTTCCACTTTAACTACTTTTTTAATATCACTCAATATCCACTCCACCTTGACCACCATAAAAACTTTCCTTTAGGGTAACCTTTAGGAAAACCAGTCCCTCTGGAAGTATTAAGAATAATGGCTAGGGAGATAGACTCAAATCTCTATCTTAACACATCCTTTTGAGTAAGGAGCTCAAATGAGTAATGGTTGTTAATTTGGTGAAGCTTACTGGCACCCAGTTTACTTCAGGTGTCAAATATTGAACAATTTTGCTTTTAGCATGATAAGTATTATTAATCCTAAGACCCAGGACTACCTAGTGCCTAAGTTCTCCAACACTGGGTCCAAAGTCCCTGGGGATCACTGAGTCCCCTTTACTGGTATCATCCATGGATCAGTCCCTCCTTTTATTGTTTGGTCCTGAACAAGAGCTTTGCTCATAATTCAATATATTATGAGGTTTCATTGCTCAACTTTACGTTGTCTCTCTCATTCATTCTACTTTTACATATCTCAAACCAGAAAATAAGCATATTCATTGTATGTCTTCTGACTGAATACAAGCAACAACATACAATTTCTTTGCAATTACAATTTATTTATTAGACAGTTCCAATAGCTTATCTATAGCCTCGTCTCAATTTTCCCTCTCCCTTTTACCTACAGATTGCTCAGCATTGATAAATATGTATCTGCCTTGCAATATCATATCTTGTATTAATTTTCCCTCCAAAGCATGTGCTGAAATCATTCTATATGGATACTGCCATTGTTTCCCAGGCATATATTCTATACTCGAGCCTAGGATTAGTGGAAAGGGCATAGAGCTTGGTTTCCCAGCAGCCTCTGGCAACTGATAGCTATGTGATCATAGACAAATGGGGGTAATAATACCTATAATGCCATATTATAGGGTTGTTGTCAGAATCAAATCAAATCTGTAAAGTATTATATAAACATCAGCTACATTTATTGGTGTTCCTCTTAGTCCTGCCTAATTCTCATTCTCTTGGCCATTCCAATTTTCCCTCATTTGAACATCTTTTAAATACCTTACCCACTGACAAGGTAGGATTCACTGAGCAGAACCTCTTGTCTGTCCCATGAAGACAGTGGTGATGATGATAATGACAATGGTGAAGGTAATACTGCCATTCAAGTAGTTCTTTGAGGTGTGTAAAGTACACCATCTACACTATCTCATTTAATCCTTACAACAACCCCATCAGTTAAGTACTACTAGTTATCAATAACTCTCTTTTAAAAGTGAGGAAAGAGAAGCTTAAAGAAATTGAATTGAGTCATCCTTGATCACAAAGTAAGTGTCAGCATTACTCCTTAGCGGGGCTTGGGTGCTTTTATAAAGCAAGTGTGCAAAGGTTTCTATGATGGGTCATGTGGCATTTGACATTGCCACTGGTGGTATTGGACTTGAGAGTTACCAATGCATAAAAGCAGATGATACTCATACACTAAGAATAATGATTCTTAACTATGAAGTTAGGGACTCAGTCCCATCCTCTAAGGGAGCCTATGCACAAAGAAAACTATGAGTATGAATGACTACCTATATATATTTCCTGTGGGCATTTCTTGGCAGCATTGGGGTAACATTGAACAGTCATGGTTGGAGTAGGCCAGGTGAGAATCTTTAATTGGAGGACTAGACAGATACCAATGGATAGCATTCAGTAAGAACACACCTTAACCAAAATGCAATCAACAACATCAGCAATGGCGGTCCTTAGAGTAAGGAACTCCAATATCTGGTCTCAGAAATAAAGTGCCCAGATTTTTATACAGGTGAAATGAACACATTCAACAACGTCATGAATCTATGAAATGCCAAATAAATGAATAGAAAGATCAACTTAGTTATTTCTTGAAATTCAAAAAGATATTAGACATCCAGAGGCATCTTGTCATTATGCAGTGTAAAGGTGGTAGAAATTAATATCAGAGGTGACTTCAGGGCCATCTATTACAGAAAATGTGAGACGGCAGGGAAATCAGACTTTAGGTCAAAATAAGAACCAATCTTCATAACTTTACAACTTTATTGACTTGCCCTGAAAAGATAGGTATATCTCAGTGGAAAGGGGTTCCCCCATCTCCATTTTGCTTATAAACCTCAGCTCAGCGACTTCAACAAAGCAGTGATAATTCAGCTTTTAGATGTGTTCATCAAATAGATTGTCCTGAGTCTTTTGCTGAGTGAGCTTCTCTACCCATCTGACAAATCCCCAGACGCAATATGTTACTGTAAGTGAAAAATGGACAGTTTTTTAAAAAGAGATATTTCATTTATGGTTTAGAAGATTTACCTCTGATCTCAAGCATCCATGAATGATTCATTTCAACTCTTTCTGTTGCCATCACAGCCAGTCCATAGATGAAGAAGACATGTGCTTTTTGGTACCTACAGGAAATTCTGGGGCAGCTAGGTGGTACAGTGGATAGAGAACTGGCCCTGGAGCCAGAAAGACTCATCTTCCTGAGTTCAAATCTGGCCTCAAAGACTCACCAGCTGTGTGACTTTGGGCAAGTCACTTAATCCTGTTTGCCTTAGTTTCCTCATCTATAAGGTAAGCAGGAGAAGAAAATGCAAACTTCTCCAGGATCTTTGTCAAGAAAATCCCAAATGGGGTCACAAAGAGTTGGACATGGCTGAAAAGACTGAACAACACAGGAAATATATGGCTTTCCCAGAACTTGGCATTTGGGCAGGACCAGATGAGTGGAATACCTAAGTAGGAGCTGCAGTGAGTCAGTGAGTAAATATGAAGTCACAGTCAGTACAGTAAGGAAAGAGAGAACAAAGCACCAAATTCACATAGGGAATAAGTTCAGGATTTGAACCCAAATCCTCTGGCTCCAAATTCAATGTTCTTTTCCCCACAATACACTATGATACTTGACTTTGTCATGAAAGCTAAGAGCTCACTTTACTTTCCATTTGTAAAAGAATCATGGAATATTGGATTTGGAAAATATTTCAAAGTCCATTTAGCTTAATGTGTGTTGGAATAGGAAACCTTTCCTGAACACATGTGATAGGACATATCGAGCGAGTCCCAAGTACCCTAATAAGGAACAAATGTTCAGGAAGAGAACGAGACACCAATGATATTTATTCCCCATGTCTCCCTCCATGCTATGAACATGTCAGGTGCTTAATGGAGGTTTGCTGAATTGAATTTATTGAAGATTTAATCAATGCTTGTGAAGTAAATTAAGATTTCCTGATTATCAGGTGCAGTCTTCAACATACAAAGACTGTTCTGCTGACCCACCATCAGACTCTTTTGTGTTGATTTTCTGGTCCAAAGAATGAATCATCTATGAAGTAACATGTTTTAATGAACAATCATCAAAATTCCACTTTACACCATGGTCTATCCTTGTTAAGTTAAAGTGTTTGCTCTGGAACTCAAGCACACACGCGTGCATATATACACATACACACTCACAATCTAGCAGATGGACCAACTGGGTCCCTGTGTTGTGTAGTAATTTACTATAATCATATCATGCTGGGAGAACATGGACAAGGTGACCCTAACTCTAGCCTTTCCAGGAGAGATTGATTAGAGGCACCTTCAAAATGCCAAGGGAAAAGTATTGGGAGGATACCTTGGGGGTAACTACAGAAGGATTATGGGTCTAGGGATGCTGGGGTTTGACCTAGACAGTCATGTACAAAACCAACTCAATCATCAGGAACCTCTGCAACAATTGGGACCAAATGGAGCTGGAGCGAGTGGGGATAGCGTGGGGGATGCTGGCAGCTGTGCCTTTACTCATGGCAGATGGCGCTCTGAGACTGTTGGGAGCTGTGGAGATGACAAACATCTGCTGCTGGCAATCATTGTCCCAAACAATAGTAGCTTTGGTGGCAAAGTCTCCTGTCTGAGCATGATAAATGAGGCACTGGTAAAGGACCCTGCAGAGGGAGTAGGAGGGAGGTGGATGTCCCTCTCCCCACTCCTTATAAAATGACCATGGTATATCAAGGAAGAGATGGGACAGAAGAATTCATAAATGAGTACATAATTAACTTATTTTATTGAAGATAATTAGACATTGGAATTATTTACAAAACACAAGCATGTGAGCTGCAAGCATCTTAAAAAAAAAGCTCCTAGTTTCAAGTTAGGAGTTTTGTTTCTTACCTGAAATCAGGCAGGTTGCTATATTCCTTCATTCGGAAATCAAGTCTGGGCTGCATCATTCTATTATGTGTGGCCTACCACTCCATTACCGCCTCTATATAAAATTACATTCCTGATTAAAATTTTAGTGCCAAACATTTTATATGATTACAGACAGAAAGTCAAAATTTGCATTTAAATAGACATATTAAAAACTCTGCAGAGGGGGAAGGACAGGAAAGCAATGTCTTGAGAAGGCTTTTGAAAGAGGATGAAATATATATAGAAGAGGATTTTTCCATCTTTGTAAACACTGACAGAGATCCCTCTATGACTACTCTCAATGATGTTCTCAGTGTGTTGGACAGCACTCAGAGGAAGTGACCTTAGCTTTGTTTTAGACACAAGAAGAAAGAGGAAGCTTCTAGAATGGTTCTGCTCTATTCATCACAGAATCAATCAGTCATCTGATCCACAAACATTTATTAAGCGCCGAAAATGTGCCAAAAACTAGGCTAGGCTCTAGTGATTCAAACACAAGAATTAAACAGTCCCTTTGCACCCAAGGATGAGATATTCTCTGTTATACATAGCAGCATGTATACATACACACATACAAAAATATATACATAAAGCAAGAAAAGTAAGGAAAGGAGGGTGGGCAATATATACAACTACTCAAATCTTCATACTCTGGAAGGAATCTCAGAATTCTCCCTGGGATTCTTCTCAGGAACCAACATGGGGCAGTGGGAGAGGGATGCCAGATGGAAGGTGGAAGGGAGGGGAGAGAGACAGGGGTTTGCATAGAGGAAAGAGCTCTGGAGTAAGAGTCAAGAAAGCTAGGTCCTACACCTGTCTTTACCACTGAACTAGTTGTATAACCTTGAGCAAGTTACTTAACTCTCTGAGTCTCATTTTCTCTATGTTTAGAAGGTTGGACCAGATGTTCCCAAAGTTTCCTCCCAGCTCTAAATTTCTTTAAGTCGACAATTCTAGATGTCACATGAGAATCAACAAAAATATTCCTTATCTCTCACTCACAAGTGAACCAAGACATCAACTACCTTGATTTGCCATCTGTTTCCACTTCCGAGGAGGATAATCTGTCTAAAGATGGCCTAGAAACCCATCTTAGCCTTTTTTGCCTTACTCATATATGCAAAACTCAAAATAATAAATGAGATTTGGGGAAAAACATCTGCTAAATACCTTTCTAGCCTTATTTTTTGTTGTTATTTCACGAAGAAATAATTTGTAAGTTTAAGACTTTTCATCCATGATATATGTTTGTGTGTATACATATGTGTGTATGTGTGTAGAGTTTAATTTTTCAGTTGTATACAACTTTTTGTGACCCCATTTGGGGTTTTTGTGGCAAAGATGCTGAAGTAGTTTGCCATTTCCTTCTGCTCATTTTACAGATAAGGAAACTGAGGCAAACCAGGGTGACTTTCCCGGGGTCACATAGCTAGTGTCTGAGGACAGATTTGAACTTGTTTTCCTGATTCTAGGCCTGGCACTCTTTACTGTGCCACATAGATGTCCAAAGTACATAGATACATAGTCATATGTTATATATATATATATATATATATACATATATATGTATATATATGTGTATGTGTGTGTATACACATAAATATAAATAGAGATTGTCTTTATGTGTCACATACACATATGCAAGGACCTGGTTTATCAAGACAATGGTCATGCTGATGCCTGCAAGAATAGTCAAGGATACCATGAAAATACTTAGTTTCTTTTGGAGTTCTGGCAAATAAATCCCTCTGTTTTGTCCTTGTAGAAGCAACCTTAGCATTTAGCACCTCAGGAAACTTCCTCAAAGAAGCTGCTTTCTGTTCCCACTGGGTTGGAAACATTTTAAGGTTGGTCCTAGCAAAACGTCAAACATGAGAAAAGGAAAGGAAAAAAAGGAGCAAATACAAACTAGATAGAATGCTCACTCAGAGCCTTTTTCTGCAGGCTGTTTTCACACTTCCTCAGGCGAATGGATTTTAAAAATTGCCAGCCGCTAACATGAATCCCACCTCTTCAACCTGATAAGATAAATCTTGACAGGCTAAGAAATCTTTATTTCACTCAGAAGTTATTGGTTCACTTCTCATGCTCACAGATTAGGAGTAAAAATTGATTTGACTTCAAAGGAAGAAATTTTAGGATACTGATTGAAACCCCATCTACCACTACCCCCCCACATATAATTTACTCAATTGCCTCTTAGACTCAATAAATACTGTTTGTTTCCCATTTTCAGATAGCGAAATGTCATAGCAAATGGAAATAGTCCTTTTATATAAGACATACAGACCAAAGATCAAGACCAACAGGGCAAACTAGTTTCAGCAGAAGAAACCCATCTCTGACTTTTCTACTTCAAATCACATTGTTTCGTGTTTCCCTTCCTAAAGTTCAGTTACGATGATTTGCTCCCCTCACAGCAGCCGGGGCCTGATATAGGGTACAAGAAGGATGAAAAAATATGATCACCTCATAAAATATTATTATTATTATTATTATTATTATTATTATTACAGCATCAGTGAGCAAAGCAGTAACTCCATGGAACACTCAGACCTGAAACAGAGGAAGCAGGTAAACATTTTAACATACAGTCCATTTAAATGTACACTTTAGGACCCTAGATTTAGATTTAGAAGAGATATTAGAGGACATCTCATTCAACCTCCTCATTTTACAGATAAGGAAACTGAGGCCTAGTAAGGTAGAATGAATTGCTCAAGGTGAGATACGCAAGATTTGAACTCAGGTCTTCTGACTCTACCTTTTTTCATTGCACCATATTATCACTCCTTTAGAGGAGTTTTCTTTAAGCAGCTTAGCTGCCTGACCTTTTGCATCAGCAAGGCAATGGTTACAACATTGACGATATAAGGGTCAACGTCTTTCTGGTGTCACACCTATCGTTAGTGGAATTATTTTCTAACAATATGCAGTTGAATTTTTTGAGGCCAAACACAACAATCTTTTTTCTTTTTAGTTTGTGGGGCAGGGTCAGTTGATATTATTTAATTAGTATAGGGAACTTCCCAGTAAGAACACTTACTTTTACCAGTGAAGATAGGCAAACTGTTGAACTTATGGTCTTATGGGACTCTGGGGAAACCGGAAGTTAAGTGACTTGCCCAGGGTCACTTAGTCAGAGGCAGATATTAAAACCAAGTTATCCTAAATTCAAGTCTGGTTCTTTATCCACACCATATTACCTCTTACTAATATATGTTTAAAAATGTTTACTGAACAGCTTAATTCTCAGCCTATTTCAGGACATGTTTCAAAATACAGAGAATGGAGCAGATGATACCAGATGTTGTGTTTCACTGTGGTACGTATCTCGAGAGAAAGATTTTGAACCTTTGACCTACCTTGGGAAAGAAATTACGGGGAAGGGTGCAAAAATTACTACAACATATTGTCAGAGCTATAGGGGGGTAAATTCTAATCATACTGACTCTCAAGAGAAGAAAACAAATGGAAGAGGATGAGGTAAATCACTTCCTCGTTCCATTTTACAATAGGCACCATTGGGTTGTAAAAAGACTGCCCAAGAGACCATGATTCAAAAATTTGAACAATTCAATAAACCTTTATTAAATGTAATATTTCTCCTCTCCCCCTCTCACATTCACCAATCCTATGGTTATGATTTCAGAGGGACAAATATTTAGAGCTTGAAGGAATCTAGTTCAGATCTCTCATTCTTGAAATGAAAAAAAAAAAAAACCCTAAGACTTGCGGTGGTTAAGTCATGTGCCCAAGACCTTCCAGCTAGCAAACAAATGAACGAAAATTCAAAGTTGAGTTCTCTGGCTTCAAATCCAACAGACTTTCTAGAGCAGCAGAACAAAGATCATTATTTTCCAGAACTCTAAAAGAAAATGAATATCTTCCCATGATATTTTCTCAGGCTTTGTGCAGAGACACAATCCTAATGCATTAAACACCAGAGCTTTGAAGTATATTTTCTTTTTACCATTATGGAAGAGTCTAAAACTTGAAACAAATCAGGGCAAGGTCAGTTCATGAGGTATTTAAAAGTCATATCAATGAATATATTGAGAAGCTTTTATTAAATACTTACTAGATGGTGGACACTGTAAGTTCTGGGAATGGAAAGAAGAAAGACTGTCTCTGCCTTCAAGGAACCAACATAGTAATGGGGGAGGCAACATACAGATAGAGTTGATACAAATGGCATACCAAGTAGAAAAAAAAGATAACCACAGAGGAGAAGGAAAGAGCAGGTGGGGAAAATGGGAAAGCCATAAGTACATAAGAAATAGATGCAAAGACAGGGATGTGAATTGAAACTGGGCCAAGAATTTCACCATCCAAACTCTACAAGAAAAATTAGATAATATTCTTCTTTTGTTCATCCTTGGATTCATGAAGTAAAATAATTTTGAGGGCTATTTTAAAAAATATATATATGTATATGTATATATATTATGACATGACAATGAGGGACATCAAGGAAACACTGAAATTCTTAGAGTAAGAGGCCCTGGAATGACAGGCATGAGGAATAACAGGAGTGAAGCATCTACTTTTTGCACAAAAGTTCAACAATTAATTTATTAAGCAACTACTTTGGGGCAGGCACTACACTAGCTGCTGGGATATAAGTACAAAGAATAAAACAATTCTTACTTGCGAAGAGCTAATAAGGGAAGATAAGTATAAATATATATGTATACACACACACACACATATATAAAGTGATAAATAACATTGCTTAGATATAAACTCGACAAATGCAAATATATACAAAGTAGCAGGAGTGAGGAAGGCATGAGTTCATACAACACCTCAGACACTTACTAGTTCTGTGACTTTAGGAAAGTCACTTAATCTCTATTTGCCTTAGTTTCCTTATCTGAAAAATTGGGATAATAATAGCATATTCCAGAGCTACTGGGAGCATCAAATAAGAGAATAATTGTAAAGCACTTAGCACAGTACTGGGCAAACAATAAGCATTATATACATGGTAGTAGTAGTAGTAGTAGTAGTTGTTGTTGTTGTAGTAGTAGTGGTAGTAGTAGCAGTAGTAGTAATGGTAGTTGTAATAGTAATAGTGGTAGTAGCGGTGGCAGTAGTTATACTAGTAGTGGTAGCAGTGGTGGTAGTAGTAGTGGTAATAGTGGTAGTAGTAATAGTAGTTGTAGTAGTAGTAGTAATAGTGGTAGTAGTAGTAATGGTAGTTGTAATAGTAATAGTGGTAGTAGTGGTGGTAGTAGTGGTAGTAGTGGTAGTAGTACTGGTAGTTGTAGTAGTGGTAGTAGTAGTGGTAGTAGTAGTAGTAGTGGTAGCAGTGGTAGTAGTAGCTGTAGTAGTAGTTGTAGTAGTGGTAGTAGTAGTAGTAGTTGTAGTAGTAGTGGTAGTAGTCGTAGTAGTGGTAGTAGTGGTAATAGTGGTAGTAGTGGTAGTAGTTGTAGTAGTAGTGGTAGTGGCAGTGGTAGTAGTAGTAGTAGTAGTTGTAGTAGTAGTGGTAGTGGCAGTGGTAGTGGTAGTAGTAGTTGTAGTAGTAGTAGTAATAATGGTAGTAGTAGTTGTAGTAGTAGTAGTAGTAGTAATAGTGGTAGTAGTGGTAGTAGTTGTAGAAGTGAGTAGTAGTTGTAGTAGTGGTAGTAGTAGTGGTAGCAGTGGTAGTAGTGGTAGTGGTTGTAGTGGTGGTAGTAGTAGTGGTAGTAGTAGCAGTAGTAGTTGTAGTAGCGGTAGTAGTTGTAGCAGTGGTAGTAGTACTGGTAGCAGTGGTAGTAGTAGTGGTAATGGTAGTAGTAGTGGTAGTAGTAGTGGTAGTGGTAGTGTTAGTAGTAGTGGTAGTAGTGGTAGTAGCAGTAGTAGTAGTGGTAGTAGTAGTAGTAGTAGTAGTAGTAGTAGTAGTAGTAGTAGTAGTAGTAGTTGTTGTTGTAATCATTATTATGGGCACTGGCATTTGGGAGAATCAGAAATTATTTCATCCAGTAAGGAGTGTTTGAATTGCATTGTGAAGGAAGAGAAGGACTCTATTTGGAAGGAAGAAATGCATTCTAGGGATGGAGGACACCCAGTGCAAAGGCACTGAAATGGGAGAGGAAGTGTTTTGAGCAAGTTAAAAAAAAGCCACTCTGGTTGGATTGTGCAGGGCTATTGGTCCGAGAAAAAAAATGTCTAAGGTCCTGGAAACATAAGTTAAGAAGGTTTCACGGAGACAGGATGTAGCCAGGTTGTGCAGGGTTTTTAAAGCTAAAAGAAGAGGATTACATTTTATCTTTTAGGCAATAAGAGCCCACTGGAGCTGAATGAATATGGTTGTCACATGGTCAAATCTTTGCATAAGGGAGACTATTTTACAACAATATATAATGGACTGAAATGAGAAGTGACTTGAGGCAGGGAGACCAACTTTGAATCCATTGCCATAATTTGATGAGAGTTGATGACAGTTTGAACTGAAGTGATAGCTGTATGAGTGGATAGAAGGGAACAGAAGTGGAGAGGAGAAAAGAGGAGAAGAGAGAAGAAAAGAGGAAAGAAGAGGAGAAAAGGGGAGGAGAGAAGGGGAGAAAGAGGGGGAGTATGTGTTCGAGGATACAATATGTTGAAAAAGATGGGAGGAGATGAGAGTTAAATGCAACTATATAGGGGTTGAGCTTGGAAAAAAGAAAGTCTGAAGGAAATGAGAAAATAATTGGGAGATGATATCAAGCAGTTTTATGATTAAGACAATGGAAGAACAGGGAGATGGTGTTCTATGGCTTCAATTTTCTTAGCAAAGTAAGAAACGAGATTCTTAGCTAAGACAGTAATACTTCACCCCACCTTGGGAATTCCTGCTAAATATTATTTAAGGCTGTCATTATCTTGCTAACTGTGTTTGCATCATATCTAGGCTCCTCTTTTATTCCTATTACCTGATCAAGCTTCCCTATCCCAGAAAAGTGCAACTTTTTAAGTCTTCACTGTAATATCCATCAATATCTCTAAAGTACTATCTTAAGCACTGTAAGGCATTAAAAAAAAAATGAAGCACAAGACATACTTTTTTCCCCTTTGCCCTCTAGGACCTTACAATCTAGTTGGGAGAGATAGGAAATATTGAAGTTCACAGAGTACAAAGGAGTATAGGATAAATGCTGGAACATAATAAAGCCATTAATTATATAGCACTAAATTTAAGGATTTCAAAGTATTATCTGTCTATATGTGTGTGCATGTATGTGTGTACATATGTATATATAATATATGCATATATGTATATGTGTGTGTATGTGTGTATATAAAATCACCTCATTTAATCTTCACAAAAACCCCATGAAATAGGTCCTATTAATATGCTCATTTTACAGATGGGGAAACTAAGACTGAGAGAGCAAATGACTTGCCCGGGGCTTTATAACTAGTAAGAGTCTGAAGCAGTCCTCAAGCTCATGCATTCTTGATTTCAAGCCCAGATCTCTATCCACTGTGCCATCTAGAAGACAAATATTTATATTCATAAAAGAAGGGATTGTTTCTTTCTTTGTACTTGTATGCCCAGTTTCTGGCACACAGTAGGTGCTTAATAAACACTCGTTGATTGATTGATAAATTATACAGCTAATAAGAGCTACAGAATTTCAAGGGAAGGAAAGAGTATTCCTGTGGCAAGGCAGGTTCGAAGGAGAAGGTGGCATCCAAATTAGGCCCACTGGCAATGGAGGGATAAGGGATAAAGATGGAAGGATTGCATTTATGGGGTGGGAAAGAACATGAACAAAAATACAATTAATTAGTGAGAAGAACAAAAGTAAAAGCTGAAAAGCAGTTTACTTTGGTTGGAGCTCACAATATATGAAGGCAATATAATATTATTTATAATAATCGAAGACTTTAAGGATTGCTGAGCAACAACAGTAGATGCTGACAGTGCTTTTAAGTTTTGAAAGTACTTTTTGTCTCTATTATCTCATTTGAGGCTTGCAACAACCCTGTAAGTGAGCTGGTACAATAGTTGTTACCTCATTTTTCTAAATTAGGACCCTGAAGCTCAGAGGAGTAAGTGATTCTCTGACGGTAATATAGCTAGTATTTGTGGTGGAATGTGAACATGTCTCTTCTGATTCTATACCCTATACTTTCCCCACTATCCCTCCCATGTTACCTTCTTTTTCCAGTTTCAAAAAAGAACTTTGTACTTTATTCTGTAGGCAATGGGGAACCACCAAAGCTTTATTGAGTACAGTAGTGTCATTAACATAATGGTGTGTTGAGAAGACCATTTGGAAGCACAGCAAAGATTGGAAAATAGGTAGACTAGAGTCAGAAAGATCATCTATAATAGTTTAGGCAAA
This sequence comes from Phalanger gymnotis, assembly GCA_028646595.1. Classification (NCBI taxonomy): domain Eukaryota; kingdom Metazoa; phylum Chordata; class Mammalia; order Diprotodontia; family Phalangeridae; genus Phalanger; species Phalanger gymnotis. Next base: position 259,107,975 of record CM053624.1, read on the forward strand.
AAAGAGACAGGTCCTAAGCTGGGGGGTTCAGCAGAACTTAACACAAGAAGCTTGGATATGAGAAAAACCATGATGGTAGAAAAGACGAGACATACGAGATGAGTGAAAGGGAAGACTCTAAGATGCCTTCAAGGTTATGCATTTGAATGACTTGGAGGATAGTGTTATAATTAACCAAAAGCAAAAATGAGAGAAAATTATGAGTCCAGTTATATTGCATTGGAGGTATCTGTGGGAAATTCAGGTGCAGATATATAACAGAGTTAGGGAGAGAGGACTACAGCTCTGGAGAGAAACTGTAAGTGGAAACAAAGATATACGAGACTACATAGTGGTAATCATTGAAGCCGTGGGAATGAATGAAACTACCAAGGGAAGGACTGCAGAGGGAGAAGAGAACCTGGGGGAAATATGTTGGTGTACACCCGCTTTTAAAAGGTAGAAGGAGGCTGATGAATCAACCAAAGGCAGGGACAGAGAAGTCAGTGAGATAGAAGAAGAATCATGAATTATGTTATAAGAGGAGCCTTTTTTCAGATATGTGTAAGTATGCTTCTCTCAATAACTAGAGAATATAAGCAATAGAACAAAATCAAATTAGAGCTTTGTCTTCTTAGTTTACAGAGCAGAACAGCTATCACTACTGGAAAAAAAACACATGACTGAAATTAATTAAAAAGAAATAAGTATATATATACACATTTGGAGGATTGGAATATGGATATAAACACAGATACAAACTTAAGTGCATACACACATACACACAACCCTTCACATGCTCAGAACAAAGAAGGCATGGGAACCAACACCACCAGAGTAACCATAAGACAGAAAGTCTGCAAATCCTGAGCCCTGATATATTCAGCTGCCTCCAGGACAAGAGTATCATCAGCCTCTGCTGGCCAGCTATATTCCACACCCTTCTCCCCCCAGTGTGGGCACTGTGGGCTGCAGATACGTGTGGCATGACACAGGCAAAAGCTTGCAGGAGCGTCCTCCGCACCATTCTGCATGCATGGATGAAGAGTGAGCAAGGCAGCTGTGAGGCCTCTTCAATATTTATCATCTAGGACATATAATGAAACTCTCATATCCATAATTGCTAGAAGATTAAACCTTTTGCAGGAAGTCATTGAGGGAATGCTAATGTTAAGTTTTCAAGAAATGAGGAAACAAGAAAATCTCAAGGGTGGAGGTTAGGAACAAAAATAAATGCATTGGGATGAAAAGTCCCAAGACATACCACAAACAGGCTATGTAGTCCAATAGAAAGAAAGCTGGTAGTCAGAAATCCTGTGTTTGATTCCCTGTTCTATCCATTTCTAAACTGAGGCAAGTCTCTTTGACATTATGGACCTCAATTTTTTCATCTGTCAAACATGAGGAGAATACTCATCTCATATCCTGTCCATCTAATAGGATTTTATTTTTGTCAAGGCTTGTGACTGGTTTAGGGGACACCCACTGTAGAAAGCTGCTCCACCAAACTGGGTCAGCTGTTGTTTTAGAATTTATCTTCCTGGGGAAATGTCTGGGGGTACTGAAAGGTTAAGAGATTTGTCCACAGTCACAGAGGGGGCATTTGTCAGTGAAAGGACTTGAACACTTATCATCCTAACTCTCAGACTAACTCTCTCTATTCTACCAAGCAACCCCTCAAAAGATTATTGTGATAAATTAATGTATCTAGCTATTAACATTAGCATTCTAATATTTATAAAACATGGCCGATTATTATGAGTTTCTCATTCTGAAACAGTGCCTCTTTTCTTTTAAGTACTCTAAATACTTTTAAGTACTCTATGCCACCCCTGGTTCTGTCCAAAGGTTTATCTACACATATAAGACACTGAATAAAGTAAGTTCAATGAATTTTCAACAAGGAGAATATAAGCTCCTTAAGGGCAGGGCTTCTTTCATTTTTGTCTTTGTATTCCCAAAGCCTAGCACCATGCCTGACTCACCAGCAGGTGCTTGACAACTGAACCGAAGTGATAAAATAGATAATACATTCCATTTAGGAATCAGGGAGTCTTGAAATCTAAACTTGTCTTGGACAAGTACTAGCTGTAACCAAGGACAAGTAATTTAACCTCTCTAAGCTTCTTTTTCCTCAACTATAAAATGTAGATGATAATAATATGTATTATATATATATTATATATGTGACTTAATATAAAATATCTCTCATTGTTGTTGTAAAGATCGAGTGAGATAATACTTGTAAATGGCTATGAAAAACATAAAGGGCCACATACATGTTAGCTATTGTCACTATATGGAGGCACTGTTCTAGGAGCTGGAGACACAAAGCAACCCCCCAAAAAGAAACAGCCCCGAAACAGAAAGAAAAACAAAAACAGATCTATCCATGAGAAGGTTCCACTGATGGAAGGATTCTTTGTTAATGAATATATGGACAAAAATTATCTCACATAGAAGAGGCAAGAAAAAGCTTATACAGTGGCAGGTGAGAGGGAGGAGGTGAGAGGGAGGGAGTGAACCTTACTCTCATAGGAATTGGCTTAAGGAAGGAATAACATACACACTCAATTGAGTAAGGAAATCTATCTTACCATACAGAAAAGTAGGAGAAGAAGGGGATAAGCTGGGGATGCAAGGGAGAGCAGATTGAGGGAGGGGGTAATCAGAAGCAAATACTTTTGAGGAGGTACAAGGTGAAAGAAAATAACATGAGTATCATGGAAGTGTTTTGTATGACTACACACATAACCTGTATGGATTTGCTTGCCTTCTCAATGAGAATGGGTAGGGAGGGAGGAAGAATGAGATTGTGGAACTCAAAGTTATAAAAATGAATGTTAAAAATTGTTTTTACATTTAACTGGGAAATAAGAGACACAGGCAATGAGGTATAGAAATCTATTTTACCCTACCAAAAAAATAGAAGGAGAAGGGGATAAGAGAAGAGGGGTGTTATAGAAGGGATGAATGAGGGAAGGGGCAATCAGAAGCAAAACACTTTTGAGGAGACACAGGGTGAAAGAAGAAAGAATAGAATAAATGTGGGCAAGGAGAATAGAATGGAGGAAAATACAGTTAGTAATAGTAACTGTGAAAAAAAATTGAAGGAAGCTTCTCTGATAAAGGCCTCATTTCTCTAACATATAGAGAACTGTGTCAAATTTATAAAAATAAGACCCATTCCCCAAATGATAAATGACCAAAAGATACAATCAGTTTCCAGATGAAGTAATGAAAGTTATCTAAAACCATATGAAAAATATTCTAACTTACTATTGATTGGAGAAATGCAAGTTAAAACAATTCTGTGGTACTACCTCATATCTATTAGATTAGATGATAGGACAGAAAAAGTAAATGACAAATGTTGGAGGGGCTGTGAGGAAAATGAGACATTAATGCTCTGTTGTTGGAGTTGTGAATTGATTAAACCATTCTATAGAGCAATTTGGAATGATGCCCAAAGGGCTATAAAACCACACGTGCCCCTTGACATAGCAATACCACCACTAGGTCTGTATCCCAAAAGAGATAAAAATCAAAAAAGAAAAGACCCTATATGTACAAAAATATTTATAGCAGCTGTTTTCTGTGGGCAAAGAATTGGAAATTGAAGGGATGCACATCAATTGGGGAATGACTGAATAAGTTGTGGTATGTAATTGTGACGGAATATTATTGTACTATAACAAATGATGAGCAGGATGCTCTCAGAAAAACCTGCAAAGTCTTACAGGGGTTGATGCAAAGTGAAATGTAATGGGTACAAAGTAACAGCAATATTGTAGGATGGTCAGCTGTGAATGACTTAGCTATTCTCAGCAATACAATAATCCATGACAACTCAGATGGACTTAGGATGAAAAATGCTATCCATCCCAAGAGAAAAAACTGATGGTGTCTGAATATAGATTGAAATGACTCTTGTGTTTTTCACTTTCTTTATTTTCCTTGAGTTTTTTAATCTGTTTTATTTCACAATATGACTATTATGGATATATTTTGCATGATTACAAACATATAACCCATACGGAATTGCTTGCCTTCTCAATTGGGGCTGGGGTGGGGAGGGAAGAAGGGAGAGAATTTGAACTGAAAATTTTAAAAACAAATGTTAAAAATTGTTTACATGTAACTGGGGAAAATTAAATACTAAATGAATACAAAAAATGAATATATAGACAAATGAATGAAAGAACAAAGAAATGAATGTATGTATGACAGCTCCTTCTCATTCTCCTTTACTAGATCATCATCTATACCATGTCTCAGAACTATGGGTGTTCCCTAAAATTGTTCCTGAAATACTCTTCTCTTCTCCTTTTATATTCGCTCTCTTGGTAACCTCACCAGCTCCTATGGGTTTAACTATCATCTCTATGCAGATGATTCCCAGATATGACAGCGACTTCAGGAAGAAGTCCCAAGAATGAGTTGGTGTAATCTCTATCTGAGGGAAATCCCTACCATTAAACTCAGACTTTCCAAATTTATATTTCATGTTGTGTCGGACTTTAACTGCCAAGACTGCTGCTTTTAAAGGGAAGTCCCTAATGGTAACGCCACCATCATTCTCAGACAATATGTCCATGGCCTGGGAATACATCCATAGATTTTGGCTTCAAAAGAACTGTTTTGTTCTCTTCCTTTGACAATGTTTTCTATTTATACCCAAATACCACAAATTGGCTTTAAAAACGTAGCATAAAAACGTAGCATAAAAGAGAAAGATAAAATACCGAGAGTTGTTTCTGTCACAAGAAAATAAATCATTTTACCTCTCTCCTCTCACCTTGTTTTTCCAACATTTCTAATGCTTAAGAAACTACTTGGACAACAAAACCAGCAGTGGCCTAGGGACCAGTTGATAATTTAATAAAACATAACAGTGAATTCTAGCTGCCAACATCAGGGATACCCCTTTAACTATTCAGCCCTAGCTTCATAAAATGGGATAAAATGGAATTTCTTCTTGGGTTACTAACGCTGAAGCATAGACAGTTCTCTATCAGTATGGAACTTTGAAGAAAACAATGGGAGAGAGACAGAAAGAGGTGGAGAATCACAGAGGAGACAAGAGGTACTACCCCAATGGAAGGTAGGCTCTCTTCTTGTGGGAGACCACATAGCTAGTGCCTTCTGATAATGGTGCACACGTGCTGAGGAGACACAAAATGACAAATCCAGATGAGGGACAACTATTCAAACAAAGAATCCTCTGTTGCTCAGTGGGCCCTCCTGAAAGGTATACAGAGAGGATGATTACAAGATAGTGCAGTTGTATCTCTGCCTAGAAGTCCAAAATTAGATCAGCTAGTTGTAATTTGGTTTGTGGGGCACCCTATGTTATCTCACTGTAGGGTTTTTACATGCCAGCCAGAAAAAAATCTATCTATCTATTTATATATCTATGTGAGATTAGACTGCTCACTGAGAATTTATAGTTTTACATTTCATAATCTTATCTCAAAAAAAATAGAACCGTCCATCTACTTCAAGACCCAAAGACTATATCAGAGAGGGAGGGTGGCAGGGAGGGAAGAGAAAATCAAAATGTGAGGAAGACAGCAAGTGATATCTTTTACAACTATGCCTCATATGGCTAAAATAGTTACCATGTAAAGCTGGGATCAGTGGGCAACTATAGAAGAATCCAATAGAATTAGGACACTTGTCTGACATGAAATAAAATAAGACCTAAAGGATGATGCTGGGAGGATTTTGTGTTGAGGTGGATTTCAGCTCTGGGCCTACTCCAAAAGAATACTTGATACAGGAAAAAAGAGAGAATGTTGTAATCCTGAAGAGAGCAAGATTTGACCATTATTTTTCATTATTTTCATTTAGTAAGAAAAGAGGACATTATTAGATTTATGGTTCCTATTTTTGTAGAGCTCCCAAGCTGTGAAGAGAGAAGTTAATTTTTTAGAAGTCCCCCCTTTTTTAAGGTGAATCACATTTTATGCTCATCAATATTAACAATGTTCTCTTTGCCCAGAATAGCCCCATGAGCAGTTACAACCCAAATGTGAGGGTGATGGTAGAGGAATAATAAGCTTAGTGATATTTTCCTCTCACTTTCTAATAAAAAGCAGTCACATCCAGTTCTTCAGTTTCTCACTGTAGTTGCCATAATAGGGAAATATCCTGGGTGTCATGTTGTTGTGTCTGACTCTTCATGAGCCCATTTTGAGTTTTCTTGGCAAAGATACTGGAGTTCTTTGTTTCCTTCTCCAGCTCATTTTACAGATGAGGAAACCGAGACAAAAAGAGTTAAGTGACTTGCCTCGGGTCACACAGCTAGTAAGTATCGGAGGCTGTAGAACTCGGGTCCACCTCACTCCAGGGCTAGCTATCTATCTACTACACCATCTGGCTGGCCTATATGACTAAGAATCGTCAAAAGTGAAATCTGAACCCAGGCCTTCCTAACTCAAAGTCCCCCACTCTATCCACAGTGCAAAATGCCATTTCTTTGAAAGTTTTGCTTCCCTGCCTTCTTTTAAATATTCTCTTGAATTCTCTCCAAGTCCCTTGACTCATGTTCGCTGTACAGAAGAGAGAATCAACAAATATTTGAAACTGGGAATGAGCTTCTTTAACAACAATTAATGTACACAGGTGAGAATATTTCTCTGGTTAAGTAGTTACGCAGCAGATTGGAACATGTTTTATAGATATCCCATCTATATTAGAAAAAGTACAAGGCTGACCACATAGGTTCTCTGACTGATTGTATAAAAATTACTCAGTAAGAGAATGGGGGGGGATCCTAATCAGATTTAAAAACTATCTGATTCAGTTCAGGTCCAATAACAAGGCTTCCCCTCAGAGAATTCCTATGGTAAAGTATCATTTAGGATGTAGTATGTTACAGAAGTGGGCAGCTAGGTTGTATGGTGGATAGAGTGTCTGCCATGGAGTCAAGAAGACTCATCTTCCTGAGTTCAAGCCTGGCCTCAGACACTTACTAGCTGTGTAACCTCAGGGCACTTAACCCTGCTTGCCTCAGTTTCCTCATCTGTAAAATGTGCTGGAGAAGAAAAAAAACTCCAATTGGGGTCATGAAGAGTGAGATATGACTGAATATAGTTGAACAACAACTATGTTACAGAAATAACAAAGCCAAGATGGAGTCAAATTTATTTTTGCAACTTGGAAAAAAAAGAACATTTCTCCTTGATGAACTAAACACAAATGCTTTGTAAACAGGTGATGGTTTTTATAATTGGGGAAAAGACACCTGAATTCTATCAATGTCTTCAAGAATTTAACATAAAAAACCACTATTCTCATCAGATTCAAAAAAGAGGTCATATTACTCTTTTTTTTTTCATGCAAGAAAGTACTGAGATTTATTATGCAGGTGCGCTACACTTAGCCACAAGGAAAACAAATCAGTCCGGAATGACAAAAGTCCCATGGCACAAAGTCAAGAGTCAGCCTGGTGGAATTTTCATTGAATGATGGCATGTCCTTCAGTCGGGGAGGTGGTATAAGATAGTGGCAAGAGTCCTTTTTTCAGATGGTGATGTCTCCTGATGGTTTCTGCTCTCCTGAGCATGTCACCAAAGGTCATTGCATCTCTGTTCCTGTGGCCCCCATGGTTAGCACAGTCTGGTTACTTGGTCCTCTGCCTCATCTTTCTCCTCTTGCGCATATTACTCTTTATGCACAAGTATAGGTCCCATGACATAAGGATGAATTGGAGGATTCAAGCATACCCATCTTCCCCCCTGGTTTCCTGTCTCTGTCCAATGTAGCAACATGAGATTAAAACATATACATGATTGACAATGGTCCTTTAAGAAATGTGATTTTATTTGAAATGCTTTATTATTTTTCATAGTATCATTCTCATTTATGATTTTTATGATACATATGTAATACACATACTTCTACATAGGTACACCTATGCAGACCAAGTTTCATTTAATAAAATATCTCTCTCATTTCCTGGTCCAAAAATACTGCAGAATCAGACAGACCTCATTAAAAAGTAATGAAGGGTCTGATTTAACATGGACACGATTATTATTTCTGTCACTGGCTGTCACTGAACAGAGCGATTGATTTCTATGTGAAATTTGTTTCTTCCATTAGTCTTTTAGGTAGGACTCCAAAGGGTTTTTTTTAACATTTTTACTTCAAAACTTTGAAAATGGTATCTCTGAAGCTTTTTCCCCTATAAAAATACAGTACTAATTCTTGTTAGACTTGATTTCAATTAAAATTCCTCTTTTGTACCTCAAAGGGTAAAATTATTCTTTTTCTTGCTGTTACTGTTATTAACAAAAGCAGCAAATAGATTTGCTTCAGAAAACATTTTGGTCTCTCAAAAGTCCTTTCAAAATGTTTTGTTATCCATTGCTTTACAGTAGCTCATTTCTACCAGGAGAGACAGTATCCTTTACACATTTTACAAACGATATCAATAAAACACAGTAAAATAAAAAAACAAGATATCTGACACTAAATTGACATTAATATGGGAATCTGGAGGCGAAGGGAGACAGTGTGGAATAGTGGCAAGAGAACCAGCTGTGGATTCTACAAGATATGGGTTCAATTTTGCCTCTGATATAAAGCAGCTGAATAATTGTTGTAAGTCTCAATCTCTCACCATCTGGGATAAATCTTTGAAATGGAAAATTGAAAAAGGAATTGCCTAGATACACTAACGAAGGAACATTTTACACTGAGAATTTTCCATAGAGATTAAAATCAAAGGTCTGGGATACCGCCCCCCCTCCATAAAAATTGGGACTGGGAGACATGTTTCATTATATGATAAATTAGTAGTTTTACCTTATAATAAGATGTTGCCTCTATATATTATACTGCACAGTATCACATATTGAAACTTGTTTCTGCAAACTAGATTAAAACATGAATTTTAAAAAATAACAATATTGACACTGTTGCTTTTATATCATTGTCATTTCTGTATATTATACATATAAGTATATAATCTAATGTATATGCATGCATATTTGTACATGTATATCATGCATATTCTATCAGCAGCTAGTGGCACAATAGATAAAGCACCAAACTTGGAATCAGAAAGACCTCAGTTCCAATCCTGTCTCAGGTACTTCACTAGTTGCATGGGCCTGTGTAAGTCACATGCAAGCTAATAGAACATTTTTGTGGTTCTTTATTTAAAAAAAAATTGATGGAGTTGGACTTGATTTCTAGGTTCCTTCTGCCTCTAAATTTGTGATCTTCTGATTCCCTCCCCTGGCTCAAAATCTAAACCTTCCTTGTAATACATAAAGTACTTCACACAAAAACAACCAGTGACAGAGATCATGCCTAACAACATATCTAATATTCTGTCATAGCCTTTTGCTTCTCTGCAGAGAGGAGAGAGGTACATTTCACATCTTTTGTCTGACACTATTGCTAATTTTTCAGTAATTCGGTTCTTTATGTTCCTTTTGTACCATGCCTGCTATGGTTATTTTCCTGTGTACTGATATAGTCCTTGTGGATCAAGTTCTACTTAATCCACACTGTATCAGTTCATAAAAACCTTCTAGTATTTCTCTAAGGCCCACAAATTCATTATTTCTTTTTTTTAAATCAATTTATTTATTTTCAGTTTTCAACATTCACTTCCATAAGTTTTAAATTCCCCCTTCCCCAAGACAGCATGCAATCTGCTATGGTCTCTACACATACATTCCTATTAAATACATTTTCACATTAGTCATGTTGCATAGAAGAATTATAATGGATGGGAGAAACCATGAGAAAGAAAAACAAAACAAAACGAAAAAGAAAATAGTCTGCTTCGCTCTGCATTCTGACTTCATAGTTCTGTCTCTGGCTGTGGATGGCATTTTCCATCATAAATCCTTTGCAATTGTTTAGGTCCTTGCATTGCTGAGAAAAGTTAAGTCTATCAAAATCAGTCCTCGCACACTGCAGCTGTTACTGTGTACAATGTTCTCTTGGTCCTGCTCCCTTCACTCAGCATCAGTTCATATGTCTTTCCAGGTTTTTCTGAAGTCTGTGTGTTTATCATTTCTTATAGCACAGTAGTATTCTATTCCATTCACATATTACAACTTGTCAAATTCATTATTTCTTAAAGCACAAGAATGTTCTATTAATTTGCATATGTTACATATACATTACTTGTATATTACACATACATACATATATAAACATATATACATACATATATAGATAGATAATCTAGATTTACATATTTATATCATGCTATCTATCTATATCTATATGTATCTTTATGTCTATCTGTCTATCCATCTATCTATCCTGCTTGGCCATTTACCCAATGGATTCTGTTTAGATTACCCAATCTATTCTGTTTCCTATTCTTTATTAACAAAGAAGGATGCTCTGAATATTTTTGTATTTATTTTATCCAGAGGCTTGTACAGAGCATGTTCTCATTGAGCATTCCTTCAGGGGAATAACCAAAGATAATGTTTATCCTAGGATATGCCAACACACCTATCACACACTTTATGAATAACCTATAATTAAGCCTTTTGTCTGTTGTAAGATCAGTAATTTTTAAATCCTTAGATATAAGAAATACAGAATATATAAAATATATCTTTGGTCAAGGTTAAATGATATGTTTAATGAAGGTCATTTTAATTTCTTATTAACCTAAAGTTATAGTTCTCATGGTTTTGTAAAGTTCATATAGATATCTCTTCAGAAAACATATGTGTAAACAGCTCCTTGCACCTGAATAAAGAAAACTAGCCTTATACTAGCCTTATCCCAAAATGCCCATTTCCATAGAAGCAAGCTATAAAATTTCTCTCTCTCTCTCTCTCTTTCTCTCTCTCTCCCTCTCTCTCTCTCTCTTTCTCTCTCTCTATATATATTACATATATACATATACATATATACGTATATATATTTATACATACATACATATATGTATACACACACATATATGTATATGTAAAATGCTTAATGTAGAAGAAAGAACATCAGAGACCACTGTATTATTTGGGTTCCATCCTCTGTTAAATTCTTCATCATCATGCTTAGAATTCTAAAACAACAGGCAATAAAGTTTCAACACAGAATGGGATGTTCAGTTGTTTAGCAAAATCTGATAGAAATTCCACCTATTCATTTTCCCATAGATCACTATACAGATATCAGTAATAAGAGTTCCTGATTAACAATGACCTGAGTTGGACTTTAACCAGCCACCTTATGGTTACAGGTATCACAGGACCAGTATCAATCTTGAATGTCTTTCATTCCCTCTGACACACCCTTTAACCTAATTTAATTTTTACACCATAAAGGAGATGTACTTTCAGGTAAACTTAATTTCATATGTTGTAACTAACCAACTCACTCTGACTGATGATAAAAGGCTATGTGGATCCTTATTTAGAGGCATCATTAGAACCATGCTTGAATTTAGAGAGCTGATGGCGTTTCTACTTTGTATTCACCTTTATGTAAATTCCAATGACATTCAGAAACTAATTTTTACCTTTACAGATTTTTACAAACTACTTTCTTTCAAAAAGCATTTCTTTCAGGTTTCTGAAATCTTTTCAAATTTTGTTCTAACAAATCAAACAATGGAAGTAGGATAGACTTGTGAAAACAAATATACGACTGGCTTCTGAAAGAGAAAAATCTGACCGCACCAGGAAAAAAGTTTCTCCTTTTGTATTCTCTTTCACTAGGCAAGGGTAACACCATCATGAACATGTCCTTTTTCTTGACACATACAGTGTCACAGACAGTGATCACTCCTCAGGAGCTGGTTAAGAATAAGTCCAGTATTGCCCATGTCGTTGAGGATGTTTCAGTGTCCTTTTCCCCTCCAGTATTCTGCTCTCTCAGGTACCTAGTACAGATTCTCAGGTGTTCAATGAACTCGGTGAGAGTTCACCACTAGAGTTCCTTACTCATTTTCACCATGGCCAGAAATGCTACATGTTCTAGAACATTTCTGACTCTTCCCTCTCTTCCATCAAAACTTCTTCCAGGTCCTATTATATAACTGGAACTAACCAAATAAAGTAATTCCTAATCATTTGATTTGTTCTTGTCTGGACATGTGATTTCATAGATATTAGTCCTGGGGGTGCAAACACTTTACATCAATGCAGTTCAGCAACTCATTTGTAAAGTAAGGTCTTGGAGCACTTGGGGCACTGAGAAGTTAAGTGACTTCACCAATTACACTGCTAGCGTGTGTCATAGGCAAGACGTGAACTCAAATGTTCTTGACTCTAATTCTGCTCCTTTATTCAATACTCCATGCTGCTAATGTGATAACGAGAGACAATGGATTAAAGTTTCCCTCTTTTTTCTCTCTCATCTTTCTGTATTTGTGTTTCTCTTTCCTATTTTCTTTCTTTCTTTCTCTTTCTTCTGGCCTCAGATATTTACTAGTTGTGTGACTCTGTGCAAATCACTTAACCTCCATTTGCATCATTTTCCTCATCTCTTAAATGCAATTAATAACAGCATCTACATCACAGAATGAAGAGAATCAAATGAGATATTTGTAAAACATTTGTAAAGTACCTAACACACAGAAGAAACTACATAAATGCTTATTCCCTTCCCTTTTCTTTCTCTTTCTCTCTTTTATCTCATATCTTCACATATCTCTCCTTCCTTCCTTCCTTATTTCCTTCTTTCTTACCTTCCTGCCTTTCTTCCTTTCCATTAACAAAAATGAAGAAAAACAAGGTCAGGATTAAAAATAGACTTAAAACTCAATTCAAGAAAGAGGGAGGAGCCAAACCCTAACCATGACATTAAGTCCCAAACTAAGCAAAATTAAAGCTGTGAGTAAATAGAAAAAGATATGAAACACTACAAAGAAATATTATCAGTCAAGAATGTTCCAATAAGAAAATTCAGAGGAAGAGAATAGTTCCATAACAAGTATGAGCTTAGCCTCAGAGAAGAAAAATTTTGGCCACATAGACTATATGAGTATCTGAAAGAAATGAAAAAAAGATATTACAAATGAAATGAAAGCTATGGAGGAAATACTAGGAGATTTAATAGCTTAGAACAAAAGGTAATAATGTTTACAGAAGAAATAGACTCTCTGAAAAAGAAAATGGACTAAAAAGAAATCAGTGAAATACTACTGAAAAATTAAAAGGTATCTTCTATCAAAAAACAAATGAACTGGAAAACAGATTAAGGAGAAATAATATCATAATCATATTAGATCTTCCATGACCAAAGGAAAAATGTAGACATCATATTTTAAGAAATCGTAAGCAAAAACTGCTCAGATCAGTCACTATTAATATTCATTTATTAATTGCATACTACATGACTGGCATAGTGTTAAGCAATGATGCCATTATATCTATTAAAACCAAGGAGCAAAGTAAAAATAGAAAAAGTCCGTTGGCTAAACCCTTAGAGAAATCCCCAAATGAAGACTTCCAGGAATGTCATAGTCAAAATTCTGAGCTACCAGGACAAAGAAAAAATAAAAACATATAATCAGTTGGAAAAGCAAAGATCAAGCACCAAGAAACCAGATACGGTTACATAAAATTTTGCATCTATCCCTGTAATGAAAAGATATGTAGTAATAAAGAATATTAAAAGAGTACAGTATTAAAAATACATAGTTTTGTAACCAAGACTCTTACCCTGCAAAACTGAGCATAATACTACAGGATGAAAATAGAGCTTTAATTGCATAGAAAGACTTTAAATCTTCCTGATAAAAAGACCAGAGCTGAGTGGGATATTTGATATACAAACACAGGAGTCAAAAGAAATCTTTAAAGGTAAAAAGATCTGAGCAGAACTTTAATGTCTTCAAGGAAATTAACATTTAAATATGATAAGTGAGAATGTAGGGATAAATGTTTGTTTTTATGCTGGTAAGAGAGAAAAGAAAAGGGAAGGGGAAAAGGAATATACTAAATATGGAAGAAAGGATAAAGAAAAGGAAAGTATCATTTCATATAATCAGATGTAGGAGAAGAACACAAAAAAACATGGATGAAGGGGTAAGAGGAAAGACACAACATAAATCTCACTCTTATTTGAACTAAGCTATGAGAAGGTTGAATGGGCACACACATACACACACACACACAGGGAAAGAGTAGTTTGGGTATGACCTTGAAAAACAGAGGAGGAACAATGAAACTTAAGTATACTCCTCCAAATATTGATCACCAGCACTGATGCTTCTTCTCTTGCCCAACAATATTCAACACTTTAAAGAATTATAATATGAAGGGAAGGAAAAATCACAAGAGGAAAGGATGGGAATATACAATCTCAACAATCTTAACAATGCATGAGAATGTGATAAATTCATACATAAAACTGAAGAGGAAAGCAGAATGTACTTAAATGCGGAATCCCACAATATGTTGCTTATGAAAAACACATTTGAAGTTTAACATTCACACAGTCAAAATAAGTGGATGGAGAACTGATTATGGCTCAAGTAAACTCAAAAAAGCAGGAGTAGCAATCATAAGCAAACAGTAAAAACTGAAAATGTTAAAAGAAATAAACAGAGAATATATTAGGCTTAAAGCTATGAAAGACAATAAAATAATAACAATATTTGCACTCATGTATCAAATGGTATACAATATAAATGTTTAAAAGAAAAGTCAGTCATATTACAGGGAGAAAGAAATAGCAACAATAATAGTTGGAGACCTCAATATAAGCCATTCTGATTTTAACAGATCTAAGAAAAAGGAAATGAATATAATTTTAGAAAAATTATATACGATAGATCACCGGCAAATGGAAATAGAAAGAAATATATGGATTCTCAGCTGGTCATAGCATTCCTACACAAAACTGAGTTGTTAGGGCACAAAAAACTCATAAACACATATAGAAAAGCAAAAATATCAGACTCTTTCTTACAAAATATAACAATTAAAAGTAATAGTCTTTGAAAAAATGATGTGAATTTAGAGATTGAATTATTTTATCCCAAAGCATTATTGGGTCAAAGAACAAATCACAGAAAAAAATGATAATTTAATCAAAGAAAATAAACATGAGGCAATATAACAAAACACTTTGGATGTAGACAAAGCAGTCTTTAGGGTAAATTTTACAGTTCTAAATACTGTCATCACTCACCTTTGTAAGACCTCCTGAAAATGCCACACTCTTTCCTCTGATACTGCCACCACTCTGGCGCCGGCCTTTATGACCTCATGCCTGGACTATTGCCATAGCCTGCTTATGGGTTTGCCTGCCACAAGTCTCTCCCTACTCAAATCCATCCTCCATTTACCCACCAAAGTGATTATCCTACAGTATAGGTCTGACCATAGCACCCCCTACACCCAACAAAAGAAAAACCTCCATTGTCTCCCTATCACATACAGGATCATCAAATGCAAAATCCTCTGACATTCAAAACCCTTTATAAACTAGTCCTTCCCTCTCACCCACTTCTTCAGTCTTCTTTACACTTTACATGCCTTCCTCCACCTGCTCTTTAATCTAGTGAAGAGTGATAACTGGCCTCCTTGCTGTTCCACAAAAACAAGAAAAAGAAAAAGAAAGACCCCATCTCTTTTCTTCAGGCACTTTCTCTGTATGTCTTCCATGCTTTGAATGCTCACCATCCTCATCTCTCTACTTCCTCACTTCCCTGACTTCCTTTGAGTCTCAACTAAAATCCACCTTCTACAAGAAACCATTCCCAAACCTTCTTAATTCTAGTGCCTTCCCTCTATAAATATTTCTTATGTGTCCCATACATAGCTGGTTTGTACATTTTGTTTGCTTCTTGTCTCCACCATCAGACTGTGAGTTCTTCAAGAGCAGAGACCATCTTTTGCCTCTCTTTGTATACCTAGTGCTTAGCACAATACTTAGAAGATAGTAGGTACTTAATAAATGCTTATTGACTGACTAATATGGTTTTAAAAACACTAGATGTTACAGTAAGGGAACAAAAATATTTGAGGAAATAAACATAGGAAAAAATGAAATGGATTTTTTTTTCCTTTTGGATAATGCTTGGCTGCTCTACGTAGAGGAGGCTAAAGCATAAATTGAAAATAATTCAGTCACTTTAGTGAATTATCCACATCTAAAATATACCCATACGATTATTGGTTTTTCTACATATTATCAACAAAACCTAGTAAGAAGAGGCAAAAACAGAAATTATATTCAAAATAACTAAAGAATGTCTAAAATATTTGGTAGTCAACCCACCAAGATTTGCAACGTTAAGGATCTGTGTGACTATAACTACAAAACATTCGCAGCAGGACTTAAAGATAGATCTTAATAATTACATAAAGATTATCTCCTCATGTTTGGGCCAAGTCAACACAATAAATACTATACTACCTAAATTACAGTAGCTATTCAGTGTCATACCAAAGATTATTTCATAGATATAGAAAAAAATTAATTCATCTAGGAGACTAAGTGGTCAATTTTCTTGAGAGGCAAAAAAGTTGGAAGTGAGGCTAGCAATACAGATCTCAAACTATATTGCAAAGCAGTTACTATCAAAACAATTTGGTATTAGTGTTTATTTTAAGTTTATCAGTGGAACAAAATTAAATAAAAAACCTACAGTAGAAAATGAACCTGTGATCTAACATTACATAAAACTCGAAGACATCAACTGTTGAAGCAAAGACTCACTATTCGACAAAAACTGCTGGGCAAACTGAAAAGGAATCAGGGAGAAAAGTTTTAGGCCAAGATTCCACAATGTAAACCATAATCAACTGATAATGGATACAGGACAGTTATAAAAGATCATATCATAAATTCAAAGAGTAAGAAAGGAGATACATTTTGCAGTTATATGAAATTGTATGAGTTAATGACCAAACCAAAGATAGAGAAAATATAAAGGGATAAAATAGACAATTTTGATTAATAAAAATGGAAAAGTGCACAAATAACATCAATGTAGTTAATATAAAAAGAGAAATAGTTAATTTTGGAAAAACTTAGGTTCCTTGATCAAAGTTTGATAAGATATATATTTACATATACGGCAACTCAAATCTGAAATCAAGAAGGCTCATCATCCGGAGTTAAAATCTGACCTCAGACACTTATTGTGTGACCCTGGGAAAGTCACTTAACTCTTTGCCTCAGTTTCCTCATCTGTAAAAGGATCTGGAGAGGAAATGGCAAACCACTCCAGTACGTTTGCCAAGAAAACCCCAAATGGGGCCACAAAGAGTCAGACGTGACTGAAAGCAATGGGACAACAACAAAATATTTAAAACTTATTCAAATATGTAAGAATAAGAATAAGAATCTACAATAGATATTTTCAAAGGATATGAACTGGCAGTTTTCATGGGAAAAGCCAAAACTATTAGAAACCATATAAAATGCACTTAATCACTAATAATTAGAGAAATATAAATTACTGCATTTGTGAGGTTCACTTCATGCACATCAGCTTGGCAAAAAAGGGAAAATAACAATATTTGAAGAAACAGTGAGACAACACAAACAGTACTGCACTGTCAATGGACCTGTAAATTTGTGTTCTAGAAAGCAATACGGAACTATACCAAATAAGTTTCTAAATTGTATATGTCCTTTGAAACAGTGATACTACTAGGAGGAATATACCCCAAAGAAAGAGGAGATGGTATAAAAATATTTACAGAAACTTTTTTTCTATTGTATCATAAAACTGAAGACAAAATGGATGCCCCATTATAAGAAGTATACCCACCTATGGTAAATTCAGCCCTAACCATCGGCAGTCTCTATTTTTCTTTGTCTACCCTTTCCATTTTGCCATCTAGAATCTGTATGTGTGTGTATGCATGTATGTGCACGCACATGCATGTATGTGTAGTTATTCTTAATTAATTGAGAGTTTATTGGGGTTAATATCCTGAGAAAGGAAGGTAGGAATTAGGACAAGGAAATGAGGTCAAAGAACCTGGGACGAGTGTGGAGTGGCAGCTAAGTAGTAAAGGAGTGGTTAAGGAAAGCCATGTAGTGGAATACTTTATATTATATAAAAATGAATCTTACTCACACTCTGAATCTTCCTGGACCAATCATATTGCTCTACATATTGTCGGCATCTAATAAATGTTTCTTGGATGAATGAATGAATGAATGAGAATGAATGATTTTTTTCTGTGTAAAATATTGGTTGAATCCTGAACACAATCTCTCTTTTCATTGAAAACCAACATTGGTGTCAACTGAAGTCAGAAGAGCCAATGAAATGAATTAAATTGAATGCTACTCACAGCTAATTCCCATAATCATACCCCACACACTGAACTTGAGCAAAAACAGTCCTTGTAGCTACATCTTCATGCGCTCCATAATCGGCACATTCTCTAATTAATAATTAGAGAAAGATATTTTGAGATCTTAGAGGACACAGATCACATTATGTGAAATTAATAAGCTAATATTAAAATGTTCATTTGAAATAGCGAGTGAAGCTTACACTTTGCATCAATAGTTTTAAACAGCCAAAGCTTATGAATTGATATACAACGACCACTAAAGGCCTTGTTCAACATGAAGAGAAGCACTCTTCTGGGCATATATGCTACAATATTAATTAGTTATTAGAAATAGGATTTTGTCCAGACTGGAATAGAATGGTTTTTTTTTGGAGGGGGGAAGGTAGGACAATTGGGGTTAAGTGACTTGCCAAAGGTCACACAGCTAGTAAGTATGTCAAGTGTCTGAGTCTGGATTTGAACTCAGGTCCTCCTGACTCCAGCGCTGGTGCTCTACTCGCTGCGCCACCTAGCTGCCCCTTGGAATAGAATGTTTTAAGAATTTCAGACCATGGAAGATTTGATAGGACAAATGAGGTTCAGGTAAAAAAAAAATGTCATTTATATTGTGCTAGATAGTTTTTCCTTTTCATTCATTAACCCATTTCAGATGAGTCACAGACTTAGAGAGAAAAGAGGTGCCAGCTTTTCTAGTCCAGCTGCCTTCTTTTACATTTGAAAATGAGGTCTGGAAAGGACTTTATAATTACCTCAAGAATTAGTGAGAGAACCAGGATTTGAACCCATGGCCTCTGACATGACCACTTTTGCCACTGTACCATAATTGCTCCCTCTTTGACCTTTAAACAACCCTGTAAAACAGATAGTGGGGAAGGTTAAGTCAGTTTCAGATTTAAAAAAAAAACACACCAACAACTTGAAGCTGAGAGCCTTGTCCATGGTCCTAAAGCTGGAAAGTATTAGATGCTGGAAAGCAATCCAGGCCTTCCACACTATGTCAAATGTTCTATAGCCACAAAACAGTGCAAATGGAATAAAAATAGGGATAAGAGACAACCATCTTCTTTGAAAGAAATCTCTGCAGTTTACACTTGCTTCAGGGGAGAAGAAATCATTAATACAGGCTGTGGGGAACAAGAGCTCCCTTCCATCAGCTTTTTTCAATTTTAGAAAGTAACGTACTCCTTAAAAACCCTCAAGCCAGTCACCCCAAATCCTTTATCAATTCATTGAAAATCTCTCCCACTCTCACCCCAAACTGTCAAGTAAATACTGTAAGCTGTCAGAAGTGTCCTTCTCATCAGCTATAAGCTGGTCATTAGTCAGTAATGACTGGTTCCTCAGAAGTATGCTGGGGAGAAAATACCAGCAAAACTAGCTACTCTCTGTGAGAACTGGAAGAAGTTCAAGATGAACAAGGACAAAAGTGAAAAGCTAGTACCTTGGCCTTGCCCTGGAGGCTGCCAAATTATGGCAGATTTTTAACTCGACTCATTCCCTTTGGCACAGAATAGAGCTAACTGTGGACACAGCTCTATTCTTCCCTTCTACCTATAGCCCCAAATGAAACTGTAGGATGAAGTTGCTTTGTTCAATCATTGCACTCCAGCTTGGTCAATAAAACTGATAACAACAATAATAATCCCAGGAAATGGAGAATACTATTTTCTTTTGGAATGATGCTTCGCAGTTTGATTTTTACTGAGCAGAGTATTTCTATATAGTTAAAATACACACTTCTTTAGTCACCTTAATAACATAATTCTCTGGGCCAATACCACCCAATCCTTATTCAAAGTAAAATAATCTAGCTTTTTAAAAATTTCATTCCATGACATCTATTTCTTATTCTCTCCACCAAAAAAGTGCCATGAAGGAAATGCTAGAATTTAATGAAGAGTCCACTTGGCAGAGGGAATACAAATGTACACATGTAGTGAGGAAGCTCACCTTAGTCCACGTACTAGCTATGTTTTATTAGGCAACACTTTTAACCTCTCCCACCTCAGTTTCCTAATCTGTAAAACAGGGATGATAACAGTACCTCTCTCAGAGGGCACTGTGAGGATCAAATTATGCACTATTTGCAAAGTACATGCAGACCTTAAAGTGGTATATAAATATTAGCTACTATTATTAATAATAATTCAAAAAGATTTTGTTTTGAGCCCATTTTGAAATTTCTTGTTCTCCACTTCATAATCATTGGAGACAAAGGAAGATGACAGAACCAAAGTCTGAAATCATTATTGTAGACTGCTTAATCATTTAATAAGCCCAAGTTCTTAATCAATCTATTAATTGATAAGCATATATTACTAATATCTTCTAGGCACTTGGGAAGCAAAGTTAATGATGAAACAGGAACTTCACCCATAGAACTTTCTATAAGGAGACATAACACATACATATGTAGGTATATAAAATTGCATACAAAATAAAGAGAAGGTCATGGGGGGGCATTTGATTCAATAAGTATTTATTAAAAGTCTCTCATGTGCCCAGGTCTTTAGTGACAATCTCAGTATGGTGACAACAGGAAGGGGTTAAATATGCAGATTGTGTAAGACAAGCTTAATAATGCTTTACATGGAGATTCCCCCTGTTTCCTCTAGTTCAGGGAATGGAAATCAAAGGTCAACAATGTTTTCATTTGTCAGTAGCAATATCCTTTAGGGGTTGGTTTGGTAAGAGTCTTGGAAACAGTATAGGGGGTTTGGGAACATGGTGCATAGCGAGGAAGAAAGATGCCTGCCTGCACAGTAACAATTTTGATTTGCATTTGGTTAAAGGGTTCATAACTCTCCTGGCTCCATGGTCCCAAAGACTATTTTTCTTTCTGTTTGTTTATTCATTCAGGGTACCAGACTAAAGCAAGAACACTCATTTGTCCCAAGTGTGCTAAACAATAGCGTGAGGGAGCCAGATGCTGCCTGTGGCAGCAGTTGAATGCTGTCTAAAATAAACTTTAAAAAAATGAACAAGAAGAGGAAAGGAGCTGGAAATATTGCTTCTGTTTTCTGTCTCTCTATTCCTCTGCTAGTGCAGCCTCCAGGTTTATAGAAAGGAATGGAGTCAAGATGTTTAGCCTTGGCCCAGGGCAAAGAGAAATATAAATCCCATCAGTGAGTGGCAGATGAACTCATCCTGCATCTATTTGTAAAGCACTTTGGGACAACAGAGGAAGGAAGGGATCCCCTCAAGGTGACCTCATCTTCTATGTTCCCCTTAGCTTTAGAAGTTTTCTAATTGTACTGTTTATATTTAGGGGTGCACTTTCCACATGTGGGTAGTTTGGCTGGGCTGGAAGTGGGGAAGTGATGGAATATTAGTTTAGCAGCAGTAAAGGAATGATTTCTTAAAGTTCCACTACTTTCACACTCTGAAGCTAAAAACAAACAAACAAACAAAAAACCCCAAAACTCTTTCTCCTTTCCCTGGGCAAGTCACTTAACCTCTGTCTGCCTTAATTTCCTCTATGGTAATATCAGCATAATAATAGCACTGAGCTCCCAGGGCTGTTGTGCAGATCAAATGAGATAATATGTGGAAAGCACTTAGCACAGTGCCCAGTATGTTTGTTGTTGTTCTGTCATTTCAGTTGTGTCAGATTCTTTGTGACTCCTTTTTGGGGTTTTCTAGGAAAATAAACTAGAGAGGTTTGCCATTTTTTGTTCCGGCCCATTTTACAGATGAGGAATAAGGTAAATAGAATCAAGTGATTTGCTCAGGGTCACACAGCTAGTGTCTGATTTGAACTCAGGAAGATGAGTCCACCTGACCTTAGGCCTAGCGCTCTACCCACTGTGCCACCTAGCTGCCCCAGGCCTGGCATATAGCAGAAACTTAATAAATGCTTGTTCCCTTCCAACCTTCCCTACTTACTCCTTCTACAACAAAAATTGGAAGACAGAAAAAAAATAAAAATTGGAAGACAGAATTACTTTTCAATAACTCTAGCTTATATATTTAATACTATACACTGGTGTAGACTATGTGACTATTCAATATATGAATAATCATTAAAAAATCAATCATCCCAAATGTAATGCCAATGGGTCCTTGTTCATAACCCAGCAAGTAGAGAGACATTATCAATGCCTGAACAGTATCAAATGAGATTTTGATGGCCACTTTATAATTTCTATAAGGAAATATCTTCAATGCTGGAACAAAGACCCAGGGTGGGGAAAGGCTTCCTCTTCTAATCTTCTGATCTGAGATCAGACTCCTCTAGACCTTACCCTGCATAGCTATATTGACAAGACACCCTCATAGAAATGTAGCAATATTTTTGTCACACTTCCCTGGATACTTAACCAACAGGTATAGGTGATCCCTGAAACCTTAACATTTACCGAAATATTTGTCATAAATTACATATTTTCAGAATATTCAGTCAACATAGTAGAAAGGCTATATTCAGCCTCACATATCAATCATAACTAGTGACGCTCACACCCGGGGAAAATACCACAAAAATAGGTCTGAGTCAAGAAATATAACGTTATCCTCAAATCCACTCTTTGAGATACATTCATTTAAGAGAGGGAAAGGTAGAATCATAAGGTCCCAGGAATTATACTGAGAGAAACTAGGACAGTATGAGGCTGCTGTTGTGGAGGCTATAATCAGAAGACAGAATGGGACATGATTTGGGAGGAACTCATGTAGAGTACAGAGGGGGAGGTGAGGAATGGGTAAAAGAGGAAAGCATGGCATTGGGTAACTTCCTATTTCAATTATTTTTGTGAACTAAGTGCTAATTTCTACCTGCTAAAGTAGTATAAATCTCAAACCCTCTAAATTTCAGCATCTGGACACAGAGCTAGTTGTCCAGTTACATTTCATCATAAGTATAAAATTTAAGTGTACTTTAATAGTGATGAATAAAAAAATCATAGTTTATCAGTGAAAGAGATTAGGAGCACAATATCTAGTAGTAAATGACCATAGTAATTCAGTGCTTGATAAACCCAAAGTTCCAAGCTTTGGGGGCTAGAGCTCACTACCTGAAAAAAAAAAAAGAAGTTGCTGGGAAAACTGGAAAGCAGTCTAGGAGAAAATAAAAAATAGATCAATATCTCACACTATATAATTAGATAAGATCAAACTGGTCACATGATTTAGACATGAAGGGTGATGTCACAAGCAAATTAGGGGAGCATGGAAAATTTACCTGCAAGATTTATGGAAAAGGGAACAGTTTATGAATATATAAGAAATAGAGAGGATCATGGGAGGTAAAATGGTATCTTTGATTACATATTTTAAAAAAAAATTTGCACAAGCAAAACCAGCCAAAATTAGAAAGTAGGAAACTGTGTGTGACAGGGGTGCAGTTTGGGAATGAACAAGTTTCTTGGGTAGAGGCTTCATTTCTCAAATATTTAGGGAACTGAACCAAATTTATAAAAACAAAAGCCATTCCTCAGCTGATAAATCATCAAAGGATATGACTAATTTTAAGAAGAAATGAAACTATCAAGTCATATGAAAAATGCTCTAAATCACTAATTATTGTCTAATCACTAATGATTACACAAATAAAAGTTAAAGCAACTCTGAAGTACCAATTCACACTGATGAGATTGGTTAAAATGACAAAAAAGGAAAATGACAAACGTTGGAGGGGACATGGAAAAATTGGTACATCAATGAATTGTTGGTGGAGTTGTGAACTGGTCCAGCCCTTTTGGAGAACAATTTGAAACTATGCCCAAGGAGCTATAAAACTTCATACACTTTGATTTAGCAATGCAAATACTAGGTCTGTAGAGCAAAGAGATTGAAGAGAAGGTAAAAAGACCTATGTATATAAAACTATTTGTAGCAGGTCTTTCTGTGATGACAAAGAATTTGAAATTGACAGGATATTCATCAACTTGGAAATATCTGAACAAATTGTGGTATGTGAATGTGATGGAATACTACAAAAAATTAAATTTACATGATAATTTTGTTGTATATTTGAAAAGAATAGCAAGTCATGCATAGTAGATTTGCAGTTTCATGTGCAATCATCTTTTTATTGTACTTTGTTATGAAAATTATTGTTTTATTCCATAAATTAAAAATAAAATTTAATAATAAAAAACAAAAAAAACTAAAGAAAGAATGACAGGGGTTGTTATAGAAAAACCTGGGAAGACTTATGAGAACTGATGTGGAAAATAGAGTGTAGAACCTGGAGAACATCGTATACAGTAACAACAAAGTAATGATGATAAGCTGTGAAAGGCTTACTATTCTGATCAGAACAGTGATCCATGACATTCCAAAGGGCTCATGATGAAAAATGCTTTATATCTCTAGAAAGAGAGCTGATGAGCTCTGAATACAGATTGAAGTAGATTGCTTTTCACTTTATTTTTCTTGCTTTTTAACTTTTTGGTGACATGGCTGATACAGAAATATGTTTTGTGTGACTTCAAATGTATAATGGATATTTTTTGCCTTCTCAATGGCTGGGGTAGAGGCTGAAGGAAATGAAAGAATTTGGCACTCAATTTTTAAAAAAAATGAATGTTAAAATTAAAAAATAAACTAAAATAGATGAAAAAATTGAGGTAACATGGTAATCTCCATTTTCTCTGAATTTCTACAGCATGCATTTTAAGGCACTCCCATTTTGACAATTATATTCTGCCTTGCATCATTAATTATCTTTAGATACATATCCCTTCTCCCCACTTGGTCCATAAACCTAGTCTAGAGACATGTATTATATATCCATTTCTCTTCCACAGTGCTTTGCATATAGTATTAGCTTCTTTATTATATTTAGCTCAACATTAAACAAATGGAAAGGCAAGTTATTTTTGTCAACAGAAGATACAGAAATATAGAGCAGGGGGTGGCATGGAAGAGGCTTCATTCCCTCAAAGCATGATTTCACTTTCAGAGAACAAGAGAAGACATAAATTCACTTCTCAAATATGCTCCAAGTTCACAGTGTTTTCTATGATACAGGACATGTTATAAAAGCATTGGTACTTTCCATTTTGTTTAATATTAAGTCAGAAGGTCTTTTGAAAATTTGGGGAGGGGCAGGCAGGAAGATTGCAATATTGCTCCCAGGTTTCAATCAGGAAATTTAAGGTTCAGTCATTTTAAAAACATTTACGTCTCAGTAACAAATCCTTTAAAAAGAAGGTTACTTAGGAAAAACAGATCTACAGCTGTCCTCACCATTCATCTGACTACCTGTAGAAAACTAGGCCTACTGAAATAATTGCTTCATATACCCCAAAGCAAACCAGCCACTTTCCCTCTTTAAATCATTCCATTTTTTTCTCTTTAGCTCATGATTGACTCTCCCTGTAATGCATGTTGTGTTAGCGAGCATGAAGAAAATTATATAAAAACAAATTGCTTTGTACTGTACAGTTATCATCTGGAAATACTAAATAGACCCGAGAAGCAGCATGGCACTGCTTTCAGCTCTGTGAGCTAATATATGGAATTGTAAAGTTTAGTGGTTTCAATTTGATAAATGCACCTCATTTTAAAAATGAACAGGATATTGTTTTTAACATTTTGTGAATTATTTCTAAAGGCAATGAGTGTATCAGCACAGCAATCGGATACATCAAGTGCATAAATATCTCTATATATACATATGCACACACAAACATATACAATGTATACATAATATATATTCATACATGTATACATGCAATATGTATATGTATATATACACATATGTACATGATGTGGCTATTTGTAGTATACACATTATATATGTACATAATACATAGTACACACATGTATTTTCTCTTTTGTTTCACAGCTTTGCATTCAAAAAGGAATTACTAAAACATTTGGTCTACTTTTTCATGTACAGTAGCAATGAAGGAAGAGTTTTCATAAGTCACAACTGAAGGTATTTTGTTACATCATCTGTGTGCAAGTTTTTGTAAAGAAGATGTTAATACAACTGAAAGAACCCCAGTTCTGGATTCTAATCCTCTCTGTGACGTTTACTACCTGTGTCTCCTTAGACCTAACCCTCCTGAGCCACAGCTGCTATAGCTGTGTACATCATGGGTGTTGAACTAAGCAGCCTCTGAATGCCCTTTCAGCTTCAGATCTATCTACAACATTATTATTCAACTTTTTCACACATGAGAGTCTTACTGAACTCCAAGGCCTTCTTGACTATACTACATCTTAAATAGAAAAGAACCTTATGTTTATATGGTATAGTATTTATGTTTTTTAAATCTGCTTTATATTTATCATCTATCTCAATTTATCTAAACATGATTTCTGTCTCATCTTGTCCATTAATTGCTTCATATATCTCCTCAACTAGATTGTAAGCTCCTGGAGGGAAGGGACATATACTTCTTTTATATCTCCCAGCATTCCGTAAATGCTTCCTAATGCCAGATTAGGGAAATGGACTTAGGGAGCTTTGTTGCTGGGTACAAAAATCTGAAGAGGAAAACTTCTTCTCTTGGCTGTATTCTTGTTTCCCACCTGTGCCCCACAGAGTCCCCTGAGTCCCCTGTTGGTCCCATACTACAGTCCCTTAGGTCTATGTTGCAAATATTATCACAGGTCTAGCTATATCCAAAGACCGAACAAGACAACATTTCACCCTCATTTGACTCTTTGCTCCTCCATACCTCCATCCAGGGGTTTAAAGGCTGTGGGATCCTCAGCTACACCATAGAAGCACAAACTAGACCATCTGGGAGGATGCACTTCTGTTTTCCCCCAGCACAACTACATTATACTGGAGTAGGGGTAGGGTAGCATTGGTTAGGACTTCAATAAAGGCTACGCATGGTACAATGAAGAAAAAGGCAAACAAGCATTAGCTGAGGTGGGATCCCAGGGCTTTCCTGAATACCAGCTGAGCTTCTTTTCCTTGTTTGGGGGCACTTTCCCCTGGGCTCAGGAAATGTTGATTTAGCCTCAGATTGTAGATTATGAATAAGATTCAGTGCCTCTGTGAAGAGCCTTAAACATGCATACAACCTAATATAATGCAAATTTAAAATATGAAAAAATTATATGAGGTTAGAAAAAGAATGGCATAAGAAATGCAGTGCATTTATATATGATATAGTTGGGATATTTTAAATGTATAGGTTGGGCTAGATGGCTACTGAGGTCCTCCTTTCAATTTCTGTGAACCTATGATTAAATGAAATTCAAGAAAAGAAGCCTCAGTTTGACTTGAAGGGAGCAAGTAGAGATCAGGCTTGTTCCAAACCATAACAACGACTCTCTAGTAAATGTATTGAGAGTTATTTTCGAAGCACTATTTTTGTGGCTTAAGTAATACATTAGTCCTTTCTGCAAACTGAATTCCATAGTCAAGCTAAGACCATTTCCTGATCATTCACTTCAATTTAGCAAGTATTTATTAGGCATTTACTCTGTATAAGATGCTGTCCGATGTGCTTAAATAGATCACAAAATAGAAAACTGTCCCTTATATCAAAAGAACATCCTTATCATTTATTTCAAAGATCTAATCTACTTAGACTAAAAGAAATGTTGATGTCATTATCTTTTCTGAGTGTATCCCTGCCCAAGATTAAAGTCATAACAGATGTATGTCCTGTCCAATTTGTGTGAGAAAGAAGTTGGATAATTCAGATTTAGATTATCAGGTGACATAACATCAAGATAGTTTGCACATAAAGACACATTTTCTCTGTTCCTTATATAAACCTCACTCTGTGATTACTCTCACTATCCAATTTCTACCCTCCTACTCTTTTTTTTCAGTCTTATTTTTTTCTTTTCTTTTTTTTCCCTTTTTTAAAATTTATTTTAAATATGTTTAGTTTTCAGCGTTGATTTTCACATGCGTTTGAATTACAGATTTTCTCCCCAATTTCCACCCCCCCACTCCAAGATGGCGTACACTATGGTTGCCCTGTTCC